>OZ024909.1:32224385-32824385 GCA_964017125.1 Flabesymbios commensalis
AGTTTTTTAATTGTATTTTACATTTATGTTTTCAGTCTTAATTACATTAGCGAGACAGAAAGCTAAATTTAGTCAACTCAGCAACGTTTCTGAGTTGGCTGGCCAACTCATAAACGTTGCTGAGTTGATCAAAATAATAATGTTGCTGAGCTCAATACGGACAACATGAAACGATCTTTAATGTATTTAAAATAGATGTATCATTGCCCACTGATGCGGTAGGGAGATGGCCATCATTATCAAGCACTTTGTCCAGTTTAACATGTTTTCAATAATTTTTTGCTAAATTATGAGCGTTTCTGAGTTGACACAGAAATTGAATACATTTCAAGGGTGATTGTTTTGGTTATAAAATAGCAGTTCAAATTGAATGTTTACAAACATTTCACCTACCTCAAAATATTGGGACTTTGCAGCTGTCTCTGCGTATATCAAATTAATTGAATGGTATCACACCACAATTTGAGGAGTTTATATAACAGTGGCGTTGCTGAGTTGACCGGTTGACGAGAGACAACTAAAATGCCTCAGCAACTTTTTATATTGAGTTCATGTCTGTATATGAATAAATTCCATTGTACATAGCAATTGCACTACAAAATAACTTGGGGTTAAGTTATTTCCAAGAGATCTTCCATGTTAAAACAGTCTATGTTTCAGGTGTTAGATATTGGGGGACATTGCATTTGTGTACAAATTCATGTATTTTGGCACATTGCATGTTGAATAAAAAAATAGTCGTTAGAGATATTGAATTATTTATTTTTCTCAGTTTATCGTATTGCCCATAGGACAACATTAAAAAAAATCGGATCCACATAAATTCGTTCAGAATAGCCAAAAGACACTAAATGACCCTTAAATTGTATATTTATCGTGGTCTGGTTTCTCCTGGCAAGAAGGGCGTATTCGTTTCACGTTCAGGGTCTCCAATATCGTAGTCTCCATTATCGAAGCTTGATCAGAAGGTGCGTGGTCGAATCACGTCGGGGTCACAAATATCGTAGTCTAGGGCGAGGGTTACCATTGACGTCGCCGAATATTCGACAAGTCAATGGAAGTGACCAACGCCTCAGACCTCGATCTCGATCGTGGTGTCTTGCCCGGTCAGTAAGCTGTGGTTCGCTGTAGAAACTCAGTTAAAGCAGAAGATTTTCTTGATTCTTCCTTTATTTATTCCATATTCGTGCAGACATTGTCAGATATGAGCGTGCTACTTAGTCCCATGCGACAGGGGGCGGCTATCCAGCCATGCGGCTGACTGCGTGTGACGTGGTTACACGTCTAACTTCCGAGAAGGCCAGTACTAGAATGGGCGAGCGCGGCTGTGCCGCACATAGTGTGAGTGCCTGGCGAAAGTGCTGACCCGTCGATCAGCGATTCCCTCCGGCTCGAACTCGGCACAATGATCTGCTAGTTAGGTCGCCACATATTCACCCAGGCCCTACTGCATTTTGGCTTTGCACGACAGAGTAGACAACGTGGAAGATTCTTAAAGTTTGAAAATCAGCTAATATCTCCTCCACACCAGGGGGCGATTCCAGCGACATAGCAACGTCATCTCAACGTGATTTAACAATATGATATAGGCCTAGATACATGTAGGCCTATGTCCTCACATATTTATTCAATGTTAAAGTTTGATGATGCTTGCTACAGTTAATATAAGATCATAATAAAAAAAACAGTAAAAATAGATAAACTAGAAAAATCTAAACTAGAAAATAAATAGGGACCTACCACTTCTGAGACTCTGGTTCAGGATAAGCATAGATGAAAACGTTTTTAGGGCGCACAACCCCGGCCCACAACCAACCTTTAACCCATTTTGACGAAAATGTGCTACTGAGAAGCCTACACATAGGAATCCAGTGCGATAATTCTGTGTACATAGACCTGGCTAAACTGAGACCAGAGAACCGCCTGCAGGATGGTGATCGCAATGAATGAGATGTCACTGCTCTGTCGGGGGCCACAGCGATGACGGATATAGGCAAACTACAGGGATTCCCGATTACAACCTTTTTTTTATTTTAAAAGACGGTCGTTATTTGGTCGTATTTCACAAACAAGCCAGCATGGCTAGGCCATCATCCCCATCTCGAGCGAGTGCACAGCGTATTGAATTGTTGGATTGACTACAATATACCAAAGAATGAATAACATGCAGTTACACTCAGTATTTTATCACTCACCGCAAATTGGCTGGATTTTGAAGATTGAGGTTGCATGCTGGCGGTTTGTGCCAACATGGGGACCGCCCACAATACAACCCAATATTGGTGACTACCGACGTGAGTGAACACACAACCTACCTGGGGGCTCACCAACCCAATATTGGTGACCCCAGATGCTCAATACGAATACGCAACTAATTTTTCGACATATCAAGCTACAGATTCGAACTGCACATTGTCAGTCAATCGCAAATTGGCTCACAAGATGGAAGTTTAAACTTTGTCAGGGGACCAAAAAATGAAATCATATTTTTTGAAAGGTACGTGAGGATTTAGGGTTAAATGTACATTCAATGCCTTTGAGTTATTTAGAAATGTTGCACAAAGAGAGGTTCACGTGTTTTTCGCTGTAACATAAAAAAAAATCATTAATTCTGGCAGAAATCCACGTGGTCTGGAAATTTCCAAGATGGCGGATTTCGCAACAAATTTAATGTCTAAATGTAGACAAAATAGTCTAATCCCTCAAATTATATTTGATTTTTTTTCCCCAATTACGCCACTGTCGGCGACTGGGGAGAAAAGATTTTTCAATTTTTTGTGCAAATCGGTTTAACACCTTATTCTGGTGACTTGATTTTATGAGAATTTTTCCACAAGATTTTTCTAAAAAATATATTTTTTATACACAATTCTGATTTTAGAATTGACAAATTATCACCTGGACTCACACAGCTTTTATAAGGTTAGGGCCACTTAAAATTGTTCGCCTATATATATGGTCTATAAAATATATTTATGTTTGAACTGTATGTCATGAATCACCAAATATAATTATATTTTCCATTCCAGTTTGGCATATTCACACACTTCTAAATTTTTCATCTATCGAAATCTAATTTTAAATATATTTTCTAAAAATATTCGTTTTTCTAACGAAAATAAATTTACATCGCGTCTTGTGATTAGACACAGCACGATGTTTTTCAACAACTTTAAAAAAAATAAGATAGTCTAATTTTCCTGCGCCTTCTGTCACGCCGCAGTACGTGCAGACACATGTGCTCACTGACACATACAGGTGGCCTATGTTAATGTGATTTATATGATTTATGTAAATGAGCTGCCGCCTCACACTTACACACCATACACCTCCGTGGCTCTACACAACACGAGCTAAAGCGAATCAATACGAAGCGAACGATTTTGGCGTGATTGCAAATGTTTGTAGTTAATTAATTTAATTAATATGTAAAAATGTTCCTCAAAGAGAATATATATATATTTAAAAAAAAATGTATTTGCAGTTGAAATGCAGTAGACTCCTGTCAGTCAAATAATCATCTTTTAAAATTTTGTTTTCAAATTCAGGTCAAACTGTAAATAACTCAATACAGTTTTTTGACGTAAGAGATTTTGAATAAATTTCACGTTCAGCATATAAATGACATGACAGTTGTGTTATCTAGGCTATTTCTATTAATGTCGTTTTTCGACTTCTGGGGAAAAATTATTTCCCCGCAGGTCAAATTACTAACCATATACTACACTCTAGCTTAGAATAGTACCCTAGCAATTAATATTGGCATTTTTACATGATATCATATGACCCCAAATCCTCACAAATTCGATGTGATATGTGTCAAATAATAATAACATGTCTACTATGTTATAGAAGTGCGTCTGATCAACTGATTTTACATCCTCAATAATTGTGCTCAGTAGCCCCAACAGTCTACAATTCATCTCATAAATCTCGCTTCATACTGCACCTCTCCATAATATTTCAAGAACTATATCAACAATTTGCTGTGCACATAATTCGCTCTGCAGACTTAAGTGCTTTACTATTTAAATAATTTTAAATATACAATTTCAAGATGGCAGACAGAGGCGATAGTGAAGGTTTCGCTTTAGCACCTCCAGAGCAGCAAGGCGCTCGACCCAAAAATCCTTATTTTCATCTCAGTGACGCCAATACGTCAGAATATAAAAGAGTGAAATCAGATTTTTTATGAATCACTCGAAATTATAGACGACAGGGTGAACAATCAAGGAGCGAATCCTCAAGAAATTCATCTCCAGTTCACCGTAGGTCACCCCGACGATCACCTCGACAATCACGAAATCTTCTTAAATCTAAGATAGCGACATTTTATCCGACAGATGTCGAACTTTGGTTTAATTTCAACTCAATTCAGTTTGTTTATTTATGCTTGAAACATACATACATGCAAATAATTATAAAAATGCAAAGGAGACATGCAAAAGGCTTATGATCAGCCGCTTCCATGCAGGCCACCCTTCAATAAAGTAATAGTTTCTGAAAAACTGCATACGTCGCGGGGAAGACGGAGAGACAAAAAGACGGCCAATAATAAAATAGTAACATTAATGCGGAGGGAGAAGCAGACAAATACGAGTGAAGTCTATGTATCAACGCAAAAACAGAGACCCAAATTAAATATATTAAGAACGTTAAAATTAGCGGACTGCATGGATATAAAATATAATAATACGATCTTATATAACAACCTTCACCTTGGCCAAAAATAGGGCCAAAGAGGGCCAGCGTCCAAAGTGCACCGTGTATTACGAAACAGCAATTTTAGAACAGATATAGCAGTTTGGTATTAAACATACTGAGTTGTATGCATTTACAAGAAAACCTTTAAGATATACTGAAAATCCTGACTATGAGTTTTTATTTTATCTGTTATAAGGCTGCTTGATTTATTTAAAATATCCGGAATACAAAAACGCATACATTTTTGAGCAAATACATGTTTTACTCGTGCAACTGAGTAGTTTCTTTTTTGTCTGATGTTATGATGGTAGATTACTGGTTGTAAAAGTGAAGACATGTTAATGAAATATGCAGGTAAATTGTTATTTATCAGGTCAAAACAAAACGTTAACAGTTGAAGCTTAAACATACCATCAATTTCAAGCACATTTAGCTTCTTAAAGAGGGGCGTGTTGTGAGAGAGGTAACCACTCGAACATATAATTCGCATGGCTTTCTTCTGTAATTTTAAAATTCTTTCTTGGTTGAAACCCCAGCACTTAAGACCATAAAGTATATGTGGTTTAATCAGCCCATTATATATGATTAAAAGAATTTCAGAAGGAACCATGTGTTTAAGCCGGTACATAATTCCTACAATATTTAAAATTTTAGAAGCTATTTTGTTTATGTGTGAATCCCATTTTAAATGCTTGTGTATTGTTAACCCTCAAAAATTAAATTCATCAGCAAATTCTATTTTGATATTTTTAATCTCTATATTTGGTATATTCACTTGTTTTTGAGGCATATGAAATACCATGAATTTGGATTTTTTTATATTGATTGATAATTTGTTCAACTTTAACCAGTCTGCAACTTTTGTCAATTCTAAATTTAAATTTTTGAAAATATAATTACCAAAAACATCTAATGTGGAGTATAAAGTAGTATCATCAGCATAAATAATCATCTTAAACAGTTTACTGGCGTTGCATAAATCATTAATATATATGATAAATAGAAGAGGGCCCAATATAGACCCTTGAGGCACACCAGTGGATATACGATACATATCAGAATTAGTTTTATCATAAGAAACATATTGGGTTCTATTTTGTAAATAGTCTTGAAAAAGTTTTAACTCTACTGACTTTATACCATAATAATTTAATTTCTGAATTAAAATAACGTGATCAAGAGTGTCGAAAGCCTTTGAGAGATCTAAGAAAATGGATATCGGTATTTTGCCTTTATCAAGATCTTGAGTGATTCTATCAATTAGTTCAATCGATGCTAACTCAGTAGAATGACCAGCCCTGAAACCATACTGACTGTCATATAAAAGTTTATGTTCATTTAAATATGTAACCAATTGTTTGAAAATTAGTTTCTCCAAAATTTTAGAAATTGGGGGAAGGAGTGAGATTGGACGGTAGTTTGATATATCGTTCAAAGACCCTTTCTTATGAATAGGTATTACTTTAGCTATCTTTAATCAGATTTTTAATCAGATTGAAACGCAATTCAAACTACACGACATCACGGACGATGACGAACGCTATCGGCTGACCTGTGCTGCCCTGTCAGGAGAGGTAGCATCAAATGTACGAAATATATTGCTACAACCTTTTCAAACTCACAAGTATGCTGACCTCCAAGGAGTTTTGATCGAGCGCAGAGGGTTAACAGCGCCAGAACAAGTTAACAAGGTCATTTCAGGCGAGAAGCTAGGATCGGACATCCCATCACGCTTCCTTAGACGACTCCGCTTTCGGAATGTCGGCAGTTGTCGGGAAGGCCGTGATACGCCAGGCTTTTATCCGACAGATGCCGGCTTACTTCAGGGCTCATTTGGCTACCCAGCCCGATAGTACGTCATTAGAGGATCTAGTTAACTTGGCAGACAGCGCTTTGGCATCGGAGAACGACGCGAAGGAAACACAAGTGGGGGTTGCTGAGATTCAAGTTAATGAGAGCACAAAACTCATTGGACTGTTAGAAGACCTTTCGCGATGACTACTGAAATTAGAAACTTCAGGAACTTGAAACATGTTCACATGTATTTTTGCGACGCATCGCAATTGCACCACCACTGACTGCCCCTTACGATAGACCTTATAAGGTCATCTCAAGGAGTGGCCAAGTATGAAAAAATCCTAATGAATGGCAAGGTTGAGATGGTCACTGCAGACTGCATCAAACCTGCTCACTTTGAGCGCGAGCCTGAGACAGGTAGCACAAAACAGTGTCAAACGAACCCCAAGCCAAAATCTACGGCTCAAAAGCCTACTGCGATCGCTTGCAAGCCTCGAGCACTTCCAGTAACACGACCACTCCGAAGTCTTTAAGGACTGGGGTAATACAAAAAAGAGTACCAACGCTGGGAGTTGGAGCGGGTCCGGCTGTCGCTCTACAGTCAGAAGCGACCAGAGCACGCTTACCTAAACCGCCAACACTTTATAAAGTGCCGCATTCCAAAACTAACATTGCTTCTCGTGCTAACGGGGAGAGTGGGAGTTTTCAATCGTACTCTCGCATACCTTTACATCTGCGAATTGACACCCTCAATCGAAACACAATGAACAAACAGACAGACGTTCGCAGCAGTACCAATACTGCCCATAGCGGTACAGCAAAATCAGATAACACAGTTAAACAAACACGTGTTGGACGTACAATCCACACTCCTGCCCGATTCGTGCAACTCGTTCATGCTGGTGCCTAATGACATACGGCGGGACCAGCCGCATGCATCGCAATAATTAATTTGTGAATATGAATTACGCCAGGCCTGGCATAACTGAAATATATGCAATGTAATTAAATTTGGTAATTTTAACTAGTAAGTTGAATAAGCGATTTTGAATGTATTAATTAAATAATTTAATACGGTTGGACAAGACACAACGAGTTGCCAGCATGACCGTTTAGTGTATCAGGACATTTGCTAAGAGGGTAGGAAATAAATGGACTTGAATAATTTGGTCAATGCTGCACCAGCTGATGTTCACCAACCACCTACGCTGTATTTATCACCTAGATGACTCTAATTTTCATGTTATGCTGTTGAATTGTTCATATAATACAATTGTATGATTTGGCACTGCTCAGACGGTTCCGTCGATTTATCGTACTTTTGCGAATTTCTACCTGCCGCTGTAACCACAATTTTAGGTTTTTGATACACGTTGTCACTTAGCCCGGGGTAATGTGGGGCCGGCAACAGGAGGACAGCTGTTTTCATGACCGAGTTCACTTAGGCCGGTTTAGCTGGGCGGAATCGGAGTTGACGAGCTCCGCTTCCGTCAGGCCAACCGAAGCGTATATTTCACGTGCTTTCAAACACTCACAACCTAGACACCGAAGTCTTGCTCTGCCGAGCTCCGAACAAGCCAGCATGATTAGGCCATCGTCCGCGTCTCGAGCGAGTGCACAGTGTATTGAATTGTTGGATTGACTACAATAAACCAAAGAATGAATTACATGAAGTTACACTGAGTATTTTATCCCTTACCGCCAATCCGGCTGGACTTTGAAGATTGAGGTTGCATGCTGGGGGTTCGTGCCAACATGGCGACCGCCCGCAATACAACCCAATATTTCTTGTTCAAGACTTAATTTTTATATTGCATAACATATCGACTTGTGAGTCCATCATTGAGAATAGAAAGCGTGAATGTAATGGGTCTGCTACATTAATCATGACAATATTAGCAGTTAAACCTCTGTACGGTCCATACATACAGAATTAGCCATATTGACAAATTATTTTTGATCCATTAACAAAATAGTGGTATACTTAACCATAAATACTTGTTCCGTTCCTGTAGTACAATAGATAAATAATAAAAGGGAATTATAGGAAACTAGAATATATACTGATCATTTTGCAACGAAAAGATGATAACGTTGTGATCTCATAAAGATGACTGTTCAGCTGAGGTATATAGTTATGCATACAGGGGCGTAGGGTACACAAGAAGCGGGCAAGGGTATGTTAGTCTTGCCACTCCCAAGTCTTTAATTGAAGTCAGCTGCCCAAGACAGGAGCGCGCTGCTCGTGGCTGACGCCAGCTTATGCACTGGTTCTGGTATCAACCTTATAGTGTCTCTCTTTTTATCATCTGATGAGGTACGTGTATACTGACCTGTACTCAAAGCAAGAGTTGACAACAACGTTAAGTTTGTCAGGAGACAAAAGGTCTAGGAGCCTTTGAGCTGCCAGCCACTAGAGGTGAGGGACAAGGACTGACCCCTTTGAGATGCTCTTATTGACATTGAGTATTTAAACCACCATCATTGAATCGCCATCTTTAAGCTACCATTCATTTCCGCCATGATGCCATCCAGACTTTTTGCGCAATGAAATGATAATCTCATTGCTTATGACACAACAAACGACTCTTCTCAGAGCCCATGTTCTCTGTTTGAACACGAGTGTCAGCGGTTTGACACCATAGACGCACCCCTCCCCTTTCGGAGAGCACATAACAATGGTCCCCTATTACAAAGTCCTGTACGTGCTACATAGCCTAGTCTATAATCGAAAAACTGATTGATTACTGATATATATATTAGTTGATAATGACAAATTTACATCTCATGCAGTGGCATGATCCCTTTACGTGGGGAGTTAACTCCCGGTCTTAATATAGTTGAATTAATCATTTTGATATAATTAGGCTGCCCTTACATTTTTCATGAAATTGTTGATTTCAGCGTGCGCTACACGAGTCTAACTCGGACTTCGCAACAGATGATAATAAATATAGGATAATTAGCACGGCCTATTTTTATTAAACTTTTGGGATATACATCACTCAAGTCTCCAGATTTAGGCCATGAGAATTACATCAATCTCAGACGTTATACAATTACACACTGTATTTCCTTTGCAACACATCAGGCAATTCATAAGAGTGTAATCGAATTATTTCTACAAAAAAAGTTATAAAGTGTATGGGCTTACTAGTTTGAGAAATTATTTTTTTGCCTAATGGGTTTTCCAATTGGTAGGCCTACGGATTCCTGAGAAAAATTTACTGTAGCGAAAGCTATGCAGCATTGCGTATCTTTCGGTCACTCAAATTTGTTTTAGTAATGGTTTAGTTATCTGTCACGGTTTACCAGATATTACGCATATTAAAGTACAAGTCCGCCATTTTGAAACATCACATTTATCTATTGCGCTCTTTGCCAGATACATGTGTATTATATTATTTTGCCATATTATTAAAATAATGACTTATTTGCGGCCATTCTGAATTTGCTAGAGCTGACTTTTTCAGGGTGCATCCTTCCCTTAAACCTCACATTTTGTTTTATAGCAATGGTCTAGCTATCTGGCACGGCTTGCCAGATATGAATATTGAAACCAATAATGGGTGCAGGTAGGTCATTTTAAATTTTTCAGGGCATATCCGTCCGTGAAGATTCCCATGTTGTTTCACAGTAATGATCTAGCTACCTAGAACAGTTTTCCAGATATCACGTATAGTGAAGCACATATAATCGCTTATAGGCCGCCATTTTGAATTTGATAAAGAGTTGAATTTTTTCAGGTCACATTTCTCCCTGAAACTACACAGTTTGCTTTATAGGCTGTTATGGTCTAGCTATCAGGCATATTAAAGTAAATAATGGCGATAGTCGGCCATTTTGAATTTAATTAAGTTGAAATTTTGCAGCGTGCATCCTCAGACAAGTAGGCCCTAGTTCCTGAGATATGCTCCGGAAATGTATGTCAAAACATCTAATTAGGCCATAGTACTAAACCAAAAGTAGGTCAAAGTAGGCTACAGTTGCCCCCAAAAGGCACACCAATTCTCCAAGAGGTGCTGTGTGCAAAAATTGAAGACAATTGGACAAGTAGTTCCTGGGATATGTTTTGGAGGTGTTGTCAAAACAACTAAGTAGGTCAAAGCACTGAACCGAAAGTAGGTTAAGGTACAGTTACCTCCAAAGTACACATCTCGACCCCCTGGCGGAAAGTTTGCACTCCGACGCTAATGGGGACAGAAGTGAAACAACATAGGTATGAGGGGGAGGGGGGGGACATCATAAAACCTTCAAGTAGATCTGCTAATTAAACATACAAAATGATGTGAAAATTACCGTGCAAGCACTCAAATACCCCTCGGCTCATGTACTGACTCTATATATGCCATGTTTCAAGGCAATTAATTGAAAATAAAAACGATTTATTAAAATTGATAAAACCAAAATTGCCGCCTCGTTATCAGTCTCACATGAAAACGGACAATTCTAAGAGACTCGCAGACCTCAAAAACCTATATAGATAAGCCTATCAGGTTTCGAGGGAATTCTGAAAAAAAAGTTTTAAAAAAAATTAGTCGCCAGGTGGCGGCCATTTTGATTATCGGTGGAAAGTTGAAATTCTAATCAGGTCATCTCCATACTCATGGGTAACTTCACATAAAAAATTGGAGAGATCCAATAATTATTTTTCAAGTTATCGCGTTAACAAGGAATTATTAAATTGAAAAATCAAGATGGCCGCCATAGCCTCGTTTTCAGTCGCACACTAAAACGGACAATGCCAATAGACTCGCAGACCCCGAAAACCTATACATACCAGGTTTCGAGGGAAAAATCTGAAAAAAAAAGTTTAAAAAAAAATTTAATCGCCAGGTGGCGGCCATTTTGATTTTCGGTTGAAAGCTGAAAATCTAATCAGGTCATCTCCATACTCATGGGCAACATCACATAAAAAATTGGGGAGATTCAATAATTATTTTTCAAGTTATCGCGGTAACAACGAATTTTGTAATTAAACAAGAGGCCCAGGGGCCTTGAAACTTGTCAACAGCTTTGCAAAATATCAGCTACAGGTGTGTCAGAGAATGTATATCTATGCTCTAAATTGCATTATCATGAAAATAAAATATGTATAGGCCGGTAGTATATATTTATATCTCATCCATCATTGGCATTTATATTATATGTTCGATTCCCATCTTAAATTTTGCTGATTTTACACACATTCTGAAGTAGGCCCACTGCACATAATGAAAAATGCTTGACAAAAAGATATTTTTACATGACTACAATGTTAATATTATGTATACAAGAGTAGATGTGCAATTATTATTTCTTCTTGGTCTTTTAATAGGCCCCAGTTAGCCAGGAATTTTCACGAAATCTTTATTCTTCAATTTCAATTCTTCTGCCTTAAATAGGCCTAACAAAATCGACACGGAGTTGTAAAATATCAACTTTTAATGTTTCTTACTCAGCCGTGAAATATACAGCAACCCTAATCCTTCATTGTCACAAGTAGACGTAATGCACTTTTACTACACCCTCTTACGTAATGTAGATTACGGAAATCACAATACTAACAGTAGATCGACCCAAGGATAAAGACCCATGGAGGCTTTCTCAACTCCCACGACCTTTGCTGCAATGTTACTGTGATGTTATCAGGCAAACGTCGAGTCAGGTGTTAGTTGGCTTTATCAAATGTAATGAAATAAAATGAATGGGGTTTTACGCCACATTTGTTCACAAATAGGCTAAGCTGGGCCAGAAAAACCTCCTGAGGATGGTAGAAGTAGTAGTAAATCATTGCTTTACGTCACTTTTCGGCACAAAAGGTCTTTTAAGTGACATTATAATACGATAAAAAAGTTGTAGTTAATTGACGAAATGAATGATGTACAGATGATGATGTGAGGGTGGGGGTGATAGGGCATGGTGGGTTATTGAGAGCGTTTTCCTTCGCTCGTCCAATAAGGGTACCCCCTATAAGGGCATAGGGGATATACCCCCAGACATGCCCAGACGGCCGGAGACTTGAGTTTCGCTGTGCAATTTGATGCTGAAACTATGTGGCATTTGGCGCAGCTCCTGAGGATGGTGATATGAATGAGGTGACACATGATTCAAAATTGAGCCGGGTTGGTCTGCGGCCAAGCACGTTATCTCTCGGTCATGTAGGCTGCCCACAATATTCAATCTTTACGATTGAGCAGGGAGGAAACATTTTGTTCCTTGAAACTTGAATGTCAAAGCAGGAGACGAATCTGCGATCTCTGACTTTCCAAGCAGGCACCAGGGCCCCCGCCCTTTGGTATTGTTGTTACATATATACAAACACATTACCTGATTACTGATATCAAGATGATGTGCTATACATGTATTCTTGTTGGTATCTATAAGCTGATTAGCAAAACGGTTCCAATTATTGATTTTTATGACATTGATGATGTACTATATTGGTTTAAATATAATTATTTATTTATTTTTTATATGTGTCGTTAGAATTCACTTATGTAGCACAGAAGCAATTGACACTGTAGGACTATATATAATGATGTGGTCATTCGTGCATATAATACAGATGTTTTAGTTATTAGGGGATGACAATGTTATATCATCAAGTGACGAGACAGACAGTTCAAGTGACGATAATTTATTATTTGACTAATTTAAAACATCGAAATATGATTTAACTTTAATGGTAGTCTTAAACTCAATATTATATATCTATATAGTTGACATATTGGATACTTTATGCTTTGGCACAAGATAACGTCCAAAGAACTTTAATTTAAGCTTATAAGATACCCATGTTATGTTTCGAAATGAGATAAAACCGAACGATATGTGTTTATTTCTGACTAAATGTTTCACATAATTATATATAATACATTGTTTTTAATGTGTTGTATTTCCACTAGGCCTATAGGGCACATACCGAGATAGTGGAAATAGTTTCACCCTTCCATCCGTCCACCCGGTGTACGCCTTTTAGTCAGAAGGCCCGTTAGTCAGAAGGCCCATTAGTCAAAAGGCCCGTTAGTCAGAAGGCCCGTTAGTCAGAAGGCCCGTTAGTCAGAAGGCCCGTTAGTCAGAAAACCAGTAGGGATGATTAGTCAAAAGGCCCGATTGTCAGAAGGCCCGTTAGTCAGAAAATAAGTAAGAAAGACTGGTCAAAAGGCCCGTTTGTCAAAAGGCCCGTTAGTCAGAAAGTCAGATAATTACCTCATCGAAATCATCTCATATGTGAACAACCCTATGACCAATTATTTGTCTTTATTTATTTACTTGTGCCAGTAACAACGTCTAGCGCTTTCATAAGGGTCGCGTTATTATTAGGCCACTCATTATGTTTTTGAACCTAATGCTGCTGACGTAATTCCCAGCTTCAAATGAATGAAAACTACTCATAATAATTGGATCAAGTGATTATTGCCAAGCTGTCTGTAAATAACAGTCAATTTTCTACATATAGGAACAAGATAGTATAATAATAATAATTGCATATCGTATGCAGCAATGTACACTCCATGTCTTTGAACAGGTTGGAACAATGTAGATATGAACAAGCATTATCATCAACATATGCCTACTGCTTCAAACGCGAATAGGCCTACCTAAATTTTGAAACTTGCTGAGAAAAAATGGTCGAGATAACAAGATACTGCTAATAGATTATAATGAGATTCAAATTTTACGCTGGTCTTAATTAGCACGATAATAATATATACTGCAATCACATTATATAATAGTTCTCCCGTGCTTAGGTAAACTTCACTTTCTCGAATATAAAACAAGCATTTCCACAGAAAAAAGTCGACAAATAATGCTACTTATCAGAATATTTGGACAAACAACTTATTAATTTATTCTGAGCAACAAGATACATTTATGAACGCTTGACATAAATTAAACAGATGGCTACAAACTCCAATTGAAAAAATCTTGTGGGGTTTTCTCATGACACACTTTTCACACCTATTTCAGTAAAGTTTATATATATGCAAAAAAACATATAGTGCTAAAAAAAGCGCCAAGCAACCAACCAGTCATCAATAATGCTAGATTTTAATATAAATGTACGAACTACGAACCATTGTGTTTTTTTTTCAAGATCATATCCAGATCATATCGACTTATTACCAACTAATAGTCGAACGTATATAGGCTACTAATGTCCCGGAGACGCAACATTTGATCTATATGGATTTTACTCTCAGTTGTGCAATTTGTTTGTGTATAATTTTTTCACAATTTAATTTTCATGGCTATTTTTCTCTTTCAAACTATTTATTAAATTACCGATTTTTTTTAAAACTCGTATGGACTCCGTCAGCATTTATTGAATATCCTTGAGTAATTCTTTTATGCACAACTCTCAATATTGCTTTATCAATAGCTGGACAACAATGTTTCAATCAAAATAATATAGCCCCCCTCCCCCTCTCCACATGCCCAGATATCAAATGCAGCATCCCCTAGAATTGTTCAATGCCCAATGAACAAATTCTGACTAAAGGGCTTTCTGACAAAAAAGCTCAACTGAATTTCTGACTATCGGGCCTTCTGACTAACGGGCCTTCTGACTATACCGGGCCTTCTGACTAATGAGCCTTCTGACCAACGGGCCTTTTGACTAAAGGGCCTTCTGACTAGCGGGCCTTCTGACTAAAAGGGTGTCACCGTTCACCCCAACCTCACATCATGACACATAATTAGTTTCATCAACGGTTTGCACCGTTTTAACACATTACAGTCACTTAATTTACCAATAATTTTGCAGAAATTAACCAAACTACTATTTCACCCCAATCTTTAAAGGGTTCTTAAGTAGGTTTTGTACAGGCTTTGGAATTTAAGTATTGTTTATTCTGACGCACTATATATCCGAGAATATCATGCCATTGAGATTTTTATGCACAGATTATGCTAATTAAATCTGTAATTAGAACCAATAAAACACTTTCTTAAGCTCATTAAATACAGGATTTAGCAGTTTAAGAACGATGAATTCGGGCTCTACCACCAACCACCTTGTCTGTGCCATTGTCTTTGTGCGTGTACTCGGTATGCTAATTAATCACTAATTTGGGCCCTAATTAAGGGGCTATATCATTAATTGGTACATGGTGAGGCACCTAAAATTGCCTTCTTGGGATCCTGACGGTCTGTTATACACATGATATACTTCATACCTTTTGTACTCGCAGTGCTAAATAAAACCTTCTGGGCTCCTGGACTATATGGCTGATCAGCGTTAGATTAAACCCAGATTAGACCACAGAAATTGGTCTAAATCGGCAAATCAAGAAACCTAGTCTGAAAATTCTACTGATTATTTTTCTGAATTTTCTTACAGTGGTTGATTGAGAGATTTATGAACTCGACTAAGAATTATTACATTTAATATATAAACATAAATTGGTGTGCAGAAAATACAAAACCTTACAACGGTGAAACATCAGTTACACAATGTACATTATAACTTACCATATTTATTCTAATTAATGCCCTAATTAATACCACCTGAGAATACACGACGAGGGGGGGGGGGGGTGCTCAGGCGAGTTGTTTTTTAATGTCTATATATGTATCATGATATTGGATTTTATTTTAAAATCAGAGGATTGGGAATCTATTGGAATATAGGCCATATTAGAATAAATACGGTATGTGGTATAAAAAGCAGGATGTGGAATGTTTAAGATCTTAGTATGGCTTTGTCCACAGTAAAGACCAGAATAGTAACCAGCAGGGCTGCAAACAACAAGATGACAAGCTAAATAACCAGTTCCCTAACATCTCACCATCAACATACAATAGTAAAAGGGATTGCTGTGAGCTGGAAATTACTTTTGTCATAAATTCAATAGGAGACGAAGCAGAACCAGTGATTATTTGATTAAGTAGATTACTCAGAACCAGCAGACTCGCAGGTGAAACAAGTAACAGCAACAAGTATTGTAAAACATTGCCAAGTCTGCAAAGGAAAAAATATTCTTTAAATTAATCATTTTGGACATAATAAACAGTTAGCATATCACTCAAATGATCACAATATACAGGGTAACTTATTTGTTTGTGACCCTTGGGATCCTGACAGTCTGTTATACACATGATATACTTCATACCTTTTGTACTCGCAGTGCTAAATAAAACCTTCTGGGCTCCTGGACTATATGGCTGATCAGCGTTAGATTAACGTGTGAAGCTAGCTGAAAATGTCACGCTCGGATGTTGAAATATTTATAACACGATTTTTCTGGAAAAATGACAAAAAAAACTAGGGGATCCATGGTTGCATCGTGTTATCCATGGTTGCATCGTGTAGTAACGATTCGTGCTATAACGGTTGATTACTGACACTCTATTTACTTTATTCAAACACACATTTTTAGCGCTGAAATGGTTTAACATTCAGCGTTTGCAAGTAGCCCCTATCGACTTCGCGTCATCACTCACGCACGTGAGGTAATGTCACGTGTTGTGCCAACACCCTTTATTAGTGTTATTGGAGTCGATCACATAGCTTTAGTGCTACTCATTGTCTTCCTGGGGTTCTGTCGGATCTCTTTTTGGGGCAGTGTCATCACCTTCCTGAGTTGTTGCCGCTAGGCCTACACCTAATTTACTGATCACCTTAAACCGTTTAATAGCCGTTTAAACATCAAGATTTTTAAATTGCTTAGTCTTAAATTAAGAATTTAACAAATACGATAAGTTTTTTCTCACTTAAAGTTGTGGGTCAAGGTGGTGAGAAAAGTGTGTGAAGATTTATATTATTCAATTCAGCAGTTTAAGGGTTAATATATTAGTCATCATCAACAAATTTTCTACAATATTTGCTGTACAAAATAAATTTGTAGGCCTATTAATATTTGTCTTATATTTGTACATTTTTGTTATTTTTTTGCTGTTCATTTTAATGGCACATAGTCTAAGTCTATATAGACATCTACACCAGGTTCAAGGTAGAGGTTAACCTTTGAAAATACATTGATAAATTGGATATAACAGGTGTGGCGAAGTTTTGACGAGGTTACTTAGCCCCCTGTGGCAAGGTTACCAAAGTTGTGACGAGGCAACTCAGCATTCTGTGGCGAGGTTATCAAATCTGTGGCGAGATTACCTGTGGCGAGGTTAACTTGTGGCGAGGTTACCTGCTACCATAACAGGAATAGGTCTACCCCAACAATGTTGCGAGCATAGACATATATATAGATTAACTAGACAGGACACGCCTTCTATCGAGCACTGGCCGAAGCAGTCAGCGACGCCGCCATCTTGGCTAGGACATCACATGACTGATGCCGGGTTGTTTACATTGGAGATGGGCAGGTGATTGATCACAGAAATGTGCTTTCCGTAGGAGAAAAGGTAAACTTATTCTTTTCCAAGTCATGTCAAGTGCTACGCATTGTTAATAGGATATTTTTATTCATACATAGTTGATAAAATCTTGCTAAAATATAACTTAAAGAACACAATAGATGAATAAATGTGCCGGTCAACCCGCTTGCACAGGCATGACAGGTGACACAGAGACTGAGTGAGTGAGTGACAGGTGAATGTGTGAGATGAATATGCTGGTCACTTCGACTTATAGGCCTAACGTTAGTCTTTCTCTTGCCAATTTGATCATATTATCACATACTAGTAGTAATAATTACTAATACTACCTCATGTACCTGCCTAGTTACTGACACTCAGGGGCGGATCCAGGATTTGAAAAAGGAGGGGGCGCAGTGGCTTCGGGGGCTCGCTCCCAATACTTTTTTGGCCAAATTAGGGGACTTTTTAAAGAATTTTAGGCAAAAAGGGGTGGGCGTGCGCCCCCTACCCCCCTCTGGATCCGCGCTTGACACTGTAGGCCTACATTTATTCTCATGATTCTGATTATTTTTTGGCCAGTTTGGACTCACAATTACACTCTGTAGTGTAGGGCTTGGCTTAAATTTAACTTACAGTCTATGGACAATATTAGGCCTATGTCAATGATAAAATAATCAATATAACAAGAGCTCCCTAATGACCCCGAGGCCTGGCATGGGCATCATGCATAGACCTACAATTGCTACCTTCCTGCCCTATCCATGCCATGGTACATCAGATTGCCGGCTAGGCGGATCCAGGGGTCACACTCCTAGCCATATGAGAATTTTTTTGGTGGGGAATTCCTATTGAAGTATTCTGCCACTTCCACCCCCCCCCCCCCTCGGTATAATTAACTTCTCTAATGGATCCGCCACCGTGTCTTGCCCGGTAGCCCAGGGTGCATCATTTTTTTGGATAAAAACTTAGTATAATATATCAGAGTCTATATATATATCAGAGTCTATCAGAGTCTATATAGGCCTACTGTAAATCTGGTAATTTTTTTGCGTGTTTAGATTTTTGTGAATTTGTGATTTTGGTGACTTTTCGTGAAGTCTAGAATTCCTGAATTATCAATTTAGATAATAGTAGCGCTATACTATAATATAATTTGCGCGAGATTCTCAAATTTGCGAATTTAATTGTCCTTGCAAAATTCATAAAAAATAAAACTTGGGCACTCTGCTAAAATTTGGGCATAAAATGGGTGGTTAAAGCCAATTTTCAAAGCTTTACACATGTTGAACTAAAGTTGGCAACTAAAATCTAACAAACCTACTACTGGCATGGCCAATAATAATCAAATTAGATTTAGGATTTTTCTAAGGTGGTCACCTGGGAAACTTAAATTTAGGTGTTTTAACATGGAATAACCCCATAACATTTTGCTACATATTTAATACTGAGCAAATTTTTCCCTGTTGTGGATCCATGCCTGTTGCGGTGTGCATGCACATTCAGGGGAGTATCCAGAATCCCCCTCCTCTGATATCAGTTGGTATTCTAGAATAAATACACAGTACCTGTACATCCCTTTATTGCATTTTTTATAATTGATGGCATTTATGATCAGATTAAAAGCATGGTAGTCTCTAATTTAAATGTCATGGATCTCAAAACATTTAAAATGCAGACCCACCATTGATCACAAATTTTTTTAAAGCATCATTTTGTGCACTTTTTGCAATAGAACAGCTCATGTTCTATGTAATATATGTGAGGCCGATGTTTTAGAATGAAAACAACAACATTTCAAAATAAACATATATTTGGGTGATGGTTGCTATAAATTATTCATCATGTTCATGGCATTAAACAATTTTTTTATCATGATCCTCATGATTTTACACTAAAATTCTAGTTTAAAATATTGTTTCAGGTACTGGAATGAGTCATTCTGGATCAATGCATTATATATTTGAAGTGAAGTTGCCTGCTGACCCAGAAGTAAGCTGATGAAGAAAAATGAAAATAATCAAAATTAGGTAACTTAAGGTAGAACTAAGCCACATTCATTCATTATAATTAATTACAATAATCCCTCAGACTACAAGGGAGATTGACACTTTATATTCATGATATTACAGTAGTCTTTAATGATCAGATAGTGTAGGTCTACATGATTGTGGGTTTCTGTTTCAAATCAGGGCGGTGGACATTTATTAGAATGTGTTTTTTTTTTAGAATAATAATAAAGTACATCAAATCCATGATTCCATGTGGATAAAGTATTATACATGTTTGAGAGGTTGCACATATCTAATTACTGTTATGTAGATTAAAGACATATTTTGAGAAATTTATGGTGGGTAAGTATAATTAATAGACTCTTATGTCAGCTAGGTACAAATAGTGAAATAGGCCTATAATGTAAACTTTGGATTTGTAACTTAAACATCAAAATTTACAGCAAATTTTAAACCAGGTGTGCAGGTATAATTTTGTTTAAATTTGTGATTTTCCATTTATATTTCATATATCTTTTATAATATCTGATAGATCATAAAACCTTTTTTTTACACTGAAATATTTTGTATAACATTTCGCCTGGCAAGCTGCATCAATCATATTACCCTTATTTAATTTTAACTTACATTACCATGGACACCAAAGGTTTATTTTTCAATTTGAAGTCATCATTAATGGCTTACTTAGCCTTTTCTGCTCTATTTGATTTCCAATTTTATGGGTCTATGACCATTAAATTTTTTTAAATTTTGACTTCTAAATAGACAGTTCCCGCACGGTCACTCAGGGTTAAGAGCAATATACATTTGTGAACCACATCAAATACTTTTAATTAGATACTGAAACTTTCAGCATGCATGACTTATTATTATCTTAAAGCGCTGTGATCGGCTTAGTGCAGCTGGATACAAGCGTCTAAAAAAATACAATAATAATTATAATAATAAATTCAGGGTCATAAAAAATGATATAAATTTATTTTCTTAACCCTTGTCCTGCTAATTTTTTTGATCCCATTTTTCATTCACTTGAAGCTGGAATTGCTAATGCACATCCCAGCCTCAAATGACAAAAAAATATGCCTATTTCTGAAAAATAATCATCTGTAAAGTAATTATGTGATTAACCATGTCAATTAATCATCTATTACAAACTGTTTTATCAATTTAGTTAGATTTTATTTGGTCTGAATCTACAGGAAAACATATATATATATATATATATACAGTCCCAGCAGCACAAGGGTTAATCTACTGAGCTGGTAGGCCTATTAGGCAGGGCTGACAGCAGCAACACAAGCCATGCATGGTAACAACAGCCATCCATACCAATGTAACATATGTGTCATATGGTTAACATAGTTATTGTTTTTATTGGTATTGTGTAATAAATACAATTAAAATAAATAACTCCTATGGCATTATATATTATGTACTGAATGTGATACAAAATCTAAAATGTAATACATTTGGAAAGAAAAACTGTATCAATTGTTCACATACATTTATATCTGCATTTATATTCTTACAGATATTGCCCTATTTATGTGTGTGTATAATCCACATTGATACAACATTAAAACTGAATGGGATCATCGTTACAGTACGTTATATATACAGAAAAAACAGGATATCTTGTTAGTTTCCAGTTAGCCCCCCCATTTATAATTCATGAAATAATATTTTTAGGTGTAGTGTTTGTATATATAATCATCAACTATTGTTGACTGGTCCATTACAGACTGTTGTAAGGAAAATAGATAGACTATGTAAATATAAATCAATTTCATTGTGTTTTTGCCTTTTATTTCATTGCTCTGGAATATATGTAGGCCTACTAATATGACAAATAAATAAGATGCAGTTGCTGTTATTTTGTCACTTTTGTCTTTTATGTCATATTTATTATTGTAATAAAAATATATTTCCTTCCTGAAAAAATACTGTTTTGTTACCTATCGGGACTAAATGGGGTATTGTTGTCCCCTTTGTACGTCGCCGCTGGCACTTTTGGCTACTACGCCAACACTGTCCAACAGATTGAATTCACAATTTAAACAAAAATTCAACCCCTCCGGCAATTTTTTTACTCAAGGTGAAAGGCAAAGTCAAGGTCAAAGATTAAAAAAAATCTTGTTACTGCGATAGCTTGAAAAATAATTATAAGATATCTTCAATTGTTTATGTGAAGTCACCCATGAGTATATAGACACTGATAGATGACCTGATTAGATTTTCCTTTTCATCAATAATCAAAATAGCCGCCAGTTTTACACACAACACCCCTAGGGGGTCTAGTTGTGCTTTTTGGGGTATATGAACTTTGACCTACTTTTGGTTCAGAACTATGACCTATTTAGACGTTTTGACGCACTCTTCGTTTTCGGAGCAGATCTCGAAAAGTACTGGGCCGATGACAGTCATATTGCACATATATGTTCTCTAAGGTCCCTAGTTGTGCCTTTTCAGGTTTTTTGACCTTGAAGTTGACACAGCATTTTGACCAAATTTATAACATCGGTAAATCCGACTGAAAGATTTTGCGGAATATCATGAAAACCGCTCAAGATAGCTACACCCTTACTATAAAACAAATTGTGAGGTTTCAGGAGGGGATGCATCTTGAAAAATTTCAAGTTGATAAAATCGAAAATGGCCGCCTATCTGCCATTATTCACCTCGACAGGCCTGATATTGCGGAATATCATGGAAACCGCTCAAGATATCTACACCATTACTATAAAACAAATTGAAAGGTTTCAGGAGAGGATGCATTTTGAAAAAATTCAACTCGATCAAGTTCAAAATGGCCGCCAATCGGCCATTATTCACTTTCACATGGCCGTTATTTGGTAAACCATGCTAGATGGCTAGACCATTACTATATAACAAAATGTGAGTTTTTGGGGGAGGATGCACCCTGGAAATGTTTAAATTATGAATTCAAAATGGCCGACAATCAGCATTATTTACCTCGATAGGCCTGATATCAGGTAAACCGTGCTAGATAGCTGGACCATTACTATGAAACAAAATGTGATGTTTCGGGAGAGGATGCCTTTTAAAAACTTTCGACTTAATCGAATTCAAAATGGCTGCCTATCGGCCACTATTTACTGTCACATTGCTGATATTTGGTAAACCGTGTTAGATAGCTGGACCATTACTATAAAACAAAATGTGAGATTTCAGGAGAGGATGCTTCTTGAAAAAATTGACTGGATCAAATTCAAAATGGCCCTCTATCGGCCATTATTTACTTTCACATGCCTAATATTTTGCAAACTGTGTTAGATGCTAGTCCATTACTATAAAACAAAATTTGAAGTTTCGGGGAAGGATGCACCCCTAAATTTTTTAACTACTTTATATCGAATTCAAAATGACCGTAAATCAGCTATTAGTTACTTCGATTGGCCTGATATCAGGTAAACCGTGCCAGATAGGTAGACCATTACTGGGATACTGATTAGGATCATTATTTCAATGGAGGTTTGCAATCTCTGACAGACTGTCTAGTTCTTATCTTACTCTTAGACTGAGCTTCTTAGACCTAGTTGTCTTGCATCCTGGACTTATGTAGTCTTTTTTTGTTTTAATTCACAATAGTGCCTAGAAATCCGGTAGGCCTATATAAATTTGCGGGGTCTGCAAGTCTATTGGCATTGTTTATTTTCATGTGCAACCGAAAATGAGGTTATGGCAGCCATATTGATTTTATCAATTTTAATTAAACGTTCTCATTTTTAGTAAGTCTAAAGCGACACAATTTAAATTAAAAATAAATCTGTATTTTTATTTCGACTTCTTTTTGGGTGCCATAAGATGTTTCTATAAACTAGAATTACGGGGGTCTTTAAAATTTTTGGCTGCTGTGGCAATGTAGCAAGTGTGCCGAAAGCCCCATGGCATTTATGAGTTATTCCCATATTTCTTATTTTGGACATGCATGTCCAAAATTAAATTATGTCCTTATTTCTGACTTAACTAGTAAATGCGCAACACTAAATTTTAAAATCTTACAAAATTCTAGTCTATGGACATGTTGACATATATTATGGACATGTGAAGGAGCCGAAATAAAATTACTGTTTTTTTATGGTCTTAGCCTGATTGTGTCGCTTCAATCATATAGTTATATATCGCAACAAAAAAGGCGAAAGTAGTCATTTAATATTAGACTATAGCGCATAGAAGCGACAAAAATAATAAATTTAGCACTTCACAGTTGGCCTAGTCAACTAGACTACTTTGTAGTTGTAAGAACTGGATTTTCCAATAATAAAGGAACATAACTTATAGGGCCTATTTAAAGGTTGACTGTGTAGCCTAACGTTAGGCCTACAGTGGCAGTGCTATAAGGTGGGGGGGGGGGGTGGCAGCATCCCAGTGAACACGATACATTGACCCAGTGCTCTTTTGATGTTGGGATGTCAGCCAAGCCCTGTCACTCACACTTTCACAGTCGTGAACAGAGACTGTCACTGTGTCAGAGTACGTCACTGTCACCATGGTCACTGTCATGCAATGACTGAGTGAGTGGCGGGCCTGCAGCGCTGCACCTGATAGTATTTAGTGGGCCTAGGCTAGACTACAGTCTACATGATATAGGCCTATCAATTTAATTATAGGCCTAGACTAGAGTAGACTATACTGTTGACATTAGGCCCTAGCTAGGCTACATCATCATCTTTATTTAGGCCCTTAATCTGAGTATGACGGTACAGACGACAGGTGATAGCACGTGTTGTTATTGATCAATACCGGCAGGTCACGTGGTTTGATGACGTTTGCACGCAGGTCACGTGATATGATGACGTCGTTCCACATGAGATTGAACCTGACAGGATACACCAACTTTTCAATTGGTAACCGCTTCAGATATCAGAGCCCCCCAAATTTTGTTGTTTTTGCATTATTTTCCATTAATATTAGTATTTGGCAAGCATGTCATGATTTTTTATTAACATTTTCACAAATGAAGTTATTAACGAGAGACTACGGAATCGGTGGGTGACGTCTCTATGTTATGTAAGACTTAGGTCAACACATGTCCTCAGTAATATGGCCTCGCTCTGGTACCGCGTGAATCAGCCTCGTGTCCAATCCAGTGTATATACAGGTCAGTGGTTGCGAGATATTGGCAAGGGTACTAAATCTGACATTCTACCGATTTATCAGGCGACAGTCCAATATTTCGTTGGAATCAGCAATATTTCAACTATATGGTTTTAGTAGCTCGTGTTCTGCCATACTTCATTTAAATTGTATTGGTAAGCATATAGGCCTATGTTTTGGATCATGGGATGACGAACCTTGACTCTGTTCTAATAACGCTGAATACTAAATTAAATCTTGAAACTAATGAAGCGATACACAGCTCATAACTTGACAGTGTGGGCCGTAATGGGCATTTATTGGCGACACCACCAACAGTAAATACCGCCATATAAATAATATTTTTCCTGCTTGGAAAAATAGGCGTCTTCCATTGGGAACTGAAATTTAAAAAAGATTTACTGGTAATGACTTGGTAGTTAATTCCACAGAAAATATATTATATATATTTTATTATATATATTTTATATGGTTAATTCAGCAGGCGATCTGTTATTATTTAGCCGGGGCCTAGAACTTGTCTTGAAAAATCTTATGGCCCACTAAAATTAACTTGTTGCTTCAAAAACATTGCGTAAAGTGTGGCGCACAGATAAAATAATGTCAGGCCAGTTGTAATTTTTTTGTGGGAATCCCGCAAGTACTCTTTATAAGTCAGGCACTGCGGATTCTTGACATGTAATTAAGTAGCTAAGCATGTGTTTTGACAGAGTGTTTAATGCTGAAAAGATGGTGTCGGCCAGAGCTCATTAGGACACACGAAATCGTCATGCATTCACTCAAAATGCCTGGTTGTAAAACTATAATATGATGATATAGGCCAGGAACGTTAAATTAATGACAATTATATTTTAAAAAAATGTATATTTCACCATACTTTGTCACTTTTTCGTAATGAAAGGGTTAACTTAACTACATGAACGAGCATTGCAATAAAAGTTGTTATTCGGTCATATTTCAAGCCAGAAGTGTATAAATTATATCAATTTCCATTGCCTTCAATCGCTTAGTCCAAAAATCTATATATAATAATACGAAGTTTGATATTTTTGGAGATAAATATCTTAGCCAATGCCTAATTGCTATATTGCGTAAGATAACACAGGTGACTGCAGCAGAGAGAGGTGGGAGAGCGGGGGGGGGGGGGGGCAGCACCCCAGCGACAGAGTGACACCCTCCAGAACACTATCATCACAGCAAATACGAAGCATTGACCCAATGTTGTTCTACTGTTGGCCCGACATCTTCGACGTCAGCACGACATAAAAACAACATTGGGTCAATGCTTCGAGTTAACTGGGCTTGGTCACAGCCAATCAGCAAACTCCAGACGCTGACATAATGTTAGCCTAATGGTGGCCCGCCATTTACAACACTGGGCCAGCATTATCCCAGCATTGGTCCACCAATATAAGGCCTTAACACGATAAACATTCATTCAATGCTAGCTTAATGCTGGCCCATTGTCTACGGCAATGGCTCAGCAATTAAACAGCATTGGCTAAACGTCTCGTTTTGTATAGTCACCGGCAACTCGATACACTGACACAATGTTGGTGCAATGTTGGAATAGTGTCATAAATGATGGCACAACATTTAACCAACATTGGATCATGTTGACTGCCTAGAACCAGCAAGTGTGAAAGTGCTGTTACAAACAAGAAGGAGGCAGTGACATCAGCGTAAAGGAAGTATATACTTGCTTTACAAGTGAGTAAATACTGCCTTTTGGCAGCGCTATGGCAGAAAGAGCCAGTTAAAAAGCAGTAAATGCTTAGTTTACCAGGGAGCCGATAATGCCTTTTGACTTTAAACAGGCAGAACAGATGTTAACCGGAAGTTAACGACAGACGTTTGCTCTGAAAGTCAGCCTGAAAAATTGAAGACTCTTGTCTCCAAATTTTTAAAAATAAAGAAGGCCGCCATAGCCTCGTTTTCGGTTGCACGCGAAAACGGATAATGCCAACAGACTCGCAGACTTTGAAAACCTATATATGCCAGGTTTCAAGAAAATTACGAAAAAAAAAAATTAAGTCGAGAAAAAAAATTAATCGCCAGGTGGCTGCCATTTTGATCCTCGGTGGAAAGCTGAAAATCTAATCAGGTGATCTCCATACTCATGGGTAACTTCACGTAAAAAATTGGGGAGTGCAGGGGGGGTTGAATGCTTGTATAAATTATGCATTTAATCTGTTGCACCATGTTGGTGTAGTAGCCAAAACAGTGTGTGCGGCGGCTGCGGCAGAGATGGCGGAGGAGACGGCGGAGCACGAAGGGGATGACAATACCCCTCCTGGCCCAACGGGCGGAGGGGTAAAAAACCCACAATATACATGTACATGCACAAAACTTAACTTCAATGGCAATTTTAAGCAATGTTACGTACAGTAGAAAACTGACAATAAAAATGAAATAAATGTTGCTGTCTTATAATAATCATAATTATACGATCATGTTCATATCATTTTTTTATTAGAAACATACACATAATACATGACTGAAACCATTTAATATGACATGCCAGATTGACAAAAGACAGTGTTCGAAATATGTTTAAAAAGTACAGTCCAAACATGAACCATAATATTTTTTCATTTAAGATACTACACCACAACGTAGTACAAAAATCGCAGCTAATGCAGTCTTTAATTTCTAGCCAAGTATACATTATAACAAAATGAACAGCAACTGTATATCAAAATACAGTATAGACTTAATTAACAGGTTTTTTGCAGCTTTAATGCTTAATATTTGTATTCATCTGGAAATCTGTTGTCACATCATAATTAATGAAGTACTGATACATCTAAAACTTAAATTAGAAATAAATAATTTGAAAAGTCTTGTAAGCATAATTGTTGTAACGACAAATCTGCCACATGCGTCTATGAATATCAATTAAACCCAGATTAGACCACAGAAATTGGTCTAAATCGGCAAATCAAGAAACCTAGTCTAAAATTTCTACTGATTATTTTTCTGAATTTTCTTACAGTGGTTGATTGAGAGATTTATGAACTCGACTAAGAATTATTACATTTAATATATAAACATAAATTGGTGTGCAGAAAATACAAAACCTTACAACGGTGAAACATCAGTTACACAATGTACATTATAACTTACCATATTTATTCTAATTAATGCCCTGGACTTAGTTAGAATACCACCTGAGAATACACGACGAGGGGGGGGGGTGTGCTCAGGCGAGTTGTTTTTTAATGTCTATATATGTATCATGATATCGGATTTTATTTTAAAATCAGAGGATTGGGAAAATATTGGCATATGGGCCATATTAGAATAAATACGGTATGTGGTATAAAAAGCAGGATGTGGAATGTTTAAGATCTTAGTATGGCTTTGTCCACAGTAAAGACCAGAATAGTAACCAGCAGGGCAGCAAACAACAAGATGACAAGCTAAATAACCAGTTCCCTAACATCTCACCATCAACATACAATAGTAAAAGGGATTGCTGTGAGCTGGAAATTACTTTTGTCATAAATTCAATAGGAGACGAAGCAGAACCAGTGATTATTTGATTAAGTAGATTACTCAGAACCAGCAGACTCGCAGGTGAAACAAGTAACAGCAACAAGTATTGTAAAACATTGCCAAGTCTGCAAAGGAAAAAATATTCTTTAAATTAATCATTTTGGACATAATAAACAGTTAGCATATCACTCAAATGATCACAATATACAGGGTAACTTATTTGTTTGTGACCCCCCTCCCCCCCCCCCCTACATAAAAAGCCAAGTAATTATCAAATACCGTATATCCCCGTGTATAGTGCGATGCCATGTATAATACAAGTTAAGATTTGAGGCCTCTGATGACGGGGAAAACGTCTACCCCTCTGTATAATACGACCACAAATTTTGGATGTCGGCAGCGTCCCGGGCCATCTAAATGTGAGGCATGGATATTATCGTTTTCTACTAAATGACGCCGTGACACAGGACAGATACCTGCATACACGATGCTCCATGACGGGAACAGCGGCAACAGTACAGCTCTGCAAAACCAAAGGGCAGTATCTGCTTACTTGTAGAGTAAGCAGATGTGTTTTTTCATTTTCCACGCAGAGTGGATATCATCGGGATTGTCTGGTTTTAGGCAGACATTTTGAGGTCTGCATAAGCTACATATACACACAGATTTAAAAATATTTATATTTCGCTGACAAATTTATATTATTTTAATTTATCTATTACAAAGACCATATTTTAATATCGTTGTGCTCAAATAGGAATATCCCAAGATGATTTATGCATTTGTAAAACATTTGCAGACTAGCCCATTGTTTAGACACAAGAGGTGTTTGGCTGTAGGCCTATAAGGTGTCAGGGTGTAATAAGACAGCTGCGCTCAGTGAACTACAGCTAACAGATACCACCATTTGCTCAATACCCTATCAGCAGCGGCAACGGCGGTGGGCGTTAATGTTATCCCAGCAATATAGACATTCTAAGGCCTACACGTATAGAATTTACCATGGAAATATAATCAGTGATATCTTGCTATATTTTGTCAACGCATTCTCTCATTCCAATACATCTTAATAAAATATCATGTTCAGATAGGCCTACCGTCGTACACAATAGGAAACTCCCATATGAAAGGCAATCTTAGATTAAATCATTAATAATATAAATGAACAGGTCAGGAGTGTGAATTGGTTGCAGACTAACGGCGTCATTTATCTGCCCGTGGTTGTCAAAGGTGCCACGCGCGTCTTTGTCTTTTGGCGGGAATGTGAGACGGGGGGGGGGGGGCTCCCAGCAAACACGACACATTCAACCAATGCTAGAGCAATGATGTGTTAGCGTCGCAGACGGAGGCCCAACAATGTACCAGCATTGGGTGAACGTTGACTTGTTTGCACTCGCAACAAACCTTGCTGGGTGCATTATCACAATCGTCGCTAGGCCGCTAATGTACGTCGTCCATGAAATACAGTAAATGACATTCTACTAGTTGTAAAGGCACAGTCTAACTGCTGTTCTTGTTGTATAGGCCTGCTTACCAAACACGCTGACTGGCCTACGTTTACAGATGCGTTTTACTGCTAGAAAACTTACCGCTAGAGAGCTAAAAAAATTGTATTAAAAGCTAAGAAAAAACATCGCAATATACACAGGGAAATACGGTAATAAGTTATAAGCATAAAACACTAAAGTGATGACTCCCAGGGAAAAACATTACAAAGGTTACAGCTCAATCTGAGTACCGAGTACCCCAGTACTGCAAATAACACAACCAGTCAAGTATTTCTCATTATTAAATGAGCGCACATACAATTGTTTCATTTAATGGTGAACATGTAATATTACCTGCTCGTTGTGGGTCTCACTAGTACCATAACAGGAGTCCAAATAACAGCCAGGAAGAAGGCAAGAGAAATATTCATGAGTGAAATTCCACTCAATAATATAGCCAGCAGCAGCAATGAGATACATTTCTGTACTTCCCAACTAGGCCCCACATCTCCATGCTTGAGAGATTTCCTGTAATTATAGATTAAATTCAACATTTTATGTATACAATATAACGAGGTGTTCTGAGATGATCATTCAAAGTTACTACATCATAGCAATAATGAGACGTTCACCAAATGTTGGTACAATGTTGGGCCAGTGTCGTAGATTATGGGCCAACATTTTACAAAAATTAGGCTTACGTCTTGTGTACTGGTCTAATAACTACAAATAAGTATCTGACAGCACCAAACCAGGCTAAAGAATTTCAGATTTTTTTTATCTAAGCCAGAATGTGACTACATGTACCAGTATATATAAATGTACCAGTTGAGATAGGAAAGTTGTGGGTGAAAATTACTCATATTTCCTTGATTTGAGACCAAACATTTGTAAATCTTCACGTTCAAATACTCATTTCCAATAACCTGCTGATAAAATAAATTTAAAATGACTATAGTTGTGCTTAGCGCTTTAAGGGTTAAGGTTTTTGACTTTCTGAAACTGTTTGAAACTTGAAACTTCAGTTCACTTGTATCTAAAAATTCACTCAGTAATTTTCTGACTTTGGCTATCACTCAATTTAAAAGGCGAGCATGCTCCAGGATTATACAGACCAATATATACGATACATGAAAAAGACACTGCTTACCCTGATAATATTCTTGGGTAAAAGAGGGCAGACAACTGCACAGCCAAGGCTCCAAGAGCCAGACCTTCTGATTCCGGCATATGGAAGGAATACGAGGATCTGATGAAAAAGCCAGGTGCCCAGAAAGCACCAAATCCAAAAAAGAATGCCATTATTGTGTTGGGAAGTACAGACAGCACAGTCATATGAGGAACTTTTACCTAGATAAAACAAACATGGAACATACAAGTCAACCATCTGCGTGACAATTCTTGCAATGCAATGTTTTCTACATATAAGCGAAATTGTGAGAAAATGCTCACACCTTTCTGGTAGACACTTCGTTCTCATCTCCTGATGAGCTAGCTGTTTCTTCTGTAGCAGACGAATCTCCTTTGTCACCACCAGCTTTATCTTTTTTATCATTTTCTTCATTAGCCTCTGCCTCAGCTTGGTGTATACCACTGCTGATCCATAGTGCTAAGGCCTGTCATAGGAAAGAAAATAATATGTAGTGCAAATAACCACACATATATTTATAATATAATTCCTATTTATCAGTGTTTATGTCCTATGAAACAAAATTCACAGCTAAAACAACTACTGGCCATGTATAAATCATATTTGGTTTGCAAGAAAGTTCAGGTAAGCTATGATAACAAACTGATAATTAAATATAACTGAAAAGGTATGAAAACTAAGCAAACCATGGAAGCAAAGAAAATGTAGTGGGCATGGGCAGGTAAAAGGTTAATTAATTTGAAAAAAAATGGACATATTTCTGGATTTCAATTGTAGTGTAAATGAGATTTTAGAAAATTACGCTTTAATAGATTAGTCAAAATAAGAGCAAAAATTATTATCACCTTTATTATAATAGGAGCTGCAAGAATGCCAAATGGAGGCATGTATAATCCTATAGAGACATAGCGCTCAGTTGCTGGCAACAGGTAGAAAAAGAAAGATTGATGAAATCTTTCTAGTAAATTATTTAAACTACGGAATACACCCTCCAGCACCCTGCAACAAAATCATTAAGTAAGAGATGATTCACTGTAGAAATTACTTTCAATTTGATTGTTTTCTAAAATATTTTTATTATCTTCATCAATATTCCTGGTTTGTTTTGTAAAAAAATTTCCAGATCTTATTATTTTTTTTATCACCTATTTTAAGATGTTTAAGATATGCTCAGAGACTAAAATAGTATGGTTTAATTTTTGTTACATGCTCTGGATTGTTTACATCTACAAGCATACTGGTGGATAATTATTACTTACCTGCCAATTTCAACAAAAGAAAATGATCTCTTTGCACTTTTCATACGAACTCCTTGCAATGTAATAGCCTCTATATGATACCTATGGAATAGTCCATGATTTCCAGTGGGAAAACCTGATGCATGATTCCACATCATTAGCATCATGGTTTTCAATGAATCTTGAAATGCATCTATTGGAGCCACCTGTCTTGTATCCAGCTGTAATGACAGTTTTCAAATGCCAACCTAATATTAATCTGAAGAGAACATTTTATTCTCACTAAAAAGTGTGTAGATAATGACCTTATTACTGTACTGGTACAGGTCAAGACATGGAACCGATGCTGGTATAATGTTCAGCATGGCAGACGTTATACCAACATGGGTTTAACATCTTGAGTTTACTGAGATTTTAGTACACCGGGAGTATGTTTACAATTATTTTAAATTGTAGTTGAAAAAACAATTTACAGCTACATGTATAAAACAATATTAAAAAAATATTAGTGAAAATCTAACAATACATTAATTACATCCTTAACCCTATAACTATAGTCATTCTTATTCTACAGGTTTTATCAGCTGATTAAAACACTATTATTGGGAACGAAATGTGTGTTTAAAAATCAAGATTTGAAAATGTTTGGTGTCAAATTAAACACATTTTCAACCACTTGAAGTTGTGGGTCGTGGTAGCGAGACACAACTTCAAGTGGGTGAAAGTTTAAATAAGATAACTTAGCAGGAAAAGGGTTAATAAGGATTGTTTGACTGACCCGTTTCTGCAGAGTGACTGGCACGCCCTCTCTCCTGCACAGTCTCACCACAGTATTAATCAGGTCCAAGTTTGGCAGCTGGCCATTCAAACCCTCCAACTTTATATTCACTCTATGAATAGTTTCTGTACCGAGTTCAAGGTTGATGGCAGCCTGCAGCGATCCGCTTCGACCTAGTAGCTCACCTGGGGAGATATCTGCAACAGTGACAAAACAATTCATATAGGTTTCCTCATTCTTGGAAAGACACAGTTTGTCTTTAGCAAGTTATAGATTGACACAGCGACTGCAAAGGGAGAATGGGTTTCCGTAAATGGACTATAAAATCTATGTTGTTTATTGATCGGCCATTATGTTTCATAAATACTAGCACCAATTTTAAAATTGTCTGCCATCATCTGAACCTAATGGTCAACAGGTCAATCCTTGTGACCACAAGTGATTTGTGGGCATTAAATCTACTAGCTGCATAATGTACATATTATTGCATGCTAATGTCCACAGTGTCATGATACTTGTTTCTAGACTGTACTTATGTCTTGTGTGCGGGCCCAGCATCACTGGTGGATCAATGTCACAGACATTAGCCAGCTACTGTGATCAGACCTCTTCTGGTCTCCCTCCCAGATGTGGCATGTGTTTGTGGGAGACCAATTTCACAAATTAAATGATATATCTGACACATTTCACAGGTGATATATCCATGTGCAATATATACTGTTAAAACAAACTATGTGTTTGGTTATCAATTGTATATCACTTGCACTTTGAAAGCTGTTGTAGCTTCGCCGTTTCATGGGTGGCGTGTTGAGCTGTGTCAGGATAACAGCAGTGTGTCAGTTATGATTGAGCAGGGGGAATCCCTCCAGGGAGTAACACAGTGGTAAGTGACATGAAATAACTAGGCCCATTTAATACACCCGCCTAATGAGCCATGTTCCTTCACGTGTGTACGAGGCTACCGTCACAGCAGGTGACTGTCATAACGTACAGCATAAGCACGCTAATTGTGTTACGAAATTCCTGAGGATTCACGGCTTATTGCACTCGGATCAGTGATGGCAGTCAGACATATTAAACAGTGCACCAGCCATAAATAATGTGCATGTGTTATATACCGAGCAAGCACTTCAACATTAAAAAAAAGTTATGCTGTATAGCCCGGCAACCTTTGTCCTGCTAGGCCTGTATATATGTACACATTTTTCAAATTAACCGATTGAACACGAGGTTATTATGCTACTGCGCTGTTACTGAAACGAGATTATTTTATGACGTCATAGTTATCTCATGCAATCAGACCCGGAGATCTCCTGGCCTCGTATCTGAATGGTCTTCATAAATCACGGAGATCTCCGGGGCTCGTCACAAACGGGTTAAAAACAGGCCACTGAAATAGTAGAATAGTAGAATAGTTTATGTTATTCAAATAATATAATTTGGGGGATGTTCATTTCTGATAAATAGAAATATATCCTCTTTATTTAAGTCTGGAATTTATTGCTTTGAGTAGAATTATTTTCTTCAATAATCTTTTAACCAGTAAAAAATATTTGTAGCAAAATAAACAGTATAGGATACTTACAATCATTGTGTGTATAGTGATATGCTTCCAGCCAAGCCTGCATGCCAATCTGCTCGTACTCTGTCACAAGAAATATGATGTCTTTGGCCCAGTGAGTGTGTTCTGAAAACAGCAACAAATACATATTAAAAAGGTGTGTGAAAACATAGTTTCTTAACCCTTACAACTCTGAAATATTTTTGTATAAACCATGGAGAAGGAAAGTTTTTTTCAATTTGAAATCATCATAAATGCCTTAGTTAGCTATTTCCGCTTGATTTGAATACCTATGCAGGGTCCTGCACAGAGATTGGTTAGTGGTGGGCGGTCTTGACACGAAAATGTCAATTTTTATGATACAGCCATGTTTTTATACTCAAAATACTCAGTTTTCCATGTTTTTTCCAACTGTTGTGGTGGGCGGCGTGTCAAAGTGCTGGATGCGGCAGCCCACCGTAGGCAGAACCCTGCTATGTTATAGGTCTACTGCTACTAGAAATATTTTAATTCTCTCAGTGCGGGGACCGTCATTATAAGTCAGAATATGACTTCTACCAGACGTCAGATTCTGACATATAAAGACGGTCCCCGTGCTGAAAGGGTTAATACTGTTTATTCATTTCTAGGTAACCCTTGATCCCGTAATATTTTCTTTAAATGCAAGCTATGACTTGAAAAGTTTGTAGCTTAAAATTTCTTTTCAATTTTGAAGATTTTCATACTAGCACAAATCATTCTCGAACAATTTATTTCTGAATGAATGATCAATAATAAATATTCGCACACTTACTGCGGAATGCTTTAGCCAAGCCATACATAATGCCAATTCCTGCACCTGTTCTTTCAAGTTTATTTTCAGGTGGTCTGTATGGCACTGTTAATAACACAGCTTCTGTTCCTGCGGAGCGTGGAGCACGCAGAATGCCATATACATTCTGACCTTTGAATACCCTTCCTTTTAAAATTTCAGCTGGATATTTGAAAGTGTAGTTTTGCGTGTAAGCAGACAAACCTAAACCTCTGAACTTATGCTCCAGCCATGCACTAGGGAGGCGATAGCTGAAATAAGAACAACAAAAGTAATCTCACAGAAGCACCTTGTGCATTATTTTTTCAAATAATGATAGACATTCAGTGCCTCTAAGAAAACAATGTTAAGAACATAACACACCACTATGGCAACTTATTTGTTTAAAATTTATTTATAGTGGTTATACAAACAAGAACAAATATGTGTTTATATATAACAAACTACAATAATTTACATCCTGTATTGTTGTTGTGAGTAACAATTCAGTTTAATCTACTTGACTTCAAATTCTAGTTCAGACCATTGCTAATTAATGGAAATCTATAATATTGAAAAAAATTATATTTGCGAAATGCGACATGTAAAATGATCATACTGTTTTCCGACTTACCCAATATCAGAATTTTGCGATGCAGATTCTTTTGCATCTTTTACCTGCTCCTTCAATTCTTTCAGAAAGTCATTAGCTCCATGGTCGTGGTAAAAGTCTGCCTCCACTAAACCTAGAGGAGGAATATGTATTATCATTACAAACGGTTGAAAAATATTACGTTCAGTCTTTACCAATAAAGTCAAAATGAAAAAAATGTAACAAGTTTAGGACTACAGCACTACCTTTTATTTTGAACCCTGAATATGCCTCATCAATACTTAGTATCAAAAACTATGGAGTGAAGAGGGATATTTGTAGACAACTGGACAATTGCCTTAATAAATAAAAATAGTGATTTTATAAATAAGGATCATTGAAATGACATTGTCTGCATTAACTCTTCCAGTCCAGAATACTTTTGTGTAAATCCGACTGCTTGGACGTAATACTTTTTAGTTTTGGTAAATATAAAAGCCGCTGTGAGCGGCTCGTGGGCCTTAGAGAGTTAAAAGAAAAGTGGGAGAAATTGACAATGTGACTCAAACAATAGTGCTACCTGTCTTTTACTGGACCTCACACATGATTATCGAACAATAAAAAAAGAGATGAAAAGAAACTCTCTGATATTACCAGAGATGAGGGCGGGCCAAATTTGTTGTTTATCGGACCTTCGCAGGTTTGGTCAGGCGGTCGGACGTGAATTTTAATGACTACTTGGAAGTAAGCTGTTTTAGTTGATAAAGTTTAAAATGACAATAAAGTTGTTTACCAATGTTTAAGGGAACATCTAGTTTTATACATAGTTAGAGCTGAACATAATAAAAATGCCAACAGAAAAAAATAACTCACCAGGAAGCAAAGCATTCTCAGAAAAATATGTGTGAGCATTAAGTGGCGGGTGAGCAAGGGCTAAAAACCAGCCCACTCCGATCAAATAACACAAAAAACATAGTTTGTTGTTGTAGCGGGCAATAATAGTAGATATCTTCTTTCTGGTTTCTGGATTTGTGAAAAGACCCATATTTCTGTGAAAATAAAAATATATTATAAATTGCTTATTAAACAAAGATAAATGTGATTTAGATTGAGACTATGTTTTGTATCAAAATTCATTTCAACACAATCGCACTCCCCTACTGAATCTTGGAAACCAAACTGATTGATAGACTATGGCAATAAGATAAATGTGTATACCGGTATTATGATTTTAATAGCAAATTAAAAACATAGGGCCTAGGCCATAGAAGAATGTAGGCCTAAAAAAAATATTGTTTGTTTCCGATTTCCGACCGACCCTATCAGAGCATGTGCGACCCAAATTTATTTTATAGATTTCAAAAAAAAAAAAGCCATAAGTTAAGGGATGATTTACTATGACTGTGATCAAGTCACTCTTTTAAAAAACGTCACGAAAAGGAGAGGGGGGGGGGGCAAAAAACATCCTAAAAACAAAAAATCGCTATGTTATGTACAGATAAGACATGCATGGAAGTGAATTTGGCTCCAAATAAAATATAAAAAAAATCTTAATTATCTATTAATGTTGCACTAGAATTTGAGATTCTATTGGGTAATGTTATACGTGGAAAAAATCTGCTCGATACTATCATATCAAAGTATTCATTAACAAAGTCCTTTTCTTTAATTTTCAATAGATTAATATTCATATCGCCGCCTATTATAATGTCATAATTCCTGTCTTTAAATGTCTGAAATGTAAGTGCTAGTTCTTCTGTAAAGGATTTGTAATTTAAAAGAACATCTCTGGGGGGCCTGTATATGTTTCCTAATAATATGTGTGTAGGCCTATTTGTGTCCACCTCGCTTATTTTAATAAAGTGACCTTCAAATATTTCAGATATAATAGCAGAAAGCACAGTTTTAAAATTATATTTTTCATGGAGATAAATTGCTAGACCTCCATGAGAAGAACATTTTTTCCCTTGTGAAATAAAATTATAGTTTTCTATTGATATTAGAGCATTATTTGAGTCATCTCTGAGCCATGTTTCTTGTAAGCAAATAGCGCTTATATGACAGTTATTTTCTTGTATCAAATGAAGTAAAATTTTGAGTTGATCCAATTTAGCATTAATAGACTGTATGTTTAGGCTTAGCACAGTAAAATTTTCATTTTTCTCCTTTAATATTGTTATAAAATTTTCTTGGTCAAAATAAGGTGAATGCTTAATAATGTTTAATTCTTCAGCATCATCTGTGTTATCAACATGTGCTAAGGAATGACTGTGCAGACCGCCAACATTCTCAAGTATTACACTATTCATTGTCTAGCGCAAACACGTTGATACATGACGTCGTACGATGCCGCATCTCCCCCACATCACAAAACATGATGGTACGATGTAATGCATTATTACATCTCCCCATCCCAAAACGCGACGCACACAGCAATCCAGAAACAGACGCGTTTTTTTCTAGATTCAAAATCAAATACAATATCTTATTAAAACAAGATAACATTACTGATTCAGTGCTACAGGTAACTGAAAACATAATAATGAATTTGCTAATGAATAAATAAAAAGGTGAAAAGTTTAAAAAAGAACATTGCAAATATTTTACAACTATATAAAACAAATCCATAAACATGGATAGAAACGAGAAATATTGACACAATTTGTCACAAACACATGTTGAAATCATTGATAGGTAGACCTGTGTATGCCATGGGCTCACACGTTAAACATGTTAAAGATGAAATCAAACTGGTCAGGTATGACTCATAAACCAGAACTGTTGTGATGTCATAATAACAGCTGGTGAACATGGTAAAAGGCCAGACACACCTAACAAACCATAAAATTAAACATGATACAAAAATAAAGAAATGCGCATAATACATTTATGCTAAATAGTCTAGTCTAGATATGAATTGTGGAACTATTATGAAAAATATAATTTACAGAACAAAAATAATAGTAGAGTGAGTACCGGTACAATAGGAAGTAGGCCTAGACCTTATATATTATGTAGCCTACTTTCAGTACAGTAATTACAGATAAATCATTTCAATAGTTTACAGTAAATAGGGGGGAAAAAACTACCCTAAGTCAGGGCTTATACTTATAAACAGTAGGCATTACTTAGATTCCTATAAACTGTGTCGTATTCTTCAAAAACAAAATAGCCAAAGTGACAATGACACAATGAAACATGACATTGAGTCATCAATGATCAATAGTAACCCACTACCAAATAAATCTAGTACAGGTTTTGATGATATTTCTATGAGATTAATAAAGGCAATTAAAACAGAAATAATACCAGCTTTCACATGTATTTTTAATCAGTCTCTAAATACCGGTATATTCCCAGAAAAACTAAAGATAGCTAAAGTAATACCTATTCATAAGAAAGGGTCTTTGACAATATATCAAACTACCGTCCAATCTCACTCCTTCCCTCAATTTCTAAAATTTTGGAGAAACTAATTTTCAAACAATTGAGTACATATTTAAATGAACATAAACTTTTATATGACAGTCAGTATGGTTTCAGGGCTGGTCATTCCGCTGAGTTAGCATTGATTGAACTAATTGATATAATCACTCAAGATCTTGATAATGGCATAATACCGATATCCATTTTCTTAGATCTCTCAAAGGCATTCGACACTCTTGATCACGTTATTTTAATTCAGAAATTAAATTATTATGGTATGAAGTCAGTAGAGTTAAAACTTTTTCAAGACTATTCACAAAATAGAACCCAATATGTTTCTTATGATAAAACTAATTCTGATATGTATCGTATATCCACTGGTGTGCCTCAAGGGTCTATATTGGGCCCTCTTCTATTTATCATATATATTAATGATTTATGCAATGCCAGTAAACTGTTTAAGATAATTATTTATGCTGATGATACTACTTTATACTCCACATTAGATGTTTTTGGTTATTATATTTCCAAAAATTCAAATTTAGAATTGACAAAAGTTGCAGACTGGTTAAAGTTGAACAGATTATCAATCAACATAAAAAAATACAAATTCATGGTATTTCATATGCCTCAAAAACAAGTGAATAGAACAAATATAGAGATTGAAAATATCAAAATAGAATTTGCTGATGAATTTAATTTTTTAGGGTTGACAATACACAAGCATTTAAAATGGGATTCACACATAAACAAAATAGCTTCTAAAATTTTTAATATTATAGGAATTATGTACCGGCTTAAACACATGGTTCCTTCTGAAATTCTTTTAACCATATATAATGGGCTGATTAAACCACATATACTTTATGGTCTTAAGTGCTGGGGTTTCAACCAGGAAAGAATTTTAAAATAACAGAAGAAAGCCATGCGAATTATATGTTCGAGTGGTTACCTCTCTCACAGCGAGCCCCTCTTTAAGAAGCTAAATGTGCTTAAAATTGATGGTATGTTTAAGCTTCAACTGTTAACGTTTTGTTTTGACCTGATAAATAACAATTTACCTGCATATTTCATTAACATGTCTTCACTTTTACAACCAGTAATCTACCATCATAACATCAGACAAAAAAGAAACTACTCAGTTGCACGAGTAAAACATGTATTTCCTCAAAAATGTATACGTTTTTGTATTCCGGATATTTTAAATAAATCAAGCAGCCTTATAACAGATAAAATAAAAACTCATAGTCGAAAAGGATTTTCAGTATATCTTAAATGTTTTCTTGTAAATGCATACAACTTAATATGTTTAATACCAAACTGCTATATCTGTTCAAAAATTGCTGTTTCATAATAGACGGTGCACTTTGGACGCTGGCCCTCTTTGGCCCTATTTTTGGCCAAGGTGAAGGTTGTTATATAAGATCGTATTATTATATTTTATATCCATGCAGTCCGCTAATTTTAACGTTCTTAATATATTTAATTTGGGTCTCTGTTTTTGCGTTGATACATAGACTACACTCGTATTTGTCTGCTTCTCCCTCCGCATTAATGTTACTATTTTATTATTGGCCGTCTTTCAGAAACTATATACTTTATTGAAGGGTTGCCTGCATGGAAGCGGCTTATCATAAGCCTTTTGCAGGTTTCCTTTGCATTTTTAAAATTATTTGCATGTATGTATGTTTCAAGCATAAATAAACAAACTGAATTGAATTGAATTGAAATATATGGCTGATTATTATACCCAAAGTCACATTAAAAATGATCAACAAGGATCGCTAGATTTTCGCCATTTACTCTGTCAATTTTGAATCGATTTCCTTGAAATTCTGCAAAGGTCATTGTCTATTCAAATCCTAACAGCGGTAAAAAATTCACAAAATTATATTTAATATTTTAAAAGTTAGACCATTTGCCATGTAATAAAATTTTAGAATAAATTGACTGGAGTGTTAGAGGGATGTCGTAATTTAAATTTACTACATCTCAAATGGTGTAACTTAGAGGGTTAGGCAATGCGCGACGAACTCTAGTCAACACCACATTAAAAAGCGTTACGGAGGGGGGAGCGGGGACGAAAATATCACAAAAAAGCGTCAAGTAATGGTTGACCAACACCAAATAGGCTATAAATTAAAGACTTTATTTACCGAGGGTACAGGTATATACAACAACGTACAAAATCAATAAAAATTAAAAACATACATGCATGTATGTACCAACCCACTGAGCATAGCTCATCCGCCGTGGGGCCCTCATACGTAAACATTAAAAACATTAATTGATATATACATCTATTTAAATAATATAATGATATCTGCATAACTCGTATCATTTATTTACTTATATAATATAAAACAGTAATAATAGCATATATTTTAATTCTTGTACATGGTAAATCTGACAATATATCTGGCATCAACATATAATTTTACTAACATCTACATGAGAAGTGATCATTTTGAAGTAAAACAATTTACATGATTGAAGTGTATCGGCCTACATGGAAATAATTGACAAAAAATAATATATACATGGACATTTTTTTTTATATTGAGGTATATTTATCTAACTCATAATAGTACTTAACCTCATAATATTACTTGACTTATAAAATAATCTCTGGTATTGAAATATATATACATGTATATATACAGTATATACATTGTAAAAAATGACAACTACAAACACACATACATAAATTACATTTGGGAGTACAATTAAAGCACAATTGCAGACAACATATATTTTCTTTCAAACACAATTATTACAATTATATTAAATTTTCAGAACTGTTAGGATTTGAATAGAAAATGGCCTTCTTTGTAAAATTTCAAGAAAATCCTTTCAGATTTGACGGGCAAATTAGCAAAAATCATGCGATCCTGGTTGATCATTTTTAATGTGACTTTGCCAAACTTTGGGTATATAATCTATGCACCATTTAATTCATTATTGAAAAATAATGATGAAAATAATAATAAAACATGATGGGATTGATTTGATTAATTGATTGTCATGTCGCAGACATGAGTCATAAAATGAATCATTCATTTCATAACATTAGCTGACGAGGTTGCCGGTCAGAGCCCGGCTGACCAGCTGCCTATTGAAAAAACACGTGAGGCACCAGTTTGATGTTTCCCTGCTCTCATCTGACTGTCTAGTGGTGTACAATCAATGTGACGCAGAAAAAGTGTCTACCCACCACTTTTAATAAGTTTTAAAGGTCACGTTGGGAATATATAAACAATTGAAAATTAGAATCGAGCTGGTATTTAAACAGTATAAACACCGGCGATTTTGTTTGAATTGCTGGAGTCTATAAGCAACATCCAGCTCCCCGTCTGGAAACGAAGTGTCAGACAGGTGCCCCGTCTACATGACATGAGCATCTTGAAATCAAGTTAGCGATGTGTCATGTTAAAAAAATTATAGTAGAAAAGTATAGACATATACATGATATACAAACATATACAATTACTTATATTAAATGTGAATCTGGTAGAACTACTGGTGAGAAAAATAAATTGAGAACATATGCAAAATCATGTGATGGATATCATATAAAGAAACCATTCTTTTATCAGTGTGATATCCCTTGGCATTTAAAAAGGGCTCTGTCCAAATTCAAAATTGGAAATCACAATTTACTTATTGAAAAGGGTCGCCATTTCAGGCCTAAGATTACATTAGAACTAAGACTTTATAAAATTTGTGATAATGGTACTATTGATGATGAAACACATTTTTTGGTTTCGTACCCGGTGTTGGATGATTTACGTAGAAAATATAATATTACATTTTATGCTGATTACAATTATACTCCTCAGCAGCATTTTATATCTTTTTTAACAAGTGAAGATGTTGATGTCAACTTGAGTGTAGCCAAATATATAAGAGAAGCATTTGAGAAAAGAATTAGTACCAGTATTTACCAGGGCACGAAATAAGGGCATTCCGGGCGTCCGAGACAACCTATTTTGCGGTCGGACAACCCAGTATCAATCTCAGGGTTTCCGTTGGACAACCAATCAAAAATTGATAAAGATTTACAAAAATATGCGAATTGTCTCTGCGCACGGCGCATTAACCCTTTAACACCTGAAATAAGTGGGAGATTTGCAGGGAATCACCAGGTAATGTTTTAATATCAATTTGTTTTGAAAAATAAATATTGTTTTTTATGTCTCAAAATTCGGTTAACTAAAAAATCTTGCGGACAACCTGAAAAATTTACCTGGTGGTCCGGCAGACAACCACACCAACAATCCTTATTTCGTACCCTGATTTAATAGTGTGTATAATGTATCACATATGGGGACATTTGCGGTACCAAAGTCATCGATACCTTACAGCACTGTGTTAGCTAGCAGAGCGTGTGGGCGTGTTTTGCACGCCCAAAACCGTCTCAACACACCCTAGAATTTTCTACCATGCCCTGTCAAAACACTCCTGCTTATAGTGAAAGGGTTGTACACACCCTGTTTCACACCCTGAACTTTGTTTACACCTGGGAGCTAACACTGTGCTAACACATCCCCAGACTATAGGGAGAGAACTTCCCACTGGTCCGCTAGTGCGATCACTAAAACTAAAGATCGCCTTGGACCAGTAAACATTCATGGTTGTTGGTTCGCCATGTCCAGTAAACATTTCCCCTCAAGAGTTATCTGATTTCTCACTGTCATAGTATCTGTCCCACTTTGACAAGGACCCTAAGAATGATTGAGCCAGTTATATGATTCAGATCGCAGAGAGCCATTTGTTTCAGTTGCTCTCTAGCTTAAATGAGTGAATGCATTCAGTCATATTGAATTATAATATTATAGTGCAAAGTTAACACATGTTATCTGTTACAAATACAAGTTTTGAGTCTCGTAATTGCCGTCTTGCACTACTTTTAAATGGATGTTATACAGCAAAACTCTTTGCGGACTAGTAAAGTTTTGTCATTACTAGTCCTGTGGTAGGTATGTCTGAAGACGTCATTTTGGTGTTTTTTTCAGGATTTATTTGAATTTGTGATACACTGCAATAAAAGACAACTTTTTCTTTGTTTGTTTGTTCTTTTTGCTCACAATTACTGGTAGAAATGAAGCCATCATTGGAGAAATAATAGAGTTATTTGTTTTGAATGGCACTTTTATCACCTGTTCTGGGGGTTCTCATCATTAAATTTCTCGCAATTAAAAAAATGATGCCAGCTCTCAGCTTTAATTTCATGATAGCAGCAACAAATGCTTGAAGAGGTAAGTGGAGCAGGTATGTTGTGGCCCTTTCTGATAATTTTTTCACAATGTGCCATTTTTTAAATTTTTGTTTTGAAGAAAATAAAAAAAAATGAAAATAGACTATGTCCACTGCCCTATGAGGAAGTTCTGGAGGACATCATTAAGACTGTTTGGGCAGAACAATGTGGGAATCTCAAAGAAATGAAATACCTGGCAGGGGAAAAAATTTGTCATTTTTATCCACTCGCCAGCCGGGCTAGTGGAACTAAAAATCCACTAGCCCTTATGATTTTTTAATCACCCTTACTAGTTTAATGTTTTTTTGAAAAAAATTGCCGGATTATGCGCGATATGGCTGAATCATTGGTTAATGTTAATGATGTCAAATAAGCGTACCTGAAAAAAAATATATATATCTTCTTTCATATCGTTTAGGGGCACAGCAAGGCACAAAATAACTGGGATAAAAAGATTATCTCAGGTGTATTTTTTAGGCCTTTTCTGGGGTGTAATTTAGTTTGTGTTAGGCCTATTAGCATGGTTAGACCTTCTTAGTCTCAACACCCTTATGTCCATTTATTCACATCGTTTCTGCGCCGACATACATGCGCCAGCGGCAGCCCTATGTGTGACTGAAACTGGAGTTTTAGCCACAGCTTGTATTCACACGAAATTGCAAGACGTTTTTGCAGACGTTTTTTATGTAAGATTATTGCTTGATTTATCAGGCCAATAATGCATGAATCTTTTAGAATCAGCAACAATTCAAGACTGCATCTATTCACCCACAGCTCGTTGGGCAATGAAATGTTGTCAGCATGCATGTATGTCAGCGAACTAGATATATGATCTTCTTGATCAGCGCCATTTTGAACTGTGAAATATCGGGTGAAACGAATTTTGGGAACCACGACGCAATAAGTGACGCTGTGGGCCGTCATGGCTACCGCAGATCGGGCCACATGTAATACACGCGCCCACGCACCGCTGTCTGTGGGCCCACTGGTCAGTAGTTTGTTCAACAACTTGGTGAACGTGATTTTTATGTCCATGTGTGTCAGCATCAAACATGATTCAGTTGCTCACTTTTTAGTGTACCAAATTTTGAATCATGTGCGCTTCAGTGCTCCTCAAACGTAAAGGTCTCTGATACACACAATCACAATCAGCCGAAACAACACGCTGTAGTGCGCCACGACGACGACACCTGTACATGCTGTGCGGCGCTCTGCAGTTACGCGTAAATAGCCACACATGATCTGCGGATCGCACAGGGAATCAGTCGCCAGCAGGGCTAGTGACATGCTGATTTACAATCGCCCTTACACAATTCTTGTCGCCCGTATTTGAATTTGCATCCCTGCCCGGGGAAAGCTGCACCAGTTTACCCAGGGTAAAAACATTGAGGTGCCATCTTTTGGACGTTTTTATAATTTAGCTCAGATTTTGATCTTGCACAGCTTTTTTTATGCTCAGTGAAAACTGTGGAATGTGGTCAAATATTTCTTTGAGCATGTCGGCAGTTACGAAAAAAGGCTCAGCATAATTTTATTGGACAATTTTAAAATTTATTGGATCTACCTACCTGTGGGCTAGTTAAAAAATTCACGAAGTTCTCTCCCGGCTGTAGGTCTACATAACCATATTGACAGCAGAGAAATGTTTTATCTATTATTCACATTTATTTGTTTTATATAGTCTATATCTCGGTACTCCACTTAAATTGGGAGACTGTTTTTTTTTTGTTATTGTGGAAATAAACTGACTGTAATATAATAGTCTAAGCCTAAGTGTGAGCTAAATCAATAATAAACAAATTTGCTTTGGATTTGAGTGACATGTCATGATTTCATGATCATTTAATAATTGATTTTAAGTCAAGCTTAGATAGCAAACCAACAAAATTTCAAATCACTTAAAAAAAAATACAATATCTGATCCTCAAATAAAGACTCAGTCGCACAAGGCAATCATTCATCATCACTGATCTGAGTGATCATTTCATGTGTGAACTTGTTCGGTCCCGACTCCTATTATCGCTCAAAACAAAACGAAACCAGGACGCCGGATCGAGCGTTTACACTAAATTAATCATGTTTCAATTAATTTATACTATACTAGATTGTATCTCATTATAAAGAGATCAACATCAAAACTACATGGACATATGACTAATAAAGTTAGTATATTATACATAATATATTTATTCCTAAAGTTCAAGTCAAAAAAGTTAAACTTGCGTCCTAAAACAATCAATCAGTCAGCTGGAATTAAAAAGAATGAGACAATTTTTCGCCAAAAACTCGTTTCGCGTAAAACTGTGGTGACTTTAGACCTGTGGGGTGACTTTGGCCCAAATAAAAAAAATATATTTTATAACATCACAATATAAATATATATGATATTTGTATTGTTTTATTGATGTTGGGATATACATAGGCTTGTGTGCAACATGTCCTTTTCTTTCTGATCAATTGTATTGTACAGAGATAGGCACCTCCAAGGTCACCAAGTTGGAACACGTGTTTTCTAGACCTGCAAAAATTACACTGGTTAGGTAATTTTGTGGACACAATGATCTACGTATTATTTTATAATGAAATCTCATGTCCTGAGCAGTCATGCTCACAATTTTTCTAAATCAACAACTATTGCAGTAAATTTTCTGAACACAAAATAATTGAATAAATTGTTTAGGCGTAGTCTTGGGGTGACTTTGGCCTAATATAAAAAAAAATATTTGGATAGCTTTGGCTTGAAATGCTTAAGAACATTTAAATTTCCTGAGATTAACGTATTTAAATTTCAAAACCTTCACGTCACATGACTATAAGTTATTTTTTCGCATTATAGGCCTATCTCTGTTTAAAATCCCCGTTTAATATTTTGAGCCAAAGTCACGCCAAGTTAATTATTTTTTAGGCCAAGGTCACCCCCAGCTTGGGATCACAAATTTTTACCATTGTCTTATTTCATACTCCAGTTACTGTAGCATTATTATGCACTTGTATATATTTTTGGTTTCTACGCTTTCCAGAGTGTCTTTTTTGCTACTATATATAATTAGTATGTTATACATAGTAGCTATTTTATCTCTGGTTTTGGTGCGAGAAACAAAACGATATACCCCCATGTTATCTTGGCAATGCTTTTTAATTTCATTTTAAGAAGTAGTCATTTGTATTACTGAAATACTCAGTTTTTATTATGGCAATGCCATTTAACATGATTTTAGTTGTTACCATGTATATTGTCATATATGATTTTAACAAACTAACATTCTTGTATATACATGTACATATATTTTTCTTATTACTATGACCAACAAGTCTGTAATGACTATCATAGCTGTCAATTAAATATCTATCTTTCTGTCTGTCTGTGTAAATTATTTTTTTAGGACAAATTTACTCACCCCAAGCCCTAAAAATTAAAAGTGTGAAATAATCGTCACCTTAAATTATATATTTTTTTAATAATTAGTGTTCTTTATCTATATAGCTACATTTACTAGAAACGTAAATTAATATGATTATAAGTTCTCTAGATGTAAAACAATAAAACAAGTGGGCCAAAGTCACCCCAGTTTACGGTATTGTATCGCCAGATGCCACTATGTCACCAAAAGAAAATATATAATAGGGAGGTGTTCATTAAGATAAGTTTATTCCCCCAAAACTACTTCCAGTGTTTTTGTCACAGACATCTTTTGATGTATTAGAGCCGGGTGTGTGTAGGCCTATGGCGGACTGGACTGATTACTATTCTGGCCAACGAATCAATACTTTGGCTAGTACAAGTTACTATATATACGTCAAAATATGTCAGCGACTCTATCCAAAGTTTCGACTCGTTGGCCAGAGTAGTGATCACTCCAGTACATCATATACACACCCGGCTACATATAGCCTGATTATTTAGCTATTTCCCTCCAAATAAAATGACGATGCGTTCATCATTATGTATGCGATCACCATAACTAGGTTTCCATAAACTACATAGGCCAATAGACTATTAAGTACCGATATAATTACTAGTATAGGTCTTCAGACCAATTGTATATTTGAAAAAAAAATATGATAAGCTCATAAACTGTAGCCGGTTGTGTGTATGGCAGTGTCTTGATCCCCGGGCTGGACAGTTTCAACACTGTTACAGCGCTGCCAAATGTGGCTCGGCCTCAACTGGCTGGCGTGAATCGACTTTTGTGACTTAATTCCACCAACAGAGCCAAGACTAACGTTAATGGTTGAGATTGTAAGCTTTGAATAGCAGTATGCAGTGTTTTAAAAGTGTGTAGACTAATTAATTGTAGGCCTAAATTTTTTCACAGTGGCTATTGACAGCACAATCCTGTAATGTAAATTGTTCTCTTTGGCATAAATAGTTTTTACTCAGCAGGCGTGTGGAGATGGTGAACAGCAAAATAAAATGCTATATTTGTGACCATATATGGCATAGCCCCGGCAAAAAGGAGCCAAACTAAAAATGATGATTTTGGCTTGATTGTGTCGCTTTAAGTATTATTGCATATCAGACTGGCTGTTGCTCTAGGAATTTTTTATTCTGGCTGCTTTGGGACGTTTCTGTCGCCTTTGTTATCAGACGAGGTGGAGCCTTATGAAGGATTTCAGAGATGCTAAGTCAGCTGACATTCACTATGAGGTCGAGAATGTTTTTGTTCCATGGCAAATCTGATTGTGTGGTATTAACTAGGTCGTGAGTGAAACTGGTATGAATTATTCACTTAAAGGCAAGTTGTAATATTGTTGTGTTACTGCCATCTTCGGTGTGAATAGCTAATTATCATTACTATATTTAATACAAATGATTATTATCCGCCGTTATTGTTTCGTGTATTACGTACATTTTTATCTGGAACGACCACGCATCTAATAATAGCTATTGCCGGCAAATGTTCATTGTACATTTATAAAATTATGTTAATTATTAAAATGTCATTATAATGTTTTAATACATACATATTAATACATATTGTGGTTTTACACATACTCTAGCTATATCAAATTTATATATCCTATTGGTTTCTACGCTTTCCAATTAATTATCATGATTACCTTTGGTACAAATGATTATTATTCGCTATTATTATTGTTATGTATATAACGTACAGTTTTATTTTGAACGATCACACATCTATTATAATAGCTATTGCCGGCCAAAGTTCATTGTACATTCATAAAATAATGTTTGTTTTTAAAATGTCATTTGGTTTATAATGTTTTAATACATAACGTTTTTGGTGCGGGAAACATATATTTATCATGTATCGTATTTCTATTTTATTATATTATGCACTGTATAATATAATGTACTGTTCATTTTAATGACGCATAAGTCTACACAGACTTCCCGTCGTCAATAAATATCTATCTATCTACAACGGTAGATGAATCTGTCCTGGGTAAATCCATAAAATATGACTCGAATAAATCATCAAACGCTGTCTTCTCAATTCAGTCAGCGAGAAAAATCAGCTATCTTTATATCACAAGTCACATGAAACGAATTTATTTGTGTTATTAACTATTTCGCTTTACTGATACATCAGTGCACGCCTGTGGGAGAGGGGCAGGCTTAGGCACTGATAATTTTGTTTGGGTTTGCCAATAATAATCACTAGGCGGATATGGTGAGAATTGTCTGATACTGTGAGCATTGACTGACAGCTAAAGTCGAGGTGCCAAAACCTCTGACAGCAGTGATTATTTTACAGCGTGTTCAGAACTCTTTGGCAAGGGTTGTGACAAAGGCTCCACGTTTCAGTCTCTCTATTCCTCTCTTAAAATCATTACATTGGCTTCCAATCAAGTTTAGAATACAATTCAAAATATGTACTTTTGTATTTCGTTGTCTCAATGATGGGCAGCCATCTTATTTATAACCTGGCTTTTTTTTCTGCAGACTCCGAAAAACATCTGCGATCAAACAACACAAATAAGCTTAAAGTACCACGAATCAAAACTACGTTCGGTGCTCGTGCCTTTTCTGCTTTCTGTCCTAATCTCTGGAATTTATTGCCTGCACACCTTCAATAATATTTTCACTTTCAGAAAACTGATTAAAACGCATTTCTTCGATCCGGCTTTTCCGCCCTAGCTCCTCTGCGTCCCGGCTCCCTGATGACGACCATGCTTATTTTCCTCGACTCTTCTTCAAAATTTGATAAGGATGGATTGACCCTCTGAGCTCATCCCTCCGAGGAGTTAGGCGCTATAGAAGTTTTCATTTCTGTCATTCATTCATCATTAGCGAGAAGCTAACAATCTGAGCAGTGTCTGTGTCGCGAGCGAGCGGCAGTGCACGAGGAGTGAACCACTCCGCATGAAATATTCAAATTATGTAGAATACAAACGCGAAATTTTATGGCCTCAAGTTCAGATATCGCCATCAACATTATTAGCCTTTGAGTGTTTGCATAAACTTCCTGATTCCATAATGATCACTTTAGAGAAACTTGGTAAATCAATAAGATGTTATATGAATTTGTACAAGCATGAATTTGTACAAGCATGGATATTGTATATAATATCAGGTAGAATGTGTTTAATATGTTACGTCTTAATACATTCAAATATACACTGGTATTCATCGCCTAATGTATCACACGTGTCAAATAGCATTTTATTATATGGCCAACGAGCCCGCCCCCTTCCCTTGCGATTATTTAGTTATTTATGTTTTATAAATCTAAATCGTTATAAAAACCTGGCCATTTACATGAGTGCGTGTCTATGCTTCTTCACATTAACAAGAAGGAAATATTTAGATAGTTTAAAATCGACATGGAAATTTTGATAGAGTGAACAACTTGATTTTATATTTATTATCTCTGCCAAATTGTGAATATAAATGTCTCGTTGTCTTTTTTACAAGGAATGTTTACATAATAGTTTTCTGACTAGTGATACCCAGCATTTCCCGTTTAGACCACATACATTACTGAATAAACTCTCTGTACAAGTAAACTTGATTCATTATGAACATTTTTCAACCAGTATGATAAAATTCCAACTTTTCTCTATATAATTAAAAGATATCGTATAAAAATTGTAAATGAGCTCTTTCTATAGCTGACAATACCGTAAGACAATACTGGTGTCACCATTCTACCAAACAAATTTAATAACATATTAACATCTGGGTCAACTAATTGCGAGATATTATTACGTAGGGCGTGCATTGCTCTCAGACCTCTATCAACTAAATCTTTTTGTGCACATTCGAATTTTCCAGTGTATGACAATTTCAGGCCTAAATATTGAAACGAGTCCTCTATTTTTATTTAAAAATCACCGTAAAACCAGAAATCATTTTTTGTAGATTTACATATAGATGCCGTTGTGACAGTAATCATGTAAATATCTAAACTATTCTGTAATCTTTTTTATTACTCGATATATAATAATGGAATCACCTGCATACGAAAGCAATATAAAGTCGTCAATGTATACCATAAAGAAGCATTTAATACCATAAACACACTCAGTTTAGATAAGCAAAGGCTTTACGAAAGTCAATAAAAACACAATGAATATTCTCACCTTTACTTAATGCTAAATCCACTAAACTATTTAAAATAAATATGCTGTCTATAGTTGAAGGACCGCTTCTGAAGACGTACTGTTCTTCAAATAGGATTTTAATTAGAAGTATCAGACCAAAGTGAAAGCCTGCTGTTAAGTAATCTCGTAAACAGTTAGTACTTACTAACGTAACACCTCTGTATTTATCTACTAAATGTTTACTACTTTTTTTGTGAATCGGCACAATAACACCCTCTGTCCATTTGTTTGGGAAATTATTTATCAACAGGTCTGGACCAGCACTTCTACCAGATTTTAAACCTTTTACAGCATTTATCGTCTCCTCAGTTATAATAGAATATAATATACAAATCTTCAACATCACCATCATTATAGCTACGTAAATATGCATAAACATCATCGTCTGCTATATATACAACATCGTCGATGTTTCCTAGTGTCTTCAACTACTTAATAAAGTCATTAAAGTTTGATGAACATGAATTTTTCAGATCTATTTTTATTTTTGGGTCGCAAAATCTTCCAAAATTCTCTAATATTAGTCTTCTCTGCTTGTTGAAGTCTGTGTGTTATACGTCACGATCATATCAGCATTTTGTTGCACAAGTTGAATTAAATATTTTGATCGCGCTTTTACCACTTTTTTACGTAGTTTATCAGTTTTTATGTTTCGAAAATCATTCAAACAACTTAAAAATTTCTTCTTTAAGCTCAAACATTTATCAGTCATCCACTCAACATGACATGTTTTATCAGAACGGAGTGAATCAGTAACTACTGTAGTGTGAGAATATATTCGATCAGCACGTTCCTGTATGAAATTGGTAAAACTTTCTATCAAATCATTTACGGATTGCTCACTGGGTGAGTGTCCCCCGTCCGAGAACAAGTTAGCCATTTTCTCCAGAGTACATTCATCCCGCAAGCGCTCTATAAACTCATCTTTACCATTTGGATTCTATTTATATTTTTAACTCTCCTTGTTTCACGTTTGGGCATATTAACCGGCTTCAGCATATTTATGGTACATTGAATAAGTGAGTGATTAGAATATACACTTGAAGAAGGGTGAACTACAAAATCGTTCACTAAGTAAAACCCAATGGCACTACATAACATATAGTCTACTACACTGCTACCATTATAGTTAATACATGTAAATCCCCCTACAATTTGATATTTTCCAACTATCCTATTCAAAATTACACAGCCAGTTTCTTTACAAATTCTATCAAATATGTACCACTGTAATTCATAGGTTTCTAGTCAGAGAAATTTCTTATTGGTAGGTCAATAAAATTGTCATCATCAGATAATATTACAATTTCGTTTTCATCTCGAGTTCGGCATTAAAATCACCCGCGGCAAACAAATCCTCAATTGTGTAAAGTTTATTAAATCATTTGATAAACATTCATATAATATATTACATGTCCCACCTAATCTAAAATTGAATGGTAGCCTACTCCGTAACACATTCATAATAAAATATCTGTATCACCCGAATAAAAATCTTTGTAAATTTCATCCACTGTAAACAATCACCACTTGATTTTAATATTGTTATCTATTTAGCCATATTCTTTCTATAGTATATGGCAATACAACCAGAGTCCCTTCGAGCTTTAGGGTATCGTTTTCAATGTAATGCAACATATTCATAATCAGGTATATTCATAACACGTTGGCCCGACATTAACCCAACATTGGCTTCATGTTTCGTGTTTGCTGAGATAGACACATTCGCCAAACTGCGCCGAATTTCCATTCAGAAATAACGGAATTTCTATTTATTTTATTATAATATAATCTTAGGATTTTCAAAAAAGTATCACCATTCCGCGTGCCGAGATATGGGTTATCAAACTCTAAAAGCTGTAACGCGCAGCTATCGGCCACGTTGAGAATCCCGTTGAAGGGTTTACTTTAGCCATGCTGATAAGCGACGCTCGCACGCAAGACATGGATCGCTCTCTCCATGTCAAATAAGAGCGATGATGGACAAAATGTAACCCCTGTTGACCTATAAAAGGCACGTCGTTCAAGTACAGTCATCGCATAATAACCTGAACTCTTTTCGAGGGAAAGATGATTGGACTTGCAAACTATATATAACGTTTTATGCTTGACGGAGGGGGGCGATCACTGACATTGCTTACAACATCCCCCCAGAAATGTAATACATTCCGCTATCTGAGCAATCACTTAACCAGGGAAGAATGGATGGCAGTGGCTTTGTCACTCTCTTACGGAAGCTCATTAGAGTGAAACTTGATCAACGAATTTCAGGCTAATATGAGCATAATTCAAAAATGTTTCATTTTTGTTGTAAAAAACATCACTAAAAATATCAAAATATACATCAAAATATACATAACATGTTTATTTCTAAATAATGCTTGATTGAATTTAAGGGTTGCAGATATCCCACATTTCAAAACTGAGAAATGATAAATAATTAAATAAGTTCTTTTAAAAAAACATCAGAAACATGGAAGAGTCATCTTGACCTATTCATTTATTATTATTTTATGCACAACACAATGTATCCCATATACTGAGTGTGATAACATCTCGTTTGCGATTTAATTTTATCGCCATTGCTCTACTTTTTTATGATATGAAAGGGTTGAAACAATGTCAACGCGCATATCTTAAAACGTGTAAATGTGAGTTAGTAATTACAATGTTATAATACTAACATACATTTATTATTGAATTTCAAGATAATCGAAGTAATTTTCAGTCACTTAAAGTTGTGATCGCAGTACGTGGCGAAACCTCAAGTGAACTGAAAAGTTAAATTCAACAGGTGACCAGGGAATGGTGCGCCGTATCAGTGTGTACCGGTACATAAATGTACAACTAAGTCGACGGTAAATTCCTTTGAGAAGAATTATCTTTTGTCCCAGAAGGGCCAAGCTTGAAGTGCCCCAGACTGCTATGCCGATGTTTTTCTAAGTATCAATCAATAAGAATGACATCCATTAGCTTCAGTGTGGTGTTTGCTAAAGATACTCGCCTACAATAAAACCCGGTCCCGATCGGCCACTCTGACCACTCTCATATCTACCTAGAAACTATCAAGTGCACCTGATGCAAGATAAAATGGCCTCAACTTCACTTCTGATTAATTATTAATATATTTCAAATGCTGGTATGGCCCAAACTTCCATCAGTGTTGGGTCACTATTAAAAAAATATTTGCTTTGGGCAGATTTTCCATTCGAAGATGTGTTAATATAAAGTAGGCCATTTAAATTTATTGAATACATAGACGAAATAAGATTTTTCATAGATATCATTTTGTGTACATGTACCCAATCATGCCTACAATAAAATATGTAATGGAGCTACTTTACTATTCACAAAGTTTATGTAATAAATCCCAAATATTATAAACTAATGTGGCCGTTCGTTAAACGGTTTACTGTAGTAATGAATATTTTTGCTAAAATAGATACAGCCAGCACTCTCACGCAAGACATTTTTTCCATGTCAAAACAGAGCGTTAATGGAAAAAACAGAACCCCTGTTGACCTATGAAATTGCGTGGCACAGGTATTAAAGCCAAGATCCTTTTCATAGAAAAAATCATTAGATTTAGAAACCAAAACCGGGGCAGTGATCGCTGGTGTTGTTGACATCAAACAGTTTGTACATTTACTTACGAGAACTCCGTCTTAATACTTTCTGAAAACTTTCGACAGATCATATAGAAATGCTATAGATGCATGCTTCAACTCGACATATAGGCAAATAGACGTCGAATAGACAGTTATAAACACATGTTGTGGAATATGTCTTGTGCAGTTTTGATATATGTTAACCTTTTTTTTTATATATATATATATATATATATTTGGCAAATAATTATCGATTTCGATTTTACTCAGAAGTCTACTTGATGAAATATTGGCCAGTATGTTTAGTCAAATCCTCTTTCAGTTAAATGCAGGAAAACGCAGCCAAGTGCATATAAACACTTTCTAGGATGGCCTGCCACCAGACACCCTAAGGCTTTGGTGCCCGTATTCTTCGCATATTGGATTTATCTTTAACCCTTTGACCTATGTGAATGTCACATATTTAATCCATATTGCACTTTTAAAAACTGGGCACACAAGCGATAACAAAACACCGACATATTACCATAATCAACATCAGTGATCTACTCAGGGTTAAATCTCGGGAGCAGCACTGATGATGTCACTAGCTGCACTCGAGTGATTTCGGGAGCTGCGCTAAGAGGATTGCCTAATCTATGTTTTATGGACAAAATCACCACCTGATTTCACCTTAAAACTGGAAATGTTAAAGGTGATCTATCACCCCCTATATGGTATGAATAAATATGTCTTTATATGGGGTGATTGGCTATCATGTGACCCTCTCAGAGGGTCACATGTTAGCCAATCACACCATATATTGGGGTGATCGGCTATCATGAGAACCTCCCAGAGGGTAACATGATAGCCAATCACCCCATATAAGGAAACACTTGCGCCCCATCTTGTGGCAACTTTGATTTATTTGTCACAAATTTATTCATACTATATAAGGGGTGATAGATCACCTTTAACGCGATAGTTTTATTTATGAAAAAGACTCTTTTACGGTGGTATTATATTCGCTGATGCAAATGTAATATATACTAAACTGTTCTTAAAACGTTGTCATTTGTAAATTTATATCTATTGATTTTCGCTTCAAATTCACCTATTTCGGTATAAGCTACTGCATGGTCTCTCGAGAAGCAATCTATTTATGTGTCTGTCCAGGGCATGAGATAATCAGTTAGTGGTAGTGAAAGTGGAGCAGTGAAAAGAATCTGTTGTGGTCATGTTTCTGTTAAGGCTTTTGTACATAGCATAAAGGTCTAATATATAATGCTGATGTGAAATATGCCAGAATTGATATAGCTTCATCATTAATTGATTGCTCTGTGCAATTCAAAAGCATGCAGTTGATACCACTCGAACAGAGAGCTGTTATTATGGCGAAAAATGCCAAAGTAAATTGAATTTTCGCAGAAGCATCATCCCAGCAGACACAAGATGCTGAATCAATGTTGGTTTATTGTTGGTCCACCGTCCACGACGCTGGACCAACGTGAAACCAACATTGATTCAACGTGTTGTGTCTGCTGAGTTGAATTTGTTATTTGAGATGATTAACGTATTATTACTGCGTATTCTCAAGCAAAATATTTAGGCCATAGGTCAGTTTGGCCAGACTTGATCAAAACGGTTGAGACGTGCTTCCCAACACATTCATTGCTGGCTTAATGTTGATAAACTGTCTGCGACGCTATTCCAACATTGAACCAACACTGAGTGAGGTTGACCCGGTGCCGGTATATCACTGGTCAACCTTATGCGACACCAGCCCAACAATAAAATAAAACATTAGGCCAGCTGTTATCAGATTATGCCTACAACGTATTATTACAATCAAGGGCGGGGGCCCTAGGGTAGTGGTTAGCACGCCAGAGTCCGGGGTTCGGTTCCCGGTCTCGGCGGTTTGAAAGAAACAAAAATGTTTCTTCGCCATCCACGTGTGAAAGTCAGTATTGTGGGGAGCCTCCGTGACCGAGAGATAGCGTGCTCGGCCTCAGACCGCCAGGTCTCGAATTTCGAATCCTGTGTCTGGAGGACAGTGTCATCTCAATCATCTCACCAGCCTTAGGAGGTTCTCCTGGCCCAGTTTAGCCTATATGTGCACAAAGGTGGCCTAAAGCCCGATTCATTTCATTTTTTTTATTACAATCAATAATGGTGAAAGTGTGTTTGCAGTGGATGGTCTGAGATTTAATCGATAATTATTATGTGGCGAAAGAGAGCTGCGTAAGCACTGGTAAAGAAAAGGCCCGGTCTGAATGTACAGAACGTGAGTAATTTTTTTTTAAATCAACAGGAAAACAATAGCAAATTTAGCAAATATTTAGCTCTCATTCTTCAGGTCGCAAGAACGTTAATATAGGCTACATATATAACTTTAAAGTAAACCCAGCATCTGGCCCACCTTTTCTTTAGTTAGAATATACAAATACAGGATTATACGTTCTTCTGACAAAACAATATGGTTGATATATTTGGGGAGGTGTTTCCAAAGTAATGTCCGTTTACATCCTTTTAGGCCTACATTTTGTCGATTCCGACACTTAAACGAATTTTCCAACGATCCCACAGCTTTTATTTGCATAGCATTTTGTACATGTACCCAAAATTAATAATGCTATTCCTGTGGAAAATAGAAGACTTATTAAAATATAAGATTATGTTCCCAAAATAATAATGCTATTCCTGTATAAATTGGATGACGTTATTAACAGGAGGCCGGAATACATATAGCATCCCCACTATAAATTTGAGTTTTTGCGTCCCGAGCATCCTTAAAAAAATACATGTTGAGTTTTAACGCCTGACATGACCCCTGGCGGGGATGAAAATAATCTTTAGTGCCACTTGCAAAATACATCTTTTTTGAGAAATATCACATATATATAAACAAAGTATAATGGGGAAAATTTCGGAGCAAAATAAAACGAATCAAATGGGCTGGAAAAACTGCTTTAACAATGCAAACAACTGAAACATGGCGGTTAGGATATTATGAAGGTATTGCGCAAGGAAACAAAGCGACTAATTGGCGACAACAAATGGCCCTAATTAGCAACGGAATAAATGACTGATAAAAAAAAAATCAGCGTTAATAATCAAACCATTGAAGTAATTGTCCCTCACACCTAAATCTTAGAGGTGCATTATTCTCAATCATATTCTCGAAAGCTGAATTGAAATTTTCACTCACTCAAAGTTGTGGCTCGCTACCGCGATCCACAACTTCAAGTGAGTGAGAATTACGGGTTACAAGCAACCACGAAAAAATAGTTTGAGTGTGTGGGAGAAAAACAAGCAAACAAAGCCGGATTAAAAGTCACATACTGTCAGTGAGGCTGGTCCAGCAATAAATCAACATTACGTCAACGTATCGTGTTATGGTAAGAGCTGGTTTTATAGCTGGTATCCCAGCAAACACGATACATTGACCCAATGCTGGGTTAATGTTGGCCCGCCGTCTCCGACGTCGGCCCAACATTAACCCAGCATTGGGTCAATGTATCGTGTTTGCAGGGATATTAGTATATACTAGGAGATACTTGAGGTAAGTGGGTTCATGGACTGACTTACGTTATGTAAGTGAATATACATAATTTAAACTGAATGCTCGTGCTGAAATCCAATTTTGCAATCTCAAGAGAACGGGTCAATTGAGCCGGCCGTACCCGTCTATTTACGAATCCCCAGCGGGATAGGTCAAAGACGGACAGCAGACGAATACAGAACAGCAGCTGAGGTGCATTGCAAAACGATAAAATCAGGTCTGAAAGAGCTGTGATTACAACATAAAACAATGTTCTCTCATGGTTTGTGAACGTTGTATGGCTCAATAACATTGACTAAGAACCCTAGAGCCATGCAACAAGCGCAGAGCCAATGTTATTGAGCCATGCAACAAGCGCAGAGCCAATGTTATTGAGCCATGCAACAAGCGCAGAGCCAATGTTATTGAGCCATGCAACAAGCGCATTTTTCTTATCTAAACGCGATGACAAGGGAAATGCTTTTAAGCTACTTCCTGTTATATGACTAGATATTATGTAATTGTCATTAGCGTAGTTGACTGATCGAGATAATGATGTAGCTAAGCTATTATTATTCAGTAAGGTGACACAGCTATCAGACACATCGATCGCAAATCAGCGGCGCTAGCAGGTAGTTTTGCAAGTATATAATAATAGCGTGTGTTTTATTCACTATATTTGTAACCAGGTAACGTCATGTATTCATAACAGTTTCTAGAATAAAAGGTTTACACGGTAAAATCTCCACCCCAGTAAACACAAAACATTTGTATAGCATTTGTACAATGTTGAACCAACGTCAAAGACGTTGGGCCGACGTTGTACAAATGTTATACAAATGTTTTGTGTTTGCTGGGCCATTTTCTTCACAATAAAATGGCTGTAGTGAGCTCGTGTTTGTCCGATTTTCGTCCATTTCCAAACATCACTTTGTCTATGATTACATTATTCTTTATTCATGTGAACATAAAATTATATTATTAAACACGTGTATATATACAAAATAAAGAGTATATATACTTAGGCCCTTTGTCAGAATATTGAGAATAATGGAATCCGACAAACGATTTCATTTACATCAGAGTAACAATGTCTTTATGTGGGTGAACCCGAAAAAAACGATATATAGGGGTCCAGGTGGCCGACATGGCCTGGATATGACGGGAAAACAGGACAAGCGGTTTCGAAGATATTAAGGTGACGCAGACTTGATGTGACGAAAAGTGATCATAGATGGCCGCTGTGATCTGGATTTGTTTTCAAAATTTCTGAAAAATCGATGCAAGATGACAAGGTATTATACAAAATTTGATAAGGCTTCTCCTTGTGTAACAGCGCTGTGATCTGGATTTGTTTTCAAACGTTCTGAAAAATCGATGCAGGATCACAAGGTATTAATGCAAAATTTGCCATGGCTTCTCCTTGTGTAACAGCGCACATTGTGTACTATGTTCATCCTCTAGCTATCATGGTTTTCGAGATAATGAGGTAAGTCTAGAAAAATATGCCCGCCAGACGGCCATTGATTATGATCTTTTATTTGCAAAATCCATCATGATTCATTTATCATTGTGTATCATTTGACGGTTTGTTTTCTATTATTGATCTAGCTATCGTGCGATACAATGGGTACTTAAACTGAGAAAATTATGCCGCCAGTCACCATTCGATTTTGCATCAGGATCAAAATAATCACGTGCGTGTCACACACGCCCAAGAAAATAATAACATACCATTCCAAAATATCATAAACGATCTACATCTCATCAAACACGAGATATTGATAAATGTTGGTTTAATTTTGGCGTACCGTATGCCACGCTGGCTTAAAAATAAACCAACATTGCTTAAATGTCCTGTGTTTGTCCAATGTCTGCAGCCAAGACAAATGATGTAGGCCTACATGGTACACGTGAGGAAGTGATATTTTACCTACTCAGACAAGGCAGGCACACAGCACCGTAATCCGAGCACTGACATTCAGGGCAAGACATACGACAGACGCCCACATGTGGGATTCTTGTTATAATTTTCACAAATGAGTGGATCAAATCGCAGTGGTGATGGATCACATCCCGAAATAACCAGTAGATAATTATATTGCATTGTACGTAGGGAATTAATCCAGCTGATCTATTGATGATTAAGCATATTAACTATTGTTGATTAAATATATTAACAAATGCGGTCATTGCAGTCCTCAATTTGGGAATATCGTTGTATTTGTTAATGTTTTGTCTGGTTCGTGGAGTCTTATTGCAATTGAATTTATCATCACCATTATACCCTGCAAACGAGAGAAGCTAAGCCTACGTTAGTTCAATAAACCAAAGATAGGCTGAACTCGTATTGGCCGGGTTATAGCAGAAAAGCATAATATACAACGTGTATTATGCATTTCTAGTTATAGCGTTATAATAACGTCATTCTTTACTCTTTAGCATTCAGGTTTAATCGATTCAAAAAAAAAATCTACATAAAATAATACCATTGACAACGTAAAAAAATTCGACGAAACCGATAAATTATGAAAAAAATAGCCAACTGGAAAAACGATTTTCTCTGGCATCCCAGCAAACACGATACGTTAAACCAATGCCGATTTAATGTTGGCCCACCGTCTCCGACGACGGCCCAAATTTATGTCGGCATTGATTTAACGTATCGTGTTTTCTGGGTAAGTGTATTGCTCCAGCTATAAGGAGTGAATTCGCATCTAACGTGATATGTTTTCCTGTCAGAAAATGTTTGTGTATTTATTCCGAAATCGCCCAATTCTTCTGAAGAATTCGTGAAATTAGGGTATTTTATTCACACGTTGAGGTAATTCTATTAATTATTTGATTTACTTATGTGAAAATCTCATTTACTTACATGTTCAAGTAAATTAAATTATTTACATAAATATGAAAAACCAAAAACACTATTTGGCAAATGTCGTTTATGGTTTATCTGATACATGCTTCTTGTACCTTGTTTGGCTTGCTTATACGTGTTATACATTATGTAAATCTAGTTCAAGGTGGATCCAACCACATGGTTTCGTGTCAGAGTTGAGCAGAAGGTGGGCATATAGCACAAGCTTTGTATTTATATGATCAATGTCCACTGAGATCAACAATTTCATGAAAAATGTGAGGGTTACCCTTTTCAAATGACAAATTCACCGACAATCACAATGAGTTAAACTTTACTCCAATGAGTAAATATGTAATTATCAACTTATATATCAACCATTGTGTAATCTATCTAACGAGCAGGTAATATTCGGAGTACAGCTTTACGAATGGTAACGATAATAGATTATGTATCGCGTAGGCTTACTGTACAGTCCGGACTAATCCAAATCGTGCATAATGTTGTGAAATTGCTTTGCATAATTATTCAGAAATCACGACATGCTAGCTTATTTGCATAAACCTTCAGTTTTTTTCCAGCGATAGTACAGCCGATAGTATAATATCGTTTTATATAGATAATGTAGAAAATGTTGCTATATATTAACAGACAAGCAAAAAAATGTGGTTGCTTAGTGAATAATTTTGTGGAATTGTTTTACATTGTGCAGAAAGCTAAGCATGTTAGCTAATTTACATATACCTTGAGTTTCTGCCGAACGATGACCGTTATTATAAAGCCGTTTTCTATAGATAATGTTGAATATTTTGTTAATTTATTTCAGAAAACAAGTGTGGCTGTTTAGTGCTGTATCATACAGTACTATCTTACATCTTTAGATTTTATCAGACATGGTATAATTACAAAAAATACATGATTGTTTTTTTTCATTGATAACCTAACGATGAAAATCGCTAGTTGACATGCAGATTAAAATGTTTGGACATAATTTTTTTAAAATTTTAATATGCAGTATATGTGATTCTATCCAAATAAAAGTTTAATTTAATTGTAATTCAACTGACTTTATTATAAGCTATGGCAGTTTCCTCCAACAACATCTTATTGTCTTCTCCGGTTATATTAGGCCTATCCCATGGATAAAGTAACGGCCATCTTGGATTTTTCGGAATTGGGCAGAATTAGTGTAAAAAATGCACGTTGGCTCAACTGATGGATCATGTTATTATGGTCTTGGCGCTTTTTTCCGCCCGGTAAATATAGTTTCACCAAGGGACCATTATTAACAAATAGTCTACATTATTATTAAAGTCTAAATGTATACGATAGCGTGCCCTCCATGGGTGAACAAAAAATTGACAACCTTTTACTGTATGGTATGTATTTATTATTTATTTCTATGTATTACATGTTATGTAATATTAAGAAACACATAAGCGACAGATATACAAATTGCAACTCACAATATACCACAACATTCTAGCTTGGTGTGAATACCATAGTTTAGTTGTATTGAATAGATTGAGTTCAGAATTATGTCAGATGACACATATGACATCTCTGCCAGGTGAAGAGTTAAATAGACGTACAGCTTGGTGTCTTAATCCTTAAAACGCAGAAATATTTTGGCATAAATCAAGAGACCAAAGGTTTTTTTTCAATTTGAAATCATGCACTATACGTGTCTTAGTTTTTTCCTCTTCATTTGAATGTGTGTTATGAGTGTGCGACCATTGAATTATTTCACTCTTTTATTGCGGGGATCGACTTCAGACATCAGAATCTGACGTCTACAGAGGGGAATATGTTGATCCCCGCGCTGAAAGGTTTAAAGTCGCATATATATCACCCCCAGTCCCAATTCATCACGGGTGTGAAATATTGATTTGACTATATACCCCTGGATCATTCATTTCTAATTAAAGACATCCAAGTTGAACAGATTACATGATAATATGAATGAATGAATGAATGAATTTATGAATGAATGAATGAATGAATGAATGAATAATGAATGAATGAATGTCGAAATAATAAATAAATGAATGAATGAACGTAGATTTTGTCCACTTTTGTAAACATAATGGCTAAACTGGGTCAATAGCATATAATAACAGAGAAAATTGAATTCTCGTCTGAAATAGAGCGATTAGCTTTCATTTTGACTCCCGATGGGCATTTTTTTCGAACGTGTCTACATTATGCTCTGGAGCAAGGACACATGCGAAGTGTCCCAGAAAACACTCCTTATTATTAGCAAGGAGGTTATATATAACTTCTTTGTTATTAGTCAGAGATAAACGTTTTGTTGCCATGGATAGTTAGCAAGGAATCACACTCCACAACGTGTTTCGTACCAAACACGTTGTGGAGGGTGACTTCTTGCTGACTAGTCATGGTAGACGCCTTTCTACAGAAATGTCTCACATTGTATGCGGAAACTTTATTACAATACAGCATTGAATCATGCAACAAAGAACCGTGTTACTCTACACCACAGTAAAATGTCGGAATAGCGTACGGCAATAGTACCACCAAGAGGCTTGGGCAGTGAATGATTTTAATGAGCACATTAATTTAATGAGCAGATGATCATATATCACTATGGTCAGACCTGAAAGGATTAACACATGCAGTATATCGTATTGAACATCCTGGACATTTGAACAGTTTAGAACCCTGTATAGTTATGCTGATATGACGGATATCACGATGTCACAACACGCCCATATCGGAATACAATCCACATGCCATTGTACTAGAAAGGACGTCCATCAAAGACGTCTAAACATCGTGTCGGCGACTCATCGTATGCCTATACGACACGTTCCATGCGTTTGGACGTCCCGTGCGATGGGTTGGTTGTACGACATGTTTTTAAGTCGGCAATAACTTTGTTAAGAAATAATGTTGATACAGAATGTGTGATATTTAGAAACAACAATCCTTTGCGATTTTTAAAAAATATAAGAGCCCCTGACGTATTTTGGGAGCACGCGGGAAACAAAATCCTACACAGTAACAACAAAATTGTGTATGGGACAAAATTGCACAGGACATACATGTAGCATACAATTTGTAGTCCCAAGTGAAAGGGGCTTCCGTCGTAACAACGCATTGCCAAGGCATAATCTTAAACAGTTTGGGCCAAGTCGTTAAATGTCTCGTGTCAACTGCAATTCGAGCAGTCCTCACCGCCCTCTGTCACGTTTCATTCAGACTAATCTCTTGTTGTTGTAGCCGGATCCGCCTTAAACAGTATTTTCTCCAGACGAGATAATTGTCTCTTGGCGGCCGTAATTGTCTATTCCCGCTAATTTCCCCTCCGCAGCTCACCTGTCAAGAACAGATCATCAGCCACATTTTCAACAGTTGACCAAGACGTCGGCTCGGCGGCGGGCCACCCACCGCCGAGCCGACGTCTTGCGTTTATCGGCGACCACATCGCCGCTCACCGGCCAGCCGGCTATCACGTGTACATGGTCTCCTTGAGTCCCGTACGGACAAAGTCCTGTGTGAGCCTGCGGGAGTGTGTGGATTTGAAAGACAGGGCTTGTAGTATGTGTTTTTCTGTTTGCGCCGCCGCCACCAGCACTATGAAACGCGCGAGACTCTGAAGTCCTCGCATGCCCAGGTTCACGTCCATACCTGCGAAGACACACAAAGAATACAATTAAAAATAGCGTACCGTCTTTTTACAATATTATTGTGCAATAGACGAGCAAGTGCTGTGTACCATATGCATACAATTCGTTTTGATATGAAAAAAATGGCAAAGAGCCAATCGTAGAGCATGGTTGTTATCAATACAAAGTCTACGTTATAGACACACCATAATTATGATCAATGTTTGCAAAAATACGACTGAGATTTTGTTTTAGGTCGGTTGAAGTGTTCCAAACTTTCCGTCACAGAATGAAGTGTTCGACTTTTTTACTTTCATTTGAATGATGGATACACACAGCTGCTATGAGAAATAACCATTGTTTGCCGATGATAAAAAGGTGACCATACATTTTGATGGCTTTCATGCTCCATAATACTAGTAGGACGGATTGGCACACATCAAGCGAAACCGTTACTGATGGGACAAAAGTATGAAACAATCGTTTTTCACTAGCACCTATCAATGCAATTTCCCTCTACATTTACACTGGCAATGTCTTGTAACTCAGCAAACACGAGACGTTGACCCAATGCTGGGTTAATGTTAAGCCCACCGTCTGCGACGCTGGGCCAACATTAGCCCAGCATTGAGTCAATGTGTGTTTGCTGGGAACCCTGCTAATTTTGATATAGGCGAGTCCAAATCCCCACAGCTTTTACTTTATTCCGGGCAAGCCCCAGAGGCCATCTGCCTGATTTCACTGGTTGATTATATCCTCCGCCCAGCACCAAATTGAATCGTGAAGATGAGGACCAACGTCGGACCAACTGCTTAATACTTGAGGCGTCTCAATTCACAGCAAAAACCAGACGTTGACCCAATGTTGCTCTTATGTTGGGCCGACGTCGCAGACGGCGTGCAACATTGAGTCAACGTCTCTTATTCCCTGATATGCCCACCACCAAACCTATTTTACATCTCAGCATACACGAGGCGTTGAAGCAATGCTGGGCCAGTGTTGTGGATTGTGGACCAGCATTAAACCAGCATTGCGTCAACGTGTTTTCTGGGATAATCTATTTTCTTATATCAATAAAACCGTGTAGGCATTTGATATGTTTTATTGAATGTATGGAATCAGAATCAGGACGAATGACATCTATGCGTTCAATAATACTAAAAGCATTAACGCTGAAATTTGAATACTTGTTTGTGACTAGTAACATTATCTAATCATCCTGATTATACTAGATGAGAGAATAGATCTGATCGCATTGAGTCTGTCCTGCGGTCACGGCTTATTACAATGTATTCAGACAATTATTTAAGCCTATGATTATAAAGCACTTACACATTGATCCATACATGTCATCAGGTTATGATGCTAATGTCACAAATAACTTTTAACCCTTTGAAGCCCGAATTTACCATTGTCATCTTCATCCACTACAGGCCGCGAATTGCTGTCGCAATTCTCGACTTGTAGTGGATGAAGATGATTTGATGTGGTTCAAACATTATAGAAAATTGTTATGTATTGGTACACATTATTATGATTCCAGTGGCACAAATAACTGCCATTCATACAATCCATATTCTTGTTAAGTGTATGTGCTAGATTTATTATTTATTGAGTCGCCAATTTTTAAGAGGGGGGGGGGGGTAGGCCCTACTGCATAATTTTGGGTGACAAAACTAGCTCCCTGTTTGCCATACAAGTGTTGATGAAACCTTCCCCCATGGCCAAAGCCACCATGAACCCAAGAAAATCTCAGAAGATATTATGTCATTCAACAGAATGAGGTTTTGATAATTAAATCGGGATAGGAGCTATACGCTCCGCTTACATCGCCATTTTCACTTAAAGTAGGTGGGTCATCAGGAATCGCTGAGTACACATTGTGGGCCCACCCGCATGCGCAGCATGGTCAATGTCCACAGGATTTGGGTTCACACGATGTAAATATTATAGTTCAGTGAAGCACAACGACACAATTGCTTCAACGTTATAGGCCTAGGCTTACATGTATTGTATAAGTGATAAGAAGTGTGCACACATGCTTGCTGTAAGCAGATCTCACTGAACAATTTTGTATCAATTGAAATATCAGTTAGAATGTGGCATTATTAATAAGGCAATTCTGTGAAACGCAGTAGAGCCTTGACCTGCAATGTTTTGACCTAGCAATCTAAAACAATGATGTATGGGGGAAGGGGACATATAATTATAACATTGTTTTTTTTCCAGTAGTCATTCAAAAGGGTTTCCGGTGACGTCAGTGCGTTTCACAGAATTGAATGACAAATAATAGCTTTCGTGCCAATTTGATACTTTTTAGTCGACATTTTTTGTGGTAGAAGAACACTTATATAGTTCCTTACCTCAATATAATTGAACTGTATACAGATAGCATTGCTTGTGCAAGCGTATGATATAATATATGGATAACCCAGTAAACACGGTTTATTGAACCAATGTTGTTTTAATGCTGGGCCAACGTCTACTACGCTGGCCCAACATTAAAAAAACATTGGATCAATGTTTCATATTTACTGGGACGAGACCATATGAATTCGATAGAGTCAGTGTGCATGATGTCATTCACTCGACACCAGCTTGGGCAAGGAATAAACTTGTAGTGTAATCCACGAGACTTACCCAATACCGGATTAAAGTTGGGCAGACGTCTGCGACGTCAGCCCAGCATTAATCCGATATTGGGTGAGCGCCTCGTGTTTGCTAGCTATTGAGTGAATACATGTTCGTTTATCAGCTTCAGATCGGCAGCCCCGAAACGTGCACTTTCCCTCTGAGCAAAGGAAAGGAAGCCGGGAAAAAACATTGGTCGATAACAATAGGTCGAAGATCACATATCGAGACTTGAGATCAGTTCTCGGAATAAGCCTACGTGACCACAGAATTAGAACAGTTCTTTGTACGTGACATTGTTTCACTGAATTTGTCTCTTCCTCTTTTCACGCGATCATATCCCATGCTGCAGCTTAAAAACAATATTTTTGGATGCAAAATTTGAACAGAGCGTGGATTATTCGCATATAAAAACTGTATGCAACCGATCAACGTGAATATTATCATAAAAATCGCAATGGACCACAATCAATCTAAATTATTGATTTTTTATGTGAAATATTTTTACTGAGATTTCAGCCTTGTATAATTTATAGTTTTTTAATAAAATAAAACAGAATCACGGGAGAAAATCTACTTGCCTACATGTATAATATATATTATACTACCAGAACGGAACATATGTATGTCATGATCATGCAGACTACCTTATCTTTAATGAATCAACTTTTGCACTTAAGGCTAGTCCTTGACTGAGAGAGTGGCCAATGGACATTTAAATTTTAATTGACAGAATTGATTTATTGTAATTAGCTAACACACATTAGAGCCCACATATCAAGCACAGCAACAACTCAACGGGCTAAGCAAATACTACAGGGGGGTGATATGATGGTCACGTGGGCCACACGCCCCTTGAGAAGCAAACATACATATTGTGAGCGACAGGTTATCTAGTCTTCACAAAACTAGAAATTTGGGTAAACGACTTGTTCTCCATGTGGTTGATTGAGACTGTTATTCAGCCATGTAGATCAAAACTGTCAGGGTGATAATCATACTGTGGGTAAATTTACCCATTCTCCCATATACCTCTGTTTATGAAGCAGCTCTATATGGGAATAATTTTCCAGGCACGTAAATCATATAATTACAAAAAAAAGTTAACCTTTATATATAATGCTAATGGAGCAAAAATTAGAATATACCAATTAAAATATACCAAACACGATAAGCATGATTTATAGCATCTCTATTAAAATACTGAAAAATGTCACCTGCAATAACTAAAAACAATGTGTTTTATCAGAGACTTTCACCTTACTTTAGATAAATTTCAGTCAATAATCAGTTGTGAAATAGCAGGTCGAACTGCTTTTTGATAATTCCCACGCCCTTTCAACGCGAGGACCGTCTTTATACGTCATAATCTGACGTCTGTGGACGTCAGATTCTGACGTATAAATTTGACGGTCCCCGCACTGCAAGAATTGAAATATTTATAATGGTCGTATATCCATCACATAGGTATTGAAATGAACCGGAAAAGGCTAACTTATACATTTATGGTTATTTAAAATTAAAAAAAAATTAAACAAAAATAATTCAGTGGTATAAGGGTTAAAAGAGAGGAGGACTCTGTATAATGGAGGCACGGCGCATTAGCCACCTCTTAATCTCCGGGATGACGTGATGATTGCGCTGACCTGAGTGGAAATTAACGCATCTTGACGTCTCGCCCTCCGTCACCACCACCATGTCACTCTCCTCAAAGTAGGCCACGTTCTCCACCCGGTGGGAGACCCGGATGTCAAAGAGGCGGGGGCTGAACTTGAGACACTTCTGAGTGGTGCTGTCTGAGATGGGCTCCTCCTGCGGCGATTTGTACGAGTTGTAGCACGCCTGGAATATGTGCCGCATCACCTGAAACACACGTATACTTATATACACAAAAAATGGGACGAGAAAATTCACATCGGAATTTTCACCCACTTGAAGTTGTGTCTCGCTGACGCGATCCCCAACTTCAAGTGGGTGAAAATTAGGACGTCCCAGCAAACACTAGTCCGAGTTTGACGCAACCACATGTGTTGGCGTCTGAGCTGGATAGCATAGCAAAAGCTGCGTCTTTGTTTGTTGGTAGTCAGTGTACGCTGAGATGAACAATTGCATGACAAATGTGAGAGAAACCCTATTTAAATGATAAATTCGCATATAAAGGCCGGCGTTTGAATCCCCACGTTTAGGCCTTCTTCCAATGAGATGTAAATCTGTCATTTTAAAATAAAATAAAAATCATGCATCAAACAAATGCGCAATCGATCGTCCGCGCACCGAATTTTTTAGGCACGACTTTACGAATGGCAATGATAACATACCATGTATCGCACACAGAGTCTGCGGACTAAGCAAACACGAGACATTGCGACGCTGGCCCAGCATTGAATCACCATTGGTTTAACGTCTTGTTTGCCGAGACCCCCTTCTGGACCTGTATAATTACATAATTTCCAACCAAATGAGGATATTGATAAACTAGTTCGTGATACTCATACCCGCGGTTGATCAAACAATTATTCAATTTGGGAGATGCCTATTTTTCATAGATATTAATATATTAATTTGTCATTTAAAGCTAGAAATTACGTCAGAAATTCCAGTTTCAAATAAAAATAAAAATACCAGGTGACAATTCAGCAATAACTGAACGAATGAATGAATGAATGAAGAAATAAATGAATGAATGAATGAATGAATGAATGAATGAATGAATGAATGAATGAATGAGATTTCAGGCCACTTTTGAGCACATAGGCCTGGAGGCCATACCGCGCCGGTAGAACCTCTTGAGCGTGTTCAGATGATCAGATTACAATGCATGCTCTCAAGTCACAAGATTCATAATTCGAGCCATGGCAGTCTGAGGTCGAGTACGTGACTTCTTCCAATTTGATTTGAACATTCGCATCGAATTTAACCCTTTGAAGCCCGAAGCATTGTCATCTTCATCCACCACAAGTCGCGAATTGCTGTCGCAATTCTCGACTTGTAGCGGATGAAGATGAGTTGAAGTGGGTGAAAAAGTAGAGAAAATTGCCATGTATTGGTAAACCAGTTTCATGGAAATTTTCGTTCTAAAACACTTAGTTGTGGGACAATTAAGTCTGTTTTCGGGGATTTAAAATGATGCTTAATTGCATCGTGAGGACTTAAAGGGTCAACATTTTGTCTTTCTATACCCGTGTATGTTTCCAGCCAAGATTCAGACCAAACGAAGTGAATAAGCTTCATAAAATAGTTTATAGTCCCTGATATCAGAAATGCATTTCTGCTGATATATATGTAAGACCCTCCTCCCCCCTCCCTCCCCGCCCTACCGGGCGGAGAAACATATTATATCGGTCAGTGCGGGCTTTACCCAAGAAACATGAGTTGGTCAGCTAATTTAATTTTGGGAGATATACTTGTCCTCATTTGAAGCTGAAAATTGTGTGATAAATTAAATCTGATTTTTCTAAATTGTATCTGTTTTACAAAAATAAAATATCTCACTAATTGTTATTTATTACTTTAGTTTCATAGAATAAATTGTAATATATTATATATGGCGGCTGAAAAACGAGCTTGACATTCTGAGATGGAAGCTTCGCCGTATGATAAATGATGATGTCTAGACCACCTATTAATGGAAAACTATAGTTGTCAGCCTACAAACATGACAAACATGACAAAGAGTCAGAAAACATATGTGTGTTCTTTTTTTCCATTCTAGAGTAAGCGACTGATAAATGAGCGTACGACAGGAAAAATATTCGTGACTTGGTGATATTTATCCATGAGCCAACACCATGAGTGACACAACGCTTCCTCAATGCTGGCAATACTCGCAATGCTGGCGCTGAGGTGGCTGGGAAAACATTAAGACAACGTTGAAGTCAATCAGGACACGTGGAAACACATCATGCGTACTTTCAAACATTATTTCAATTTCTTAAAACATTAAAGAGAGCGTGCAACTTTACATCATGTACCATCAGAAACATTAGGCATCCTACATGTTGGATAAATGTTTAGCCACCGTCTACGACGCTGGCCCAACATTGATCCGAGATTTAGTAGATGTATCGTGTTTCCTCGCACAACACTATACATCAGGTTTTGTCTCCAGCCATGCATACGTAATCATTTCTTCGACTCTCGTCATCTCAATTATTCATCTTTTTTATCAGAGTCAAAGTCAAGACTAAAATAATTGTTCTCCATTTAGTGACAGTATTACAGCACCACTGAATTATCAGTATTATATAAAGAGTTACATTGTTTAGCATAACTCCTCCATTGGCGAAATTCCATACCGGTAGATGAACAATTTGATCAAATGTTTAAGCGCATGTGTCAAGTAAATTACTAACTATACAGTTTAACTAGTCTGGTTGGGCAACGTAAATTTTGATAGGTTTTTGTATTGTTTCCAGGCGGGAATATCCTGCCAAAAAACGAGTGCACTAGATTTCCCCCTCCATTACTTAACGTCTGTCTACTAGTGATTATTTTTTAATAATGTTGTCAGCAATGCTATAGTTTCAAACATTTTTAGAATAATGATTAAATACAGTAACAAGATTTAACTTTAGAAGTTTCACACACACAGAAGTAAATATAACAGGGCTGGTGGAGCTTGCATAACTTTCAATAAATGATCGTTCATTGCAATGATTTATTTAATTGACAAAATAAGCACTGGAAGTATCCAATGGAAAAAAAAATCAAACATATTGTAATCAGGTAACATTAAATGGTAACATTAAACATGCGAATTATTGGTAGCCGCCCAAGTTCGCAATAGTGCGATTTTCATAAATTAAAAAATCAGTTAATTTGACCTTGAAATTCCTTGAAATGAACTATGCCTCAATAAAGCCCGGATGGGTATGTAGATATGTGCCAAATTGTATTATGCTGCCTCTGAAAGTTATTTAAGAGGGTTTATTTGAAATAAAACATCTCAATTTTTTTTTAATATCAAACTTCGAGGTGTACGTTTAAAGAGTACGTTTTTGTGGGGAATTTAGAAGAGTTGAACAGTACCATACTGCCAAACTTGTTATCGTATTGTTTCATATACACTTTTCATATAAAGCGAAGCGGAGAAACGACAAATGAACAATAAAAAGAAGCAAAATTTAATATATACATTAAAATTTCTTCATAAATATAGTAAGCATTTGTTTTGATATATTGTATACGCGCCCCAAACCTACACCCGCTTGTGAACGGTACTGTCATCAATGTAGGACGAAAGTAGAAGACGAAATCCATTTCGTAATAGAATGCCCTATGTACGATGACATACGGAACGAATTAATGTTTTCAAACCCGAATATACCCCCTAGTGACAAATTTATAGCCCTATTTAATTCAGAAAATAAAACATTATTGTACAATTTAGGACTCTACATTTCGCGCGCCCTCCAATATAGGAAAGATTCATTGACAAAAGTGTGTTGTGATCCATATCGTGGGACAGACTTCTTTGAATAATATTTTATTTTATATAACCATGTATTTGTAATATGTCTATATAATATGTTTTTAGTACATCTAAATTTATACAGACTTTTTTAAAGGATACTTTATTTTATTTTATATAACCATGTATTTGTAATATGATTATATAATATGCTTTTAGTACATGTAAATGTATGTGATTTTGCCAATACAATGTTAATTGTTGTGCAAATAAATTTGATTTGATTTGATTTGATTTGATTTATACTATATTTTACATATAGCTACTCACCGACTGATCTAAGACTACTTTGAGAGTCTTCACCAGCTTGGACTCGTACTTGGGCACAGCAAGCGCCATGTACCGATGGCTGACGCTACCAAATATCTTCAGATGGAACCCTTGTGGAAGGGGGTCGTGACCGCAATCAGCGTCGTAGGCGTTCAGGTCAAAAGTGAGATTGTGCACACGTGTTTCCGGTGTGGGGACCAATCTCTGACCAGGTCTCTCCACGGCGGCCACAGCGCCATATCCACGACACGGATGCTGCACAAACTCATCACTCAGTCCCAGAATGTTGGCGGCATGTCCGTGAGGACCGTCACAAACTACCACCAACACCCGCCCCTTTATTGACTCTGTTTCCTTGGCAACGTCTTGATTAAACTGTAACGAAAAAATACGGGAACACATTTATATTTTTGTCTCTTCCCATCAATTATCCTCGTTTCTTACAAAAGATGTATTTCCTAATTGGTCTCATTAGGCTTGACATAACCCAGCAGACACAAGACATTGACCCAATGCTGGCCTGTCTCGTGACAATGCTGGCCTTATGGATTTGCGACGCTGGCCCAACATAAGGCCAGCATTGGGTCAATGTCTTGTGTCTGCTGGGAAGGAACTCCAAAATGTGATTTTAGAAATCTTACTAGAATAATAATAGATTTATGTAAGATGAGTGGAATAGAGCATCCTGGTAAACATGCGACATTGAAACTGTGAATGCTCAATGTTGGGACGATGGCCCATACATTAATGAACTTTCACAAAATGCCTCGCGCTTACTGGGATATAAACCAATCCAGAGAGTTGACATTGAATAAGATGAGGTGATTTATTCTCATTGAAAGTCCTAATTCATGTCGGCCTTGTACCTTGAATTCATATTAGCAGAAATATATTAGGTATGATGGCTATCGTGACGACGTCGGGCTGTTTCGTATCATTTAGTAAAAAGTACAATACGAAATGATAAATGAGTTACGTGGACGCAGTCTGTGAACACACCAACAAAACGTTAAAAAAACATTTATTCAGTCTTAATATAACCACCAATAATTTAATTGTAGTTTTCACCAACATTAATCCATTACCGCCTGCAGGTTATCAGGTTACCTTATTTAGTATAAATTATTCAGATTTGTGGAATCTGCGTCGAATTATTTTGAAATCATGCTAAACGGCGTCCAATTCTACATTCAAAATGTGGCATTTAAAGTGTTAATTCAAGGCCTGAACACCACCTTACTGGTGACTGACGCGATCCAAAGCTTCAGGTGCCCACTGAACACGACGTTGTTGCGACGATTGATCAACGTCAATGACGTTGATTAAACGTAGCAACAACGTCGTGTGTCCAGCGGGTGAGTGAGATTTGGAGGCTCGCTGATTCAAAACACGTTTTAGTTTGAAAGATACTATTTAAGGTGCTAATAAAATATATATTAAAATAATTACTTTGCGTGACTGGTGTTAACACTTTAACCGCCAAATTATTCAATCTGAATTTTCACCCACTTGAAGTTGTGTCTCGCTGACGCGATCCACAACTTCAAGTGATTGAAAATTATTCAGATTGGACAAAATGGAGGTCAACTGTTTTCAAATCTTGCTGACTGCTGTCACATTTTATCTTTACATGTTTAAAATGTGGAACTTAATGTGCTAATAAAAAAGAAAACTTGAATATATGCGACACCGGCGGTTAAAGAGTTAAAATGGTTACGATCCCTGCCAAGTGAAGGTATAAGGCTGATCCTAGCAGGGATATTAACCCTTTCAGATTATGACATCTAAAGACGATCCCCGCACAAATTTTCAGTCACTTGAAGTTGTGGATTGCGGTAGCAATATGGTTGGCCATCACCCTCATAAGTATGGTTGGCCATCACCCTCGTAAGTGAATAAACCTTACCGGAGAATTAAAAACCTTCCGAGGAGAATTACAAAATAATTCTCCGCGGAAGGTTTTAATTATCCGCGGAAGGTTTTTAATTCTCCGCGGAAGGTTTTTAATTCTCTGCGGAATGTTTTTAATTATCCGCGGAAGGTTTTTCCGCGGAAGGTTTTTAATTATCCTCGAAAGGTTTATTATTTCTCCGCGGAAGTTTTATTTACTTACGAGGGTGATGGCCAACCATATAGCAAGACACAACTTCAAGTGACTGAAAATTTAAATACTGAAAGAATTTAAGATGTGTAACGACCGCAGACCCAGAACCATAGACCTATGCAGATGAAGCGGAGAGAGCTAACTAAAGACATTAATGATGATTTAAAATTGAAAAAAATCATTTGGTCTCCATGGATTATACAAAAATCTTTCAGCATTGTAGTAATTCTAGGGTTAAGACGGATCTTCTTCAGTTGGTTCCTGGCATCCTAACGTTCCGGATCACACATTCGAACAATTTGTAAAGCTTCGCGGTGTAATTAACATAAGACATGGTATCGAGATAAAGTCATACAATGATGCTTTTAATATTAAAGAAAGTGTAATGTATCGTTATATTATATGCCATTTTTGTGTAAATACAGGCTAAATTGGACCAGGAGAACCTCCTGAGGATGGTGAGACGAGTGGGATGACACTGCCCTCAAGACTCAGGTTTCTAAATTCAAACCCCAGAGGTCTGAGGTCGAGCACGCTACCTCTCGGTCACGGAGGCTCCCCACAATACTAAGTTTTCCGAGTGGAAGGGGAAGAAACAGTTTTGTTTCTTTCAAACCGCCGAGACCGGGAAACGACGTGAAAGGCAGAGATGCTAACCACTACCCTAGGGCCCCCGCCCGTTATCAAAATGAAAATAAAGGTCACATAATTTCCGCATTTATTCCCCTATGACGCATCATCATGATCATATTCAGAAATACATGTAGCCCGACCACGATTATATGCATGCAGTATTACATAATTCAATAATACCTGTGACCTTTAATCGTTGGTGGTTTATTTCGTTTTTAATCATGAATCTGACATTTTTCACAACAGCAGGCTGCGGCAGACATGACGTCAACGAGGGATTCAAAACAGGAAACAGTAGCCTATCGTTGGGCAGACGTCGTCATCCGGAATTGGCCCATCGTTAAGCCAGTGTATTAAGGTTGCTTATGTGATTTATAGTCGAATCTCTGCGTGAAATGTTAGAGCAAGTTGCGCGGTGAAGGTTTCCACATCGCATGAATATTATCCCGGGATCTATAAATAAGCTGTGATAAATCAGCCTAGAACAGAATCATCTGACTTTTAGATGAACCTCCCTGTCTGCCACGTTTAATTTATACCGAACCGACGAACAAATTTCCTTTCCATTGTGTCTGCACATTTGTGTGATACAAAACAGGACATAACACTCCCCTCCCCCCTCGGAAATAAATATAATAAATTATTATTTAGCGTTGATATCCAGCCAAACTGCATAGTATACCATAGAGAGGTTTAAATGCCACATCTCGTACTGTTTAATTACTATTCCACAGAGCGTCCGCTCTACAATTTACCACCCTACATTGATAGATAGCTCAAGATGAAATAGCAGTACTCTTGCGAATGAGCAAATATCAAGCAATGAATGAATGAATGAATGAATGAATGAATGAATGAATGAATGAATGAATGAATAAATGAATGAATGAATGAATGAATGAATGAATGAATGAATGAATGAATGAATGAATGACGAACGAACGAACGAATGAATGAATTATTGTAAGTATGTATGTATGTATGTATGTATGTAAGTATGTATGAATAAAATGATTGATTGATTGATTGATTGATTGATAGATTGATTGATTGATTGATTGATTGATTGATTGATTGATTGATTGATTGATTGATTGATTGATTGATTGATTGATTGATTGATTGATTGATTGATTGATTGATAGATTGATTGATTGATTGATTGATTGATTGATTGATTGATTGATTGATTGATTGATTGATTGATTGATTGATTGATTGATTGATTGATTGATTGATTGATTGATTGATTGATTGATTGATTGATTGATTGATTGATTGATTGATTGATTGATTGATTGATTGATTGATTGATTGATTGCCAAAGTTTTATCTTTGATTGGCAGAGACATAATTCAAGAAAAATATTATTTTACCAGATTTTGATTTTATTGCAAGAGTTGACTGAACGGACGCAATATGATGTCAGTTAAAAAAAACAGTGCAAATCGAGTCTGTAATATGGTACATAGACCATCTTAGTGGATTATAACTAACTTTCCCTTTATATTGGGTCTTTCTATTGCCTTTCTTTACGTCCTTGTAGTGTCAGACCCTCGGCGACGACACATGACATGATCCCAGCCAGGCATGCGTGGGTCATGATCGCTAGAAAGGATAAAACGTGACGTGTAGCTGGCTCGTCCGAGCTTGACATTCATTTGTGTGTGATGGACAATGTGGAATCTAGATTGGATGTCCTTGTCAGTAAACACGTTACATTTAAATATTCATCTTACTTCCAGTTTGGTCGCAGGACAGGAAAAGCAGACAGGAAACAGAGTCATGTCCAGCATAATAGAAACGTTTTCCCGGTTTCTTCCTGCACTTCAGTCAGGATATGACTACTAGCCAGCAAACACAAAATATTTGTATAACATTTGTACAATGTTGGACCAACGTCGAAGACGTTGGGCCGACGTTGTACAAATTTTATATAAAATTTATGCTTTGTGTTTGCCGGGTAATTTCTTGTCATAGGTTTCACGTAGGTCTATAAAAATTTATTATGCTTCTAGTCAAAAAGAGACGTCAAATCTTTGTTGAATTAATGTTGGGCCGACGTCGTAGACGGTGGGCCAATTTTAAATCAACACTGGTGTAACATCTCGTGTTTTCCATTAAAGTAGCCTATAGTATTACATTTTGGTCTAGACCTGAAATAACATCTACAACTGAGAATAACTGGAATAACAGTGCACCGTGATGGTGAGAGACATACATTAGGGAAGTCGATCAATACATTATAATTACCAACCATTTAATTGCCAGCCCATACCATCATGAGAACTTTTAAGTGCATCTATTACGTACATTCAACAAAAAATGTGCATTTACACGAAACGAAATTCTTATACGGATAGGCCTATATATTTATGCGTAATGTTATTAGAGAAAATAAGTAATACATTTTATATGCCAAGAAAACATCTATTACTGGGATAGTTTGATATATATGATCGGACGGTTAATAAGTACGGAGATTCACTGTTAACAGGTTAAAGCTGCATGCAGAGCTGCATGTACTATTTTTAAATTTTCATCGTTATGTTCAAATTACAATTAATTGTATTTAATACCATTGATGAGTTTGCGTAGTTTATTTTGCTTAGGCCTACAATAACAAAAAACAGGCAAGATTAATTTGAATGGTTCAATATGCCAGGCTGTATTGTTTGCATTATATTGTTATTGTTATTTGTTTATATTTTCGCACATAAACCCCTAGAACTACTAGTATTCGATTTAAATATTATGTCACTTGAACTTGTGTCTCGCTACCGCGACACACAACTTTAGGTGAATGAAAATTTAGGTGATTTGTGAAATTAGGCAACATATATCAGTGCTTCAAGATTTATTGAGACATATTTTATTTTTTAACAACTGTATATACAGGTGCTAATAAAAACAGAGAATACCTACTGTAGTCGACATCAGTGCTCTATGAGTTAATGTGACTCCTGTGTTGTAAAGATGGTGGCAGAGCTTTCCAAAGTTTACCATGTGAATTACAATTAAACATAACAGTCTCGTTTGTCTCTATCTGTCTACGGCAGGTTTCGGTGTCTGTCAAAACACCCCGGCAATAGTAACCCCACACCACAACACAGAAATCTGTGTACGACTGCACGCTCAGTAGATCGGCGTGGAGTCCACTGGGAGTTATATGGCGGTTAACGACGACATTCAGTGTAGTGTGCCTCAAATAAAACACCAAATTATTAGGACGGTATCCTAGTTATTTTGTTTGAGTTTGTGTCCTATTTGGGGGAAAGAGGGGTGATGTGTGTGGGAAACGGCTCACATTTCTGTACACCAGTCCTTATGAACATGTGCAATATAACGTTTCAGGTCCTTAGGTTCAAGTACTTTTGTCTTTAACAAGTGTGTTCAGAAAAAAAAAATAGTCACGATTATATTTATGGTTAAGAGCTGAAATGGTTTTGGCTGGAATAATGTTGGCCCAGCGTCGCAGACGGTGGCCCAGCATTACATTAGGATTGGACCAATTTATCGTGTTATCTGGTGTTTCTGGGATGTTAAAGCGTCAGCAGCATAATGGAGCAATCAGAAACGCGGTACAATCCCCCAATGGTGTTTTAATAACGGGCCAGCAGCGAAGACTGTGGGTCAACATTGAAACAGCATTGGAATGCATTGGAATGCCACGTGTTTGCACAAAGCATACAACAGACTCTTGATAGATTAGTGTTGGGCCAGCGTCGTAGACGATTGCCGACATTGAACCAGCAAAGGGCTGCAATGCTGGACCAACATTTAACCGGAATTTGGTGGGTAGGCCTACATCCTCTGTACGAGGTACATCGTAGGCAAGTATTGAATGAATGTTGGCCAGCACCGACGATGGTGGTGGAAAGAATACACGTCGAAGATATATTTCAACTTGTCTCCTTGGTTCTTTCCCTAATTATATCCTGATTATATATGTATGATTCTGGCCCATGAGGAAGACCAATACACTGATTTTTTGTTGTATATAGCACTCAAACAGACTAAACACGGGCCTCGGAGTTCGGGAACTCCTTTTCTAGTTGTAAATAATTTGCAGTCGGTCACCAAATAAATTTCACAATTTTAGGTATTTTCACGTGAATACTGCTGTGCAAATGCAAAAGGCAGCGTCTGCTTACTAATAAGCAGATACTGCTTTTTGGATTAGCACAGCAGAATATATAACTCTAGCGACAGAAACATTTCAGTATCCATAGCGACCAGTGATGATGTGTTTCCTGTGATGAAAATTGAATATTGGATATGCAGCTCATTTTTCAGTCATTGTAATGTTTTATCCTGTAGTGATATAATGAGCTCCTCCTACGTGTCTATTTACGACGACGGGAGAACGGGAGACACTGATTTCCATGGTAATTAATTACCCCCGATGGGTTACACCCCGATTGGTTACATCCCTGCTAACGAGAAAATGTCCCTGTGTTGGTTCAATGTTCGGGCAGCGTCACAAACTTTGACGCAGCTTTGTGTCGATCGCCCACGTCTCTTGTATTATCTGGAAGATGGCGACACCTCCTTCAGGAAATTACAACACTTTTTGTGAGTGATCAGAATTTGACACCGCACTCTGATCTCTGAGGCAATATCCCAGTGAACGCAAGACATTTTTATAACATTTGTACAATGTTGGACCAACGTCGAAGACGTTGGGCCGACGTTGTACAAATGTTATAAAAATGTTTTGCGTTTGCTGAGATTGCCGTATTTAACAGAATGGATAATACGGAACATGGGGCCTAAATTTTAAAATGTCATACACTTACATTTCAAAAGTATATTATTTTTCGGTGTAAATTATCCTACCCACTACGGCATGCCTTTGTACAGATTGGAGCTGTCGCAATACAATACTTCAAGTAACTAAACTTGAGTTATCCAATATGTTTTTATTATATCTAAAAAAAATGTCTAAGCAAATGCAATTAGTTTATATACATGTATAGGTAGTTTTATTTGAACGCTAGTGTTTTTCTTTAATTTCAAATAGAAACACGAACAAAAACTAACACTTAAATGGTAACAATGTAAGTATTTTTTTTTTTTGGGAAATTAAAAATAAACAAAAGCGTTTTAAATTACATGATTATTTTGGTTGTTACGATTAGTCCCAGGCCCACACACTGAGGCAGAGAAATATCGTGTCGGTGATTTTAGTAGTGCAGTAATTAGATTGCCGTCGCCGAGCTCCCAGCAAAAGCAATCAAACAATGATTAAAAGAAAATAAGCCTATTACGAGATGATTGGCGGCAAATTATGAGAAACAGAAATAAGTAATTGGAGACAGTTATCTAGAAATCTAATATGACAAACAAATGCTGAATAATTCAGGTGGAGGTTTTGTTGTTTATTGCGCCTGATTGCGACTCGTGTTGCCTAATTATGTTCATTACTCTGAAATACCTAGTTGTCTGGTCATATTATTTTTTTTATCTGAAATCTGCTCTGCTTTAAGGAAAGGTGAACTCTCCACTAGTAAACCTTTGTTTATTAAATTAAATTGCAGCCTTTTTTACTTATACAATTTCACATTAATACTTGAAGTATATGTAACTTGGAAGTGAAGGTTTTAATAATGATTGGAACTGTAATCAATTGTAATTTAAAGTTGTTCCCCGCATTTCATGTTGTTGACATTTAAAATTAATCAGAAGATGAATGCAATAATCATATAATAGAAACTCGCCGTTTTATAAACTGCATGATTAATTATAATATATATAGAACAGTTTACTTGCTGATTTATGCATGGTATATGATTATCGCAAATGTAATAAAAACGTGATATAATATTTTATATGCATTTTTTATGCATATTTTACTGTCTTGAATCAATTTTTTCGTGATAATGACTTGTTTATCAGTGTTTATCTATTTATGCTAGATGTACGTCACAAGTGTCAGCAGCTCTTTTTATCAACGGAATCCCAGCAAATGCGATACATTAAGCCAATGTTGGGTTAGTGTTGGCCCACCGTCTACGACGCTGGCCCAGCATTAAACCAGCATTGGTTCAATGTTTCGTGTTTTCCGTAATGTTTTGAGCCTTATAATCAGATAATCGTCAACAAGACTTTTAGAGTATTTTGATGTTAATAGTGCGATCTGTTATAAGTGGAATTTCATCAGTATGAATATTATCAGCACATAAAGGGTGCAAACCTGTGTATTCTGGCGTGGCGGGGTATAATCAGACTGATAAATTCATCGTGTACCCCATAAAACAAGACCGCTCACTCAATTTAAAAAAAACAGGAACGGGAACGAAAAACAAAAAGTGGGCACTTCTAAAAGCTCATTTATAAGCTGCTAATTTCCACAAAAACAGGCCGAGTTTTAGTTAGAGTTTGATTGTGCATGGTTATCATTTACGCCACCTTTGTGCACATAGAGGCTAAACTGGGCCCGGCCGGAAAACCTGCTGAGGATGATAAGATGAATAAAGAGACACTGGCCTCCAGACACGGTTTCGAATTCGAACCCTGGGGGTCTAAGACAGAGCACGTTACCTCTCGGTCAAGGAGGACCCAAATATTGAATCTTTACAGGTGAACAGGGAATACAATTCTTTGAAACTTGAATAGGGCCTATACACTAGTGTGTGGGACGAGTTCGCAAGCTCTGTCGTGATACCTGTATCCAGTATCAGCCCACTGGGCACACGACGTTGTTGCAACGTTGAATAAAAAATCCACCCCCCCCCCCATTTCTTCACATTCTGGATCCACCACTGATACTGCAGCCCCTGTGGGCGGCACTGTCACAGTACTAATACATTGAACACATTGAGTCCACAGGGATGATATATAGGCCATAGATATGCGCCTTCAAGAGCATGCACATTGTAGAATCACATAGAAGAAAAGGGCTGGGGGTATATTTTGGGAGGGAGGAGTAGATTCCGAGAGGCTCTCTTATAGATGTTTAAAAGGGGAGTATATTTTTGGCCAGAAAGGGCTGGATGCCGGGAGTGTCCCACAGTCACATATGGATGTTTAAATGAGGGTATATTCTGGGGGGGGGGGGAGGGGTAGATTATGGGAGTGTCGCATATGGTGGTGAAGAAGGAGGGTATATTCTAGAGGGAGGGTTAAATTCTGGAAGGGACGCCTATCTATTGGGGGGGGGGCATATTCCGGGAGGGCGGGGTAGATTCTGTGAGGGCGGGATAGATTCTTTTTGAGCGTCGCATATAGTTTCAGGAAAGTGGGGGTATATTCTGGAAGGAATGGATATATTCTGAGAGCGCCACTTTATGTTAAAAGGAGTAGGCCTATATTATAGGAGGGGCATATTCTGGGAGGGTCGCATGTAGATGTTTAAAAGGGGGGGGGTATGTTTTGAGTCGGAGGTGGATTCTGGAAGTGTCGCATATAGATGTTTAAGGGAGGGAGGGGTCGATTATGGGAGTGTCGCATATAGTGGTGAAGAAGGGGGTATATTCTGGAAGGATGGGTATATTCTGGGAAGATCGCATTTCTAAGGGGGGGGGGTATATTCTGGGAAGGCGGGGTAGATTCTGGGAGCACCGCATAACGCCTAGTTGTAGAAAAGGGGGGTATATTCTGGAAAGATGGGGTAGATTCTGGGAGCCGCACTTGATAAAAAGGGCGTATAGTCTGGAAGGGAGGGGTGGATTATGAAAGTGTCGCATATATTTCTCAAAAAAGGGGGGTATCCTATTTTGGGAAGGAGGGGTAGATTCTGGGAGGGTCACAGATGTTTAAAGGGGGTATAGGGCCTATTCTGGGACGGAAGGATAGATTCTGGGATCAGGATACACTTCACATAATCGCGAAAAAGGAGGGGGGTAGATCCCAGGATGGAGGGGTAGATTTAATTATGATACACAATTTGATTTGGACGAGAATGTTGATCTGTATCCAAAGCTCCATACACGTCGTCTTGAGCTAGACTAACTTTTATAATAAACATTATAGCGACGAGTCTTATTAATACGCTTATACTGTTAGCCTTCACATATATGTAGTATTTTTCAGCAAATAATTGTTTATATTAATTTCTGACCATATCATATTTATCATAGTAAAGTAGTCTACTGGAACGAGAGCATATTACTGAAATTACTTCACAGAACTAAATGTGCATTATCATGATTATAGGCCTACGATAATCCTACATGCCTTATTATGTAGTGATGTGTATTTTTTTCATCAAGTTTAAAGTATATATTATGGATGCAAGATATACATGTATTATATGTACTTATATACTTGTCAGTACAATAATGTTATTGGATTTTCCCTCAAATAGGACCACCCTTCCAATGTTTGGAATTATATTTCAAAAAGAGATATAGGCCCCCAATGATTTTGTTTGAATAGCCCTTTGTCGCCTCGAATGCTTTGAGTAATATTTGGTTTGCACTTATTTTCGATTTGTGTCTTAAGTCGATTTTTTGTCAGGCCAAAAATATCATGTGTATGAACAAATCCATTATGTCTTCAGAATTCATGTCAGGTGCTCTCAAAAGTCACAAACAAACAAACAAATTTAGGGGGGACTTACGGCGCCCCCCCCCCCCAAACCCCCAGCAGTGGAGAATTAAAAACCTTCCGAGGAGAATTACAAAATAATTCTCCGCGGAAGGTTTTAATTATCCGCGGAAGGTTTTAAATTCTCCGCGGAAGGTTTTTAATTATCCGCGGAAGGTTTTTCCGCGGAAGGTTTTTAATTATCCTCGAAAGGTTTATTATTTCTCCGTGGAAGGTTTATTTACTTACGAGGGTGATGGCCAACCATATAGCAAGACACAACTTCAAGTGACTGAAAATTTAAATACTGAAAGAATTAAAGATGTGTAACGACCGCAGACCCAGAACCATAGACCTATGCAGATGAAGCGGAGAGAGCTAACTAAAGACATTAATGATGATTTAAAATTGAAAAAAATCATTTGGTCTCCATGGATTATACAAAAATCTTTCAGCATTGTAGTAATTCTAGGGTTAAGACGGATCTTCTTCAGTTGGTTCCTGGCATCCTAACGTTCCGGATCACACATTCGAACAATTTGTAAAGCTTCGCGGTGTAATTAACATACTACATAGTATTGAGATAAAGTCATACAATGATGCTTTTAATATTAAAGAAAGTGTAATGTATCTTTATATTATATGCCACTTTTGTGTACATACAGGCTAAATCGGACCAGGAGAACCTCCTGAGGATGGTGAGACGAGTGAGATGACACTGCCCTCAAGACTCAGGACCCGAGAGGTCTGAGGTCGAGCACGCTACCTCTCGGTCACGGAGGCTCCCCACAATACTAAGTTTTCCGAGTGGAAGGGGAAGAAACAGTTTTGTTTCTTTCAAACCACCGAGACCGGGAAACGAACCCCTAACTCTAGCGTGAAAGGCAGAGATGCTAACCACTACCCTAGGGCCCCCGCCCGTTATCAAAATGAAAATAAAGGTCACATAATTTCCGCATTTATTCCCCTATGACGCATCATCATGATCATATTCAGAAATACATGTAGCCCGACCACGATTATATGCATGCAGTATTACATAATTCAATAATATCTGTGACCTTTAATCGTTGGTGGTTTATTTCGTTTTTAATCATGAATCTGACATTTTTCACAACAGCAGGCTGCGGCAGACATGACGTCAACGAGGGATTCAAAACAGGAAACAGTAGCCTATCGTTGGGCAGACGTCGTCATCCGGAATTGGCCCATCGTTAAGCCAGTGTATTAAGGTTGCTTATGTGATTTATAGTCGAATCTCTGCGCGAAATGTTAGAGCAAGTTGCGCGGTGAAGGTTTCCACATCGCATGAATATTATCCCGGGACCTATAAATAAGCTGTGATAAATCAGCCTAGAACAGAATCATCTGACTTTTAGATGAACCTCCCTGTCTGCCACGTTTAATTTATACCGAACCGACGAACAAATTTCCTTTCCATTGTGTCTGCACATTTGTGTGATACAAAACAGGACATAACACTCCCCTCCCCCCTCGAAAATAAATATAATAAATTATTATTTAGCGTTGATATCCAGCCAAACTGCATAGTATTCCATAGAGAGGTTTAAATGCCACATCTCGTACTGTTTAATTACTATTCCACAGAGCGTCCGCTCTACAATTTACCACCCTACATTGATAGTTAGCTCAAGATGAAATAGCAGTACTTTTGCGAATGAGCCAATATCAAGCAATGAATGAATGAATGAATGAATGAATGAATAAATGAATGAATGAATGAATGAATGACGAACGAACGAACGAATGAATGAATCAATGTATGTATGTATGTATGTATGTATGTATGTATGTATGTATGTATGTATGTATGTATGTATGTATGTATGTATGTATGTATGTATGAATAAAATGATTGATTGATTGATTGATTGATTGATTGATTGATTGATTGATTGATTGATTGATTGATTGATTGATTGATTGATTGATTGATTGATTGATTGATTGATTGATTGATTGATTGATTAATTGATTGATTGATTGATTGATTGATTGATTGATTGATTGATTGATTGATTGATTGATTGATTGATTGATTGATTGATTTATCGGGAATTAATGAATGGCTATATGTATGAATGAATGAATGAATGAATAAATGAATGAATGAATGAATGAATGAATGAATGAATGAATGAATGAATGAATGAATGAATGAATGAATGAATGAATGAATGAATGTAATGCAACTAAATGATTATCATAACGTCTTGCCAAAGTTTTATCTTTGATTGGCAGAGACATAATTCAAGAAAAATATTATTTTACCAGATTTTGATTTTATTGCAAGAGTTGACTGAACGGACGCAATATGATGTCAGTTAAAAAAAACAGTGCAAATCGAGTCTACAATATGGTACATAGACCATCTTAGTGAATTATAACTAACTTTCCCTTTATATTGGGTGTTTCTATTGGCTTTCTTTACGTCCTTGTAGTGTCAGACCCTCGGCGACGACACATGACATGATCCCAGCCAGGCATGCGTGGGTCATGATCGCTAGAAAGGATAAAACGTGACGTGTAGCTGGCTCGTCCGAGCTTGACATTCATCTGTGTGTGATGGACAATGTGGAATCTAGATTGGATGTCCTTGTCAGTAAACACGTTACATTTAAATATTCATCTTACTTCCAGTTTGGTCGCAGGACAGGAAAAGCAGACAGGAAACAGAGTCATGTCCAGCATAATAGAAACGTTTTCCCGGTTTCTTCCTGCACTTCAGTCAGGATATGACTACTGGCCAGCAAACATAAAACATTTGTATAACATTTGTACAATGTTGGACTAACGTCGAAGACGTTGGGCCGACGTTGTACAAATTTTATACAAAATTTATGTTTTGTGTTTGCCGGGTAATTTCTCGTCATAGGTTTCACGTAGGTCTATAAAAATTTCTTATGCTTCTAGTCAAAAAGAAACGTCAAATCTTTGTTGAATTAATGTTGGGCCGACGTCGTAGACGGTGGGCCAATTTTAAATCAACATCGGTGTAACATCTCGTGTTTTCCATTAAAGTAGCCTATAGTATTACATTTCGGTCTAGACCTGAAATAACATCTACAACTGAGAATAACTGGAATAACAGTGCATCGTGATGGTGAGAGACATACATTAGGGAAGTCTATCAATACATTATAATCACCAACCATTTAATTGCCAGCCCATACCATCATGAGAAATTTTAAGTGCATCTATTACGTACATTCAACAAAAAATGTGCATTTACACGAAACTAAATTCTTATACGGATAGGCCTATATATTTATGCGTAATGTTATTAGAGCAAATAAGTAATACATTTTATATGCCAAGAAAACATCTATTACTGGGATAGTTTGATATACATGATCGGACGGTTAATAAGTACGGAGATTCACTGTTAACAGGTTAAAGCTGCATGCAGAGCTGCATGTACTATTTTTAAATTGCCATCGTTATGTTCAAATTACAATTAATTGTATTTAATAACATTCATGAGTTTGCGTAGTTTATTTTGCTTAGGCCTACAATAACAAAAAAACACAGGCAAGATAATTTGAATGGTTCAATATGCCAGGCTGTATTGTTTGCATTATATTGTTATTTTTATTTGTTTATATTTTCGCACATAAACCCCTAGAACTACTAGTATTCGATTTAAATATTATGTCACTTGAACTTGTGTCTCGCTACCGCGACACACAACTTCAGGTGAATGAAAATTTAGGTGATTTGTGAAATTTAGCAACATATATCAGTGTTCAAGATTTAATGAGACATATTTTAATTTTTAACAACTGTATATACAGGTGCTAATAAAAACAGAGAATACCTACTGTAGTCGACATCAGTGTTCTATGCGTTAATGTGACTCCTGTGTTGTAAAGATGGTGGCAGAGCTTTCCAAAGTTTACCATGTGAATTACAATTAAACATAACAGTCTCGTTTGTCTCTATCCGTCTACGGCAGGTTTCAGTGTCTTCCAAAAAACCCCGGCAATAAGAACCCCACACCACAACACAGAAATCTGTCCTTATGAACATGTGCACTAAAACGTGTCAGGTCCTTAGGTTAAGTACTTTTGTCTTTAACAAGTGTTCATAAATAAAATAGTCACGATTATATTTGTGGTTAAGAGCTGAAATGGTTTTAGTTGGAATAATGTTAGCCCAGCGTCCCAGACGATGGCCCAGCATTACATCAGCATATCACCAGCATAATGGAGCAGTCAGAAAACACAGTACAATCACCCAATGCTGTTTCAATAACGGGTCAGCGGCGAAGACTGTGGGTCAACATTGAAACAGCATTGGTTGAATGCCACGTGTTTGCGCAAAGTATACAACAGACCCGTGATAGATTAGTGTTGGACCAGCGTCGTAGACGATTGACCGACATTGAACCAGCAATGGGCTGCAATGCTAGACCAACATTAAACGGGAATTTAGTGGGTAGGCCTACATCCTCTGTACGAGGTACATCGTAGGCAAGTATTGAATGAATGTTGGCCAACACCGGCGGTGGTGGTGAAAGGAATACACGTCGGAGATATATTTGAACTTGTCTCCTTGGTTCTTTCCTTAATTATATCCTGGACATTTATGATTCTGGCCCATGAGGAAGACCAATACACTGATTTTTGTCTATAGCACTCAAACAGGCTAAAGCCGGGCCTCGGAGTTCGGGAACTCCTTCTCTAGCTGTAAATAATTTGCAGTCAGTCACGAAATAAATTTCATAATTTTCGGTATTTTCACGTGAATACTGCTGTGCAAATGCAAAAGGCAGCGTCTGCTTACTAATAAGCAGATACTGCTCTTTGGATTAGCACAGCATAATATATAACTCTAGCGACAGAAACATTTCAGTATCCATAGCGACCAGTGATGATGTGTTTCCTGTGATGAAAATTGAATATTGGACTCATTTTTCATTGATTGTAATGTTATCTCCTGTAGTGATATAATGAGCTCCTCCTACGTGTCTATTTACGACGAGGGGAGAACGGGAGACACTGATATCCATGGTTATTAATTACCCCCGATGGGTTACACCCGGATTTGTTACATCCCTGCTAACGAGAAAATGTCCCTGTGTTGGTTCAATGTTCGGGCAGCGTCACAAACTTTGACGCAGCTTTGTGTCGATCGCCCACGTCTCTTGTATTATCTGGAAGATGGCGACACCTCCTCCAGGAAATTACAGCACTTTTTGTGAGTGATCAGAATTTGACACCGCACTCTGATCTCTGAGGCAATATCCCAGTGAACGCAAGACATTTTTATAACATTTGTACAATGTTGGACCAACGTCGAAGACGTTGGGCCGACGTTGTACAAATGTTACAAAAATGTTTTGTGTTTGCTGAGATTGCCGTATTTAACAGAATGTATAATACGGAACATGGGGCCTAAATTTTAAAATGTCATACACTTACATTTCAAAAGTATATTATTTTTCCGGTGTAAATTATCCTACCCACTACGGCATGCCTTTGTACAGATTGGAGCTGTCGCAATACAATACTTCAAGTAACTAAACTTGAGTTATCCAATATGTTTTTATTATATCTAAAAAAAATGTCTAAGCAAATGCAATTAGTTTATATACATGTATAGGTAGTTTTATTTGAACGCTAGTGTTTTTCTTTAATTTCAAATAGAAACACGAACAAAAACTAACACTTAAATGGTAACAATGTAAGTATTTTTTTTTTTTTTGGAAATTAAAAATAAACAAAAGCGTTTTAAATTACATGATTATTTTGGTTGTTACGATTAGTCCCAGGCCCACACACTGAGGCAGAGAAATATCGTGTCGGTGATTTTAGTAGTGCAGTAATTAGATTGCCGTCGCCGAGCTCCCAGCAAAAGCAATCAAACAATGATTAAAAGAAAATAAGCCTATTACGAGATGATTGGCGGCAAATTATGAGAAACAGAAATAAGTAATTGGAGACAGTTATCTAGAAATCTAATATGACAAACAAATGCTGAATAATTCAGGTGGAGGTTTTGTTGTTTATTGCGCCTGATTGCGACTCGTGTTGCCTAATTATGTTCATTACTCTGAAATACCTAGTTGTCTGGTCATATTATTTTTTTTATCTGAAATCTGCTCTGCTTTAAGGAAAGGTGAACTCTCCACTAGTAAACCTTTGTTTATTAAATTAAATTGCAGCCTTTTTTACTTATACAATTTCACATTAATACTTGAAGTATATGTAACTTGGAAGTGAAGGTTTTAATAATGATTGGAACTGTAATCAATTGTAATTTAAAGTTGTTCCCCGCATTTCATGTTGTTGACATTTAAAATTAATCAGAAGATGAATGCAATAATCATATAATAGAAACTCGCCGTTTTATAAACTGCATGATTAATTATAATATATATAGAACAGTTTACTTGCTGATTTATGCATGGTATATGATTATCGCAAATGTAATAAAAACGTGATATAATATTTTATATGCATTTTTTATGCATATTTTACTGTCTTGAATCAATTTTTTCGTGATAATGACTTGTTTATCAGTGTTTATCTATTTATGCTAGATGTACGTCACAAGTGTCAGCAGCTCTTTTTATCAACGGAATCCCAGCAAATGCGATACATTAAGCCAATGTTGGGTTAGTGTTGGCCCACCGTCTACGACGCTGGCCCAGCATTAAACCAGCATTGGTTCAATGTTTCGTGTTTTCCGTAATGTTTTGAGCCTTATAATCAGATAATCGTCAACAAGACTTTTAGAGTATTTTGATGTTAATAGTGCGATCTGTTATAAGTGGAATTTCATCAGTATGAATATTATCAGCACATAAAGGGTGCAAACCTGTGTATTCTGGCGTGGCGGGGTATAATCAGACTGATAAATTCATCGTGTACCCCATAAAACAAGACCGCTCACTCAATTTAAAAAAAACAGGAACGGGAACGAAAAACAAAAAGTGGGCACTTCTAAAAGCTCATTTATAAGCTGCTAATTTCCACAAAAACAGGCCGAGTTTTAGTTAGAGTTTGATTGTGCATGGTTATCATTTACGCCACCTTTGTGCACATAGAGGCTAAACTGGGCCCGGCCGGAAAACCTGCTGAGGATGATAAGATGAATAAAGAGACACTGGCCTCCAGACACGGTTTCGAATTCGAACCCTGGGGGTCTAAGACAGAGCACGTTACCTCTCGGTCAAGGAGGACCCAAATATTGAATCTTTACAGGTGAACAGGGAATACAATTCTTTGAAACTTGAATTGGGCCTATACACTAGTGTGTGGGACGAGTTCGCAAGCTCTGTCGTGATACCTGTATCCAGTATCAGCCCACTGGGCACACAACGTTGTTGCAACGTTGAATAAAAAATCCACCCCCCCCCCCCCATTTCTTCACATTCTGGATCCACCACTGATACTGCAGCCCCTGTGGGCGGCACTGTCACAGTACTAATACATTGAACACATTGAGTCCACAGGGATGATATATAGGCCATAGATATGCGCCTTCTAGAGCATGCACATTGTAGAATCACATTGTAGAAAAGGGCTGGGGGTATATTTTGGGAGGGAGGAGTAGATTCCGAGAGGCTCTCTTATAGATGTTTAAAAGGGGAGTATATTTTTGGCCAGAAAGGGCTGGATGCCGGGAGTGTCCCACAGTCACATATGGATGTTTAAATGAGGGTATATTCTGGGGGGGGGGGAGGGGTAGATTATGGGAGTGTCGCATATGGTGGTGAAGAAGGAGGGTATATTCTAGAGGGAGGGTTAAATTCTGGAAGGGACGCCTATCTATTGGGGGGGGGGGGCATATTCCGGGAGGGCGGGGTAGATTCTGTGAGGGCGGGATAGATTCTTTTTGAGCGTCGCATATAGTTTCAGGAAAGTGGGGGTATATTCTGGAAGGAATGGATATATTCTGAGAGCGCCACTTTATGTTAAAAGGAGTAGGCCTATATTATAGGAGGGGCATATTCTGGGAGGGTCGCATGTAGATGTTTAAAAGGGGGGGGGGGTATGTTTTGAGTCGGAGGTGGATTCTGGAAGTGTCGCATATAGATGTTTAAGGGAGGGAGGGGTCGATTATGGGAGTGTCGCATATAGTGGTGAAGAAGGGGGTATATTCTGGAAGGATGGGTATATTCTGGGAAGATCGCATTTCTAAGGGGGGGGGGGTATATTCTGGGAAGGCGGGGTAGATTCTGGGAGCACCGCATAACGCCTAGTTGTAGAAAAGGGGGGTATATTCTGGAAAGATGGGGTAGATTCTGGGAGCCGCACTTGATAAAAAGGGCGTATAGTCTGGAAGGGAGGGGTGGATTATGAAAGTGTCGCATATATTTCTCAAAAAAGGGGGGTATCCTATTTTGGGAAGGAGGGGTAGATTCTGGGAGGGTCACAGATGTTTAAAGGGGGTATAGGGCCTATTCTGGGACGGAAGGGTAGATTCTGGGATCAGGATACACTTCACATAATCGCGAAAAAGGAGGGGGTAGATCCCAGGATGGAGGGGTAGATTTAATTATGATACACAATTTGATTTGGACGAGAATGTTGATCTGTATCCAAAGCTCCATACACGTCGTCTTGAGCTAGACTAACTTTTATAATAAACATTATAGCGACGAGTCTTATTAATACGCTTATACTGTTAGCCTTCACATATATGTAGTATTTTTCAGCAAATAATTGTTTATATTAATTTCTGACCATATCATATTTATCATAGTAAAGTAGTCTACTGGAACGAGAGCATATTACTGAAATTACTTCACAGAACTAAATGTGCATTATCATGATTATAGGCCTACGATAATCCTACATGCCTTATTATGTAGTGATGTGTATTTTTTTCATCAAGTTTAAAGTATATATTATAGATGCAAGATATACATGTATTATATGTACTTATATACTTGTCAGTACAATAATGTTATTGGATTTTCCCTCAAATAGGACCACCCTTCCAATGTTTGGAATTATATTTCAAAAAGAGATATAGGCCCCCAATGATTTTGTTTGAATAGCCCTTTGTCGCCTCGAATGCTTTGAGTAATATTTGGTTTGCACTTATTTTCGATTTGTGTCTTAAGTCGATTTTTTGTCAGGCCAAAAATATCATGTGTATGAACAAATCCATTATGTCTTCAGAATTCATGTCAGGTGCTCTCAAAAGTCACAAACAAACAAACAAATTTAGGGGGGACTTACGGCGCCCCCCCCCCCCCAAACCCCCAGCAGTGGAGAATTAAAAACCTTCCGAGGAGAATTACAAAATAATTCTCCGCGGAAGGTTTTAATTATCCGCGGAAGGTTTTTAATTCTCCGCGGAAGGTTTTTAATTATCCGCGGAAGGTTTTTCCGCGGAAGGTTTTTAATTATCCTCGAAAGGTTTATTATTTCTCCGTGGAAGGTTTATTTACTTACGAGGGTGATGGCCAACCATATAGCAAGACACAACTTCAAGTGACTGAAAATTTAAATACTGAAAGAATTAAAGATGTGTAACGACCGCAGACCCAGAACCATAGACCTATGCAGATGAAGCGGAGAGAGCTAACTAAAGACATTAATGATGATTTAATATTGAAAAAAATCATTTGGTCTCCATGGATTATACAAAACTCTTTCAGCATTGTAGTAATTCTAGGGTTAAGACGGATCTTCTTCAGTTGGTTCCTGGCATCCTAACGTTCCGGATCACACATTCGAACAATTTGTAAAGCTTCGCGGTGTAATTAACATACTACATAGTATTGAGATAAAGTCATACAATGATGCTTTTAATATTAAAGAAAGTGTAATGTATCTTTATATTATATGCCACTTTTGTGTACATACAGGCTAAATCGGACCAGGAGAACCTCCTGAGGATGGTGAGACGAGTGAGATGACACTGCCCTCAAGACTCAGGATTCTAAATTCAAACCCGAGAGGTCTGAGGTCGAGCACGCTACCTCTCGGTCACGGAGGCTCCCCACAATACTAAGTTTTCCGAGTGGAAGGGGAAGAAACAGTTTTGTTTCTTTCAAACCACCGAGACCGGGAAACGAACCCCTAACTCTAGCGTGAAAGGCAGAGATGCTAACCACTACCCTAGGGCCCCCGCCCGTTATCAAAATGAAAATAAAGGTCACATAATTTCCGCATTTATTCCCCTATGACGCATCATCATGATCATATTCAGAAATACATGTAGCCCGACCACGATTATATGCATGCAGTATTACATAATTCAATAATATCTGTGACCTTTAATCGTTGGTGGTTTATTTCGTTTTTAATCATGAATCTGACATTTTTCACAACAGCAGGCTGCGGCAGACATGACGTCAACGAGGGATTCAAAACAGGAAACAGTAGCCTATCGTTGGGCAGACGTCGTCATCCGGAATTAGCCCATCGTTAAGCCAGTGTATTAAGGTTGCTTATGTGATTTATAGTCGAATCTCTGCGCGAAATGTTAGAGCAAGTTGCGCGGTGAAGGTTTCCACATCGCATGAATATTATCCCGGGACCTATAAATAAGCTGTGATAAATCAGCCTAGAACAGAATCATCTGACTTTTAGATGAACCTCCCTGTCTGCCACGTTTAATTTATACCGAACCGACGAACAAATTTTCTTTCCATTGTGTCTGCACATTTGTGTGATACAAAACAGGACATAACACTCCCCTGCCCCCTCGAAAATAAATATAATAAATTATTATTTAGCGTTGATATCCAGCCAAACTGCATAGTATTCCATAGAGAGGTTTAAATGCCACATCTCGTACTGTTTAATTACTATTCCACAGAGCGTCCGCTCTACAATTTACCACCCTACATTGATAGTTAGCTCAAGATGAAATAGCAGTACTTTTGCGAATGAGCCAATATCAAGCAATGAATGAATGAATGAATGAATGAATGAATAAATGAATGAATGAATGAATGAATGACGAACGAACGAACGAATGAATGAATCAATGTATGTATGTATGTATGTATGTATGTATGTATGTATGTATGTATGTATGTATGTATGTATGTATGTATGTATGTATGTATGTATGTATGAATAAAATGATTGATTGATTGATTGATTGATTGATTGATTGATTGATTGATTGAGTGATTGATTGATTGATTGATTGATTGATTGATTGATTGATTGATAGATTGATTGATTGATTGATTGATTGATTGATTGATTAATTGATTGATTGATTGATTGATTGATTGATTGATTGATTGATTGATTGATTGATTGATTGATTGATTGATTGATTGATTGATTGATTGATTGATTGATTGATTGATTTATCGGGAATTAATGAATGGCTATATGTATGAATGAATGAATGAATGAATGAATAAATGAATGAATGAATGAATGAATGAATGAATGAATGAATGAATGAATGAATGAATGAATGAATGAATGAATGAATGAATGAATGTAATGCAACTAAATGATTATCATAACGTCTTGCCAAAGTTTTATCTTTGATTGGCAGAGACATAATTCAAGAAAAATATTATTTTACCAGATTTTGATTTTATTGCAAGAGTTGACTGAACGGACGCAATATGATGTCAGTTAAAAAAAACAGTGCAAATCGAGTCTACAATATGGTACATAAACCATCTTAGTGAATTATAACTAACTTCCCCTTTATATCGGGTCTTTCTATTGGCTTCCTTTACGTCCTTGTAGTGTCAGACCCTCGGCGACGACACATGACATGATCCCAGCCAGGCATGCGTGGGTCATGATCGCTAGAAAGGATAAAACGTGACGTGTAGCTGGCTCGTCCGAGCTTGACATTCATCTGTGTGTGATGGACAATGTGGAATCTAGATTGGATGTCCTTGTCAGTAAACACGTTACATTTAAATATTCATCTTACTTCCAGTTTGGTCGCAGGACAGGAAAAGCAGACAGGAAACAGAGTCATGTCCAGCATAATAGAAACGTTTTCCCGGTTTCTTCCTGCACTTCAGTCAGGATATGACTACTGGCCAGCAAACATAAAACATTTGTATAACATTTGTACAATGTTGGACTAACGTCGAAGACGTTGGGCCGACGTTGTACAAATTTTATACAAAATTTATGTTTTGTGTTTGCCGGGTAATTTCTCGTCATAGGTTTCACGTAGGTCTATAAAAATTTCTTATGCTTCTAGTCAAAAAGAAACGTCAAATCTTTGTTGAATTAATGTTGGGCCGACGTCGTAGACGGTGGGCCAATTTTAAATCAACACTGGTGTAACATCTCGTGTTTTCCATTAAAGTAGCCTATAGTATTACATTTCGGTCTAGACCTGAAATAACATCTACAACTGAGAATAACTGGAATAACAGTGCATCGTGATGGTGAGAGACATACATTAGGGAAGTCGATCAATACATTATAATCACCAACCATTTAATTGCCAGCCCATACCATCATGAGAAATTTTAAGTGCATCTATTACGTACATTCAACAAAAAATGTGCATTTACACGAAACTAAATTCTTATACGGATAGGCCTATATATTTATGCGTAATGTTATTAGAGCAAATAAGTAATACATTTTATATGCCAAGAAAACATCTATTACTGGGATAGTTTGATATACATGATCGGACGGTTAATAAGTACGGAGATTCACTGTTAACAGGTTAAAGCTGCATGCAGAGCTGCATGTACTATTTTTAAATTGCCATCGTTATGTTCAAATTACAATTAATTGTATTTAATAACATTCATGAGTTTGCGTAGTTTATTTTGCTTAGGCCTACAATAACAAAAAAACACAGACAAGATAATTTGAATGGTTCAATATGCCAGGCTGTATTGTTTGCATTATATTGTTATTTTTATTTGTTTATATTTTCGCACATAAACCCCTAGAACTACTAGTATTCGATTTAAATATTATGTCACTTGAACTTGTGTCTCGCTACCGCGACACACAACTTCAGGTGAATGAAAATTTAGGTGATTTGTGAAATTTAGCAACATATATCAGTGTTCAAGATTTAATGAGACATATTTTAATTTTTAACAACTGTATATACAGGTGCTAATAAAAACAGAGAATACCTACTGTAGTCGACATCAGTGTTCTATGCGTTAATGTGACTCCTGTGTTGTAAAGATGGTGGCAGAGCTTTCCAAAGTTTACCATGTGAATTACAATTAAACATAACAGTCTCGTTTGTCTCTATCCGTCTACGGCAGGTTTCAGTGTCTCCCAAAAAACCCAGGCAATAAGAACCCCACACCACAACACAGAAATCTGTCCTTATGAACATGTGCACTAAAACGTGTCAGTTCCTTAGGTTAAGTACTTTTGTCTTTAACAAGTGTTCATAAATAAAATAGTCACGATTATATTTGTGGTTAAGAGCTGAAATGGTTTTAGTTGGAATAATGTTAGCCCAGCGTCCCAGACGATGGCCCAGCATTACATCAGCATATCACCAGCATAATGGAGCAGTCAGAAAACGCAGTACAATCACCCAATGCTGTTTCAATAACGGGTCAGCGGCGAAGACTGTGGGTCAACATTGAAACAGCATTGGTTGAATGCCACGTGTTTGCGCAAAGTATACAACAGACCCGTGATAGATTAGTGTTGGACCAGCGTCGTAGACGATTGACCGACATTGAACCAGCAATGGGCTGCAATGCTAGACCAACATTAAACGGGAATTTAGTGGGTAGGCCTACATCCTCTGTACGAGGTACATCGTAGGCAAGTATTGAATGAATGTTGGCCAACACCGGCGGTGGTGGTGAAAGGAATACACGTCGGAGATATATTTGAACTTGTCTCCTTGGTTCTTTCCTTAATTATATCCTGGACATTTATGATTCTGGCCCATGAGGAAGACCAATACACTGATTTTTGTCTATAGCACTCAAACAGGCTAAAGCCGGGCCTCGGAGTTCGGGAACTCCTTCTCTAGCTGTAAATAATTTGCAGTCAGTCACGAAATAAATTTCATAATTTTCGGTATTTTCACGTGAATACTGCTGTGCAAATGCAAAAGGCAGCGTCTGCTTACTAATAAGCAGATACTGCTCTTTGGATTAGCACAGCAGAATATATAACTCTAGCGACAGAAACATTTCAGTATCCATAGCGACCAGTGATGATGTGTTTCCTGTGATGAAAATTGAATATTGGACTCATTTTTCATTGATTGTAATGTTATCTCCTGTAGTGATATAATGAGCTCCTCCTACGTGTCTATTTACGACGAGGGGAGAACGGGAGACACTGATATCCATGGTTATTAATTACCCCCGATGGGTTACACCCGGATTTGTTACATCCCTGCTAACGAGAAAATGTCCCTGTGTTGGTTCAATGTTCGGGCAGCGTCACAAACTTTGACGCAGCTTTGTGTCGATCGCCCACGTCTCTTGTATTATCTGGAAGATGGCGACACCTCCTCCAGGAAATTACAGCACTTTTTGTGAGTGATCAGAATTTGACACCGCACTCTGATCTCTGAAGCAATATCCCAGTGAACGCAAGACATTTTTATAACATTTGTACAATGTTGGACCAACGTCGAAGACGTTGGGCCGACGTTGTACAAATGTTATAAAAATGTTTTGTGTTTGCTGAGATTGCCGTATTTAACAGAATGTATAATACGGGACATTGGGCTTACATTTTAAAATGTCATACACTTACTTTTCAAAAGTATATTATTTTTCCGGTGTAAATTATCCTACCCACTACGGCATGCCTTTGTACAGATTGGAGCTGTCGCAATACAATACTTCAAGTAACTAAACTTGAGTTATCCAATATGTTTTTATTATATCTAAAAAAATGTCTAAGCAAATGCAATTATTTCTCACTATATACATGTAAAGGTAGTTTTTTTTGGACGCTAGTGTTTTTCTTTAATTTCAAATAAAAACACAAACAAAAAATAAGGTAACAATGGAAATTAAAAATAAACAAAAGCGTTTTCAATTACATGATTGTTTTGGTTGTTACGATTAGTCCCAGGCCCACACACTGAGGCAGAGAAATGTCGTGTCGGTGATTTTAGTAGTGCAGTAATTAGATTGCCGTTGCCGACCGGCGAGCTCCCAGCAAAAGCAATCAAACAATGATTAAAAGAAAATAAGCCTATCACGAGATGATTGGCGGCAAATTATGAGAAACAGAAATAAGTAATTGGAAACAGTTATCTAGAAATCTAATATGACAAACAAATGCTAAATAATTCAGGTGGAGGTTTTGTTGTTTATTGCGCCTGATTGCGACTCGTGTTGCCTAATTATGTTCATTACTCTGAAATACCTAGTTTTCTGGTCATATTAGTTTTTTTATCTGAAATCTGCTCTGCTTTAAGGAAAGGTGAACTCTCCACTACTAAATCTTTGTTTGATAAATTAAATTGCAGCCTTTTTTATTTATACAATTTCACATTAATACTTGAAGTATATGTAACTTGAAAGTAAAGGTTTTAATAATGACTGAAACTGTAATCAATTGCAATTTAAAGTTGTTTCCCGCATTTCATGTTGTTGACATTTAAAATTAATCAGGAGATGAATGCAATAATCATATAATAGAAAATCGCCGTCTTATAAACTGCATGATTAATTATAATATATATAGAACAGTTTACTTGCTGATTTATGCATGGTATGTGATTATCGCAAATGTAATAAAAACGTGATATAATATTTTATATGCATTTTTTATGCATATTTTACTTAAAAAATTACTTGAATCAAATTTTTCGTGATAATGACTTGTTTATCAGTGTTTATCTATTTATGCTAGATGTACGTCACAAGTGTCAGCAGCTCTTTTTATCAACGGTATCCCAGCAAATGCGATATATTAAGCCAATGTCGGGTTGGTGTTGGCCCACCGTCTACGACGCTGGCCCAGCTTTAAACCAGCATTGGTTCAATGTTTCGTGTTTTCTGTAATGTTATAAGCCTTATAATCAGATAATCGTCAACAAGACTTTTAGAGTATTTTGATGTTAGTAGTGCGATCTGGAATTTCATCAGTATGAATATTATCAGCATATAAAGGGTGTAAACCTGTGTATTCTGGCGTGGCGGGGTATAATCAGACTGATAAATTCATCGTGTACCCCATAAAACAAGACCGCTCACTCAATTTAAAAAAAACAGGAACGGGAACGAAAAACAAAAAGTGGGCACTTCTAAAAGCTCATTTATAAGCTGCTAATTTCCACAAAAACAGGCCGAGTTTTAGTTAGAGTTTGATTGTGCATGGTTATCATTTACGCCACCTTTGTGCACATAGAGGCTAAACTGGGCCCGGCCGGAAAACCTGCTGAGGATGATAAGATGAATAAAGAGACACTGGCCTCCAGACACGGTTTCGAATTCGAACCCTGGGGGTCTAAGACAGAGCACGTTACCTCTCGGTCAAGGAGGACCCAAATACTGAATCTTTACAGGTGAACAGGGAATACAATTCTTTGAAACTTGAATTGGGCCTATACAGTAGTGTGTGGGACGAGTTCGCAAGCTCTGTCGTGATACCTGTATCCAGTATCAGCCCACTGGGCACACGACGTTGTTGCAACGTTGAATAAAAAATCCACCCCCCCCCCCATTTCTTCACATTCTGGATCCACCACTGATACTGCAGCCCCTGTGGGCGGCACTGTCACAGTACTAATACATTGAACACATTGAGTCCACAGGGATGATATATAGGTCATAGATATGCGCCTTCTAGAGCATGCACATTGTAGAATCACATTGTAGAAAAGGGCTGGGGGTATATTTTGGGAGGGAGGAGTAGATTCCGAGAGGCTCTCGTATAGATGTTTAAAAGGGGAGTATATTTTTGGCCAGGAAGGGCTGGATGCCGGGAGTGTCCCACAGTCACATATGGATGTTTAAATGAGGGTATATTCTGGGGGGGGAGGGGTAGATTATGGGAGTGTCGCATATGGTGGTGAAGAAGGAGGGTATATTCTAGAGGGAAGGTTAAATTCTGGAAGGGACGCCTATCTATTGGGGGGGGGGGGCATATTCCGGGAGGGCGGGGTAGATTCTGTGAGGGCGGGATAGATTCTTTTTGAGCGTCGCATATAGTTTCAGGAAAGTGGGGGTATATTCTGGAAGGAATGGATATATTCTGAGAGCGCCACTTTATGTTAAAAGGAGTAGGCCTATATTATAGGAGGGGCATATTCTGGGAGGGTCGCATGTAGATGTTGAAAAGGGGGGGGGGGTATGTTTTGAGTCGGAGGTGGATTCTGGAAGTGTCGCATATAGATGTTTAAGGGAGGGAGGGGTCGATTATGGGAGTGTCGCATATAGTGGTGAAGAAGCGGGTATATTCTGGAAGGATGGGTATATTCTGGGAAGATCGCATTTCTAAGGGGGGGGGGTATATTCTGGGAAGGCGGGGTAGATTCTGGGAGCACCGCATAACGCCTAGTTGTAGAAAAGGGGGGTATATTCTGGAAAGATGGGGTAGATTCTGGGAGCCGCACTTGATAAAAAGGGCGCATAGTCTGGAAGGGAGGGGTGGATTATGAAAGTGTCGCATATATTGCTCAAAAAAGGGGGGTATCCTATTTTGGGAAGGAGGGGTAGATTCTGGGATGGTCACAGATGTTTAAAGGGGGTATAGGGCCTATTCTGGGACGGAAGGGTAGATTCTGGGATCAGGATACACTTCACATAATCGCGAAAAAGGAGGGGGGTAGATCCCAGGATGGAGGGGTAGATTTAATTATGATACACAATTTGATTTGGACGAGAATGTTGATCTGTATCCAAAGCTCCATACACGTCGTCTTGAGCTAGACTAACTTTTATAATAAACATTATAGCGACGAGTCTTATTAATACGCTTATACTGTTAGCCTTCACATATATGTAGTATTTTTCAGCAAATAATTGTTTATATTAATTTCTGACCATATCATATTTATCATAGTAAAGTAGTCTACTGGAACGAGAGCATATTACTGAAATTACTTCACAGAACTAAATGTGCATTATCATGATTATAGGCCTACGGTAATCCTACATGCCTTATTATGTAGTGATGTGTATTTTTTTCATCAAGTTTAAAGTATATATTATGGATGCAAGATATACATGTATTATATGTACTTATATACTTGTCAGTACAATAATGTTATTGGATTTTCCCTCAAATAGGACCACCCTTCCAATGTTTGGAATTATATTTCAAAAAGAGATATAGGCCCCCAATGATTTTGTTTGAATAGCCCTTTGTCGCCTCGAATGCTTTGAGTAATATTTGGTTTGCACTTATTTTCGATTTGTGTCTTAAGTCGATTTTTTGTCAGGCCAAAAATATCATGTGTATGAACAAATCCATTATGTCTCCAGAATTCATGTCAGGTGCTCTCAAAAGTCACAAACAAACAAACAAATTTAGGGGGGACTTACGGCGACCCCCCCCCCCCCCCCAAACCCCCAGCTGCTCTTATGTCTCGCTGCGCTCGCCAACAGGTCCACATCAAAAAATTACGCACCCCCCACCCCCCGCAACGAGATCAGCCTACGGCCCTGGTGTAGGTAAACGCAATCTATACTATAATATAATAATTCTGGCTACCAAATATATACCTTCTGCACATGTGTCACCTTCAATCTGGAAAACGCACAATATTACAAGTGCCTGATGTATTTATGTCATATTTTTTTGTATTATTAACACTAATGCAAAAAAATGTAAACTATTTCACCCAACCACACATGCGCAAGAGAACGGCGTGGAATTTTTGGCCAATGTTGGTCCAGCTTGTTTTGGTGATCTCTTGTTCGGCTTAGCTTTTTTTGGGGGGGAGGGGGGGATTTTATTCGGCTAGGCTTGTTATATAGTTCTCTTGTTCGGTTCGCCTTTTTCAGACTGTGACCTCTCATACGCTCAGTATTATACAGCTATTTAAACATGAGTACAACACCACATCGGTATTGGTCAACTTATAAAAGACGGGCCTAATATTCAACCAACATTGAATTAACATCCCGTGTTGGTTGTTGTGCAGGGAAGTACAATTTGTCATGCAAGATGTTCTCTTTGCATCTATACTGCTCTGCAAAGCCAGAAGGCAGAAGCCAGAAGGCAGTATCTGCTAACTTGTAAAATTTTCTTACTTTATCAGTTTATGTTCTCAAGTTTATTAAATTTTCAGTGTTCTGACCAAATGTACGACCTGCAATGAGTATGTAATAACACAACAAGTAGTGGTGAATCTGGGGTTAGTCGTCCCACTGCGTCACACCGACCAATGAAAATCGATATTGACGAACTTTGAAAAAAGTGTTTAAATGGAAAAAAACAGACCCAATATATATAGACAGCCCTAACATATAGATAGTTGCACTATTCATCAGCAACAATGTGATTGTTACCAACGCAAATGTCACCTACGTCGCTGCTACCAACAATGTAATCTGTATAAGTTTAAGTAGTTTAATGACAACTACACCAGTACTACTGTGTGGGATTTGTATGCATGGTGGTGCTTTAAGTCGAATCAAAATTAAATTTAGTTTTCATTAGTCTATCAACGCCATTTATTGACAAAACCATTTAGCCTCTGATGCTTTGAAATTAGGAGATTTGAAGATTAAATAGAAACGATATGCACACAAAGTAGTCTAACTATCTGCTCTTCAAAATGGTTATAGACTATTTGGTGTGTAAGATTGTAGAGCAAGCAATCAGTCAAGATTTACTGTAGAGAAGATGATTCTAACCAACCTTAGTTTTCAGTCTAACTTCAACAAGCGTCTCTTGCTGACAGAATATATCCAGCATGTATTCAGTGAACACACCTATCCTGGTGAAGAAACACCCATTCTGCCAGCACCCCTCAATGTTGTCAAAGTCTACATGAAGTTGTCTGAGGAAGGTGACAGTCTCAGTGTCCAAGGCGATCTGATGAGGTCTGTTCACCAGCTGAGCTCGTGCCTTTTCCTCTATTAGTATTACCTTATGAGCTTTACCACTGTGACAAGCCAGTAACACGGATGTGAGTCCAATAGGTCCGGCTCCAACCACCACCACCACCACTTTGCACAGGCGCTGCCGTAACCGGTCATAGCTGCTCTTACCCAGCAGAAAACCTCCACTGACTAGCACAGTGACCAGCAGTGTCTCCAGCAGTGTACTTGAGGAGAGGCTGTGGTCATCAGTCATATCGCGCGAACACATCCCCAGCAACCTGGAACAGTTAAACAAACAAAATCACAAATTGCTTAGTAGAAATAACAAACGCGACCCATAACATGTATAGGGCCTAAGTGTAAATTATATGACACATGTGTTCAATGTAAGATGCATTATTCATAACGAAAAAGTGTAATTGTTAGGAGACTATTAACTTTCCAGAGTACACTCACTTTGAGCGATAATACAATGCAAAATACGTGCTCTTTGTGTAATATTGTTGAAGTTAAAATACCTCCTAAACCTCAAATTAACACAGTAGACCTGCATTGATATCTACTACTATTCTTGGGATTTGTATAATACAATAATGTACTTGCAAGTAAAATTATTACTAGTATACAATTATGTCTAAGTAATAAAATATTTCTGTAGGATGTTGATGCATTAAAGTAGGTGGATCGTCATGATAAGCTGAGTACACATTGTGGGCCCACCCTCATGCGCAGCATAGTCAACCCCCTCAGGAGTGGAGCTCGCCGCAATGTGGTGTGTCCGCAGGTTATAGTGTATTATAAGCCTTTATTCGCGAGGGCGGGGGCTCTAGGGTAGTGGTTAGCACCGCTGCCTTTCACGCCAGAGTCCGGGGTTCGGTTCCCGGTCTCGGCGGTTTGAAAGAAACAAAATTGTTTCTTCCCCATCCACGTGTGAAAGTTAGTATTGTGGGGAGCCTCCGTGACCGAGAGGTAGCGTGCTCGGCCTCAGACCGCCAGGACTCGAATTTCGAATCCTGTGTCTGGAGGACAGTGTCATCTCAATCATCTCACCATCCTCAGGAGGTTCTCCTGGCCCAGTTTAGCCTATATGTGCACAAAGGTGGCCTAAAGCCCGATTCATTTCATTTTTTTCTTTATTCGCGAATACCAAACAATGTGTTCAGCACCACAATTTTTACATTATTAACAATCTATATTCATAAAGAGATTGGCGGTCTCTCCCTTTGAGGGAGCCCGACCTATTCACAAATTCTCTTGTAAGAAGACACCACGGGAGAAATGATGGAGGAACAAGTTTCCGCTCCGGAGTAATTTGAATATGGTCAAAGAATACCCTAATCAATATTTCATTGAAATACAAAACTACTCATGATAGAAATGTGGAAATAATATGCTTGAAACGAATTTCTACATTTTCAAACTGTACATGTATAATTACAGAGTGCTAGCTCAGAATTTTCACCCACTTGAAATTGTGTTCTCAGCCCACAACTTTAAGAGTATGAACACTATGATGACATTAAAAGTATGTTTTCATCCGTTTTCGATGAGCACGCGCATCGGTTCTGGTTTTGTGAAATGTTTTGTGCCATGAATTAATTTGAGAAAATTGGAAAAGAAAAAAATGAATTGTTTCACGATGATTTTTTCCTGGTACCCTCATTAAAACGCGCATATTTCGTGGTCTAAATTTAATTTTGTCTCTCACCTTCTTTCATTCGACTTATAAATAGTTCTATCTAAAACTAACAAAAGTGAGTGAGTGAGTGAGTGAGTGAGTGAGTGAGTGAGTGAGTGAGTGAGTGAGTGAGTGAGTGAGTGAGTGAGTGAGTGAGTGAGTGAGTGAGTGAGTGAGTGAGTGAGTGAGTGAGTGAGTGAGTGAGTGAGTGAGTGAGTGAGTGAGTGAGTGAGTGAGTGAGTGAGTGAGTGAGTGAGTGAGTGAGTGAGTGAGTGAGTGAGTGAGACAATATCGCGACAGAAGGAAGCTAGAAGTTCTTGTCTAATGACTTCAGGGTTCTCTATAGTGCAGAGTACCATAGACAACACTTGGGCCTACTCATTTGAACAGTTTGGAGCACTAATATACACGACAAATATCCGACTTGGCCGCGATTCGAAACTTCTGAGATACGAGCCACGATCGGAATGAACAGGCCATCTGAGCCGACCGTGAGAAAAATCCCTTGTCGATCCAGCAAACACACGACGATGAACCAATGTGGTTTAATGCTAGCCCACCGTCGGCAACGCTGGACAAACAATAATCCAACATTGGATCAACGTTGGAAGAGGTATGTCTGCTTTAAAAATCCCAGCAGACACAAGACGTTGAATCAATGTGAACCAACATTGATTTAACGTCTTGAGTCTGCTGGGAAGGTAGCCGGCCTACGTCAAAACAAAATAGGACGCTGCCACAGGGATCAGACAATATGATTAGACATGTCTGATCTGATATATTTTTATTAGATTGTTGGTGTTACATTATCAGTTTTTGACTGATCGGATATACTGGTGTACGGGTGTGAACGGATAGACGGCAGTGGGATTGTGATGTGTAGGCCTGTAGCAATGATCACAAGACGACGTTTGCTCCATGCTGCTCAATGGCACGTCACCCGGTCGGGGGCTGGGAATAATACAATACAAGGGAAAGCGAACTAGTAGCAGGCCTATCTCGGCGATGGAATTTTGATTTTCAATGTTCTCGATTTGTTTCACTAAAAACCTAAATGAGTTTAGATAAATTGAATGATTATTTCTTTTTTGTGGTGGTAAATACTGAAAAAGCCTGGTACAAAACATGGTGTTGAGCTCACATAAATGCACACATCGATAGATATGTCCATCATATAGGACGTATAGCTCATTGTATGGTAATACATTTGTAATTATAAAGGTAATAGCATTCACTACTACTAATAATAATATTGATAAATTAGGTGTTGAAGCTTAGAATTGGTTTCGAAATGATCGGATTTACATATGAGAATAAAAACCAGACATTCGACTAGGCCTCACTAATCATGCTAATGGCAGTATAGGGGCCTACAGACAAAATCTTCTGAATAGGCTGCTCAGCGGAGGGGGACTTCTAAAAAACGGACAATTCGAGCTATTATTGGTGTCAGAGAATGTTCCTGCCACATTAACTTTAGCATGATAGCGTCGACCCGACAGCGTCATCCATCAAGCTTCTTTCAGTCCAAATCGGCTTTTCTTTCTCTGGTTCCTTTGCCCCTGTTTACGCAGATTACGCCGCCAAGGCCCACCGTCTACGACGCTGGCCCAACATTTAACCCACAATGGCTCAATGTATTGCTGGGGACGTCACCTCTGTGAAGATGGCTTCAATTCAAGCGACGATAAATTGTGCAATTTATTGGAAACCGGCTGCAGTCGAGCCAATGTCCCAGCAAACACGAGACGATGGACCAATGGTGGAATAATAATGGCCCAGCGTCGTAGACGGTGGGCCGTCATAATACCACCATTGGCTCAACGTCTTGTGTTTGCTGGAGTTCTACTTAGGCTTACACCGACCAGACTCTAAGTGATTTATTCGATATATTCTTTGCTATATTTTTAAATAATATAAGATGGTTCGACATTATGAGCCTATGCCAAAAGATACTGTACTAATTTTTCATTTATCACATGGCCATACACAACGAACACTGTAGTGCCTTTTTTCATTTGATCAATATCAAATTCAATCTGTATGTCAGACCCATACTGTTCTGCAAAGCCAAAATACTTTGCACAACTGTATATATTCACATGGGTATTCTCCCTTACTTTCATATTTGTGATTTAGTATAAGCAGGCTTCCTCAGAGAAACATCTGACATGCAACGAGAGGAAGGAGCTCAGCCAGAGAAGACTATTGACTGCGAAACCATTGTGCACGGCTCCTTTGTATAATTAGTCCCGGGTATTTGTTGCAAAAATGTCGTTTTATCCCTCTTATTCCGCTCTAGTTTTCCACGTGTTAAAAATTTGCAACACAGACATAAAATTACATCAACAGATTTTTCATTTAGCATTATAAAACGCTATTTGAGGTGAAACACTAGACAATTTTTTATATAATTATAGCCTACATAACACACGCGCCAGAAATGAGTAAAACACAAGGCAAATAAACATGGTATATATTATGCAATTTAAATCCATTACTTTTTATGTTTAAAGACAATAAAACTTCAGATTTAACATCGTGCAGTTTGGATATATGAACAGATATTAGAATAATTCTATTTTCGTTGTGGCTTAAAATAGATATCAATACTAGCTTATTACCTATGTTAAAATAAACATGTTGGCAATTTAAAAAAGAACGTCTGTACATAATTTATGCATTTTGGTCCTACCTTGCAAACTACTTAAAGGTAGGCGGTGAGTATAATTGGCAATGGAACAAAATATCCTTGCACGACAGCGTTGGTAATTGTCCGGCTACGGGTTTCTGTCAGCCTCCATAATAATTATATTACCTTAATGTGTATAATGGCGATCACTCAGAGCCTCGCCCTTAACAAGCACGAAACGTTGACCCAGTGTCGAATTAATGTTGGCCCGCGGTCTGCCACGTCGGTCCGACCTTAATCCAGCACTGGACGAATACTCGCGGCCGTGGCGTCTCCGTGATTACACGCACCTGTGTATTATTTTTACGTGCTGATTGATGATTGATCTGTGGCGGCGTGTTACGTTTCCAAGAACAGCAAAGGCTACGCGTTCACCCGATGTTGGTACGACGTTGGGGCACGTCGTACCAACACCGAGTGAACGCGTAGTGTTCCCAAGAAGGCACAATGCAGAAATCAATGCCGCCATCAAGACGTCTGCACGGGCACGGCAAATAGGATATGTTGATCCAATGTTGGTTTAATGTTGGGCCAACGTCGCAGACGTTGGGCCATCAATAACCCACCATTGGTTTTCCGTCTCTAGTTTTACCTGACCATACTTCTCCCGTTCTCTTGTCTTTTCTAAACGATACCACCCTGCAGACACGAGACGTTGATGACGTATTATGTTATTGGTGCTCGAACGTCGCAGTCCGCGGGCCAGCTATTAATCGACATTAGGTCAAAACCTCTTATCCGCTCGGCATGCATTATCCACGTAACGTTGCCACACTCCACCTGCCACCTTTGGCCAACGCCTCTCAACACCTCTCTTCGCTTTTTCTATCACTCACCTGCCGCAATTCCCATCTTGACCCTTTACCGCCAAATTATTCAATCTGAATTTTCAACCACTTGAAGTTGTGTCTCGCTGACGCGATCCACAACTTCAAGTGAGTGAAAATTATTCATATTTGACAAAATGGAGGTCAACTGTTTTCAAATATTGCTGATTGATGTCACATTTTATCTTTAACATGTTTAAGAGGTGGTAGTAAATGTGCTAATAAAAATGAAAACCCGAATATATGCGGCATCGGCGGCTGAAGGGTCAAGGTGACAAAATATCCTGATTTGAAAAATACCTTCCAGGTTTAGTATGATGTCTCCGCCAAAGCCGGTTATGGTTTTTGTCGTGTTTGTTTGTTTGTCAGCAGGATTACTTACACTAACAGTGGTGAACGGATTTGCATGAAACGTTTGCCAGAGGGGTGTCTCGGGCCACGGAACAATCCATTTAATTTTATGGATGATCCGGATTATGATCCGGATCCAGGATTTGGATTGCGATCTGGATACCGAATTTCTTGAAAAAATTTGTGCTCGGGCCAAGGAACAATCCATTAAATTTTGGGAATGATCCGAAGGTTTGCAGTCTCTGACTGACTGTCTAGTTTAGTCAAAGATATTTAAACAAAATATATCATAACGACTGAATTGTTTAATTGTCCAACTTTGACCAACCTTGGTTGCCTGTCTGTGGCTGTCTGCGAAAATGATCCAGTTACTAATCTGGAAAATGTTGCCAACGTTGTTTTAGTGCTACACTGACGTTTTTCTGTTGAGATGACTGGTGTATTTGACATAATGTTGGATAGTCAGAAATGAACGAATGTTATTTATAGGCTTGGGAAAACACATTAATTTTCAGGGAGGGACGTGAAAAAATGACATGGGTGAATAGATATAAAATTAAAAAGTAAATGAGTGGGTGTTTAGGCCACCTTTGTGCTAATATAGGCTGAGCTGGGCCAGGAGAACCTCCTGAGGATAGTGAGACGATTGAGATGACACTGCCCTCCAGACACACGATTCGAAATTCGAGCCCTGGCGGTCTGAGGCCGAGCACTCTACCTCTCGGCCATACAGATTATGAACATATTTGTATAACAGGAGACTTTACCTCTCCTAATATTACTAGTAAATGGTTTGTTTCAAGCGAGGAAGTACGAGCTCCCATAGAAGAGTGTTTTTTAATTAATGAATAAATGTAGTCATACACAAGTGAACGAAATAATAGCAAATTTGACCGGTTATATTTGAGACCTCATTTTTTTAAATTCCCCAGATAAGACATGTATTTCGTCAAACATATCTGAAGTTCCTCATGTTTTTTTTAACAGGTCACACAGGTTTTTTTTCATTGACTTTATTAAGCCAGTATTAAGAACATAGAACGGAACAGTATATAATTACAAATAAAATAATTGTCTGGAACATTTAAAGTCTCGACAGGCAGCTCCCGTGATTTTCAATCACGTAAAATTATTGTATTTTGTTTTCACAAAAATAAAATGTGTTTTTCAGGTGATCTGAACACTTGTGTAAACTATGACGTCATAGTTTTATCATCACATTAATTCTGTCAGGTAGGATGGCAACAGTAACCAGAAAGTTTTCATTGCTTCACCTGTGGTTGAGATTAGTGCAAGGTCTTGCAATACGATCATCACTATTTAACATATTTTACCAGAACAAGTACAGATTTAATCAATGTAAGTATACTGGTTTGCTGATAATGTTAAGATGAGATAAGGTTGTTATTTTGTAGTAATCTCGCAGATTACTTCCATGGCCCAGGTCGACAAAATAGGACATTTATGCCGTTTTCGACAGTCTTGTAAATTTATGGCGTGATCTTTATTTACACATGTTTACCAGTTTACGGCGTTGCCATCCCTACCTGCTTCATTTATAAGTGTTTATGGTGTCGTCACGTATACATGTATATATATATTTATATATATATATATATATATATATATATATATATATATATATATAGTCTATATATATATATATATATACTAATACTACATAAAGCCTTTCCGTTGACGCAATTTTTAATTTTGACGCGCGACCGTCGCAGCGTTACGGTGCCTGTTTTTGGACAATAATATTTTATTTGTTTTATTTCGTGCCCGCGAAATTACATTTCGTGCCCAAAGAATAGTATTACGTGCCCACGGAATAATATTTCGTTCGAGCGAAATAGTATTTCGTCCGAACGGAATACGTTTTTATTATTTTAATTTATGTGCTATTACCAAAGGATGATTGGAATTAGATGATAGCAATTTATCAAGTACTAATTTCAAGGGAGTCCACTGTAGCCTACGCTACACCAATATTTCGAGTTTTAATTGAAAAATTGAAAAAATGACTGTACACCCTTATGGTGAGACATCATTCCCTTATTATAACAAGTTTCGTTGTAGCCGTTTCAGGGTATCCCATACAGTTCCAGCATATCAGGAGTACGATGGAGCTTAGTGATTACCTCTAGTTTCAGATCCCCCCCCCCCCCCCCACACACAAACACACCCCGACTTTTGTTGACGATATTAACCCTTTCGATCCTGAATTTCCCATTGTCATCTTCATCCACTACAAGCCGCGAATTGCTGCCGCAATTCTCGACTTGTAGTGGATGAAGATGAGTTGAAGTGGGTGAAAAAGTAGAGAAAATTGCCATGTATTGGTAAACCAGTTTCATGGAAATTTTCGTTCTAAAACCCTTAGTTGTGGGACAATTAAGTCTGTTTTCGGGGATTTAAAATGATGCTTAATTGCATCGTGAGGACTTAAAGGGCTAACATTTTGTCTTTCTATACCCGTGGGCCGTGCATGTTTCCAGCCAAGATTCAAACCAAACGAAGTGAATAAGCTTCATAAAATAGTTTATGGTAGATGTTTAGTTGATCAATCTTCCCTGATATATGTAAGACACCCCCCCCCCCCCGCCCTACCGAGCGAAGAAACCTAATATATCGGTAAGTGCGGGCTTTACCCAAGGAACATAAGTTGGTCAGCTAATTTAATTTTGGGAGATATACTTGTCGTCATTTGAAGCTGAAAATTGTGTGATAAATTAAATCTGATTTTTCTAAATTGTATCTTTTTTACAACAATAAAATATCTCACTAATTGATGTGGTTTAAAAATTCAAGAAAATTGCCATGTATTGGTAAACCAGTTTCATGGAAATTTTCGTTCTAAAACACCTAGTTGTAGGAAAGTTAGTCTGCTTTCAGAGATATAAAATGATGCTTTAATGCATCGTGGGGGCTTAAAGGGTTAAAACATGATGATGATGTGACTGAAAGGTGAATCAACGTCTCCTAAATACGTCTGACGTTCTTCCAACATTTAAATTCAATTAGGCCTATTCATACTCCAATCAATTACAATAATAATACATCTGTTGTTTAAAATACCTTTTTTTAATAATGGGTGCAAGAAAGACCCGCAAAAGGCTTTGTTAAAGGCCGCGTCCATGTGGGCCAACCTAGAATATGGTGAGTAATATTTCTGGAACGCTGCATACGACACGGGGGAGGTACGGAGACGGGTGTTAAGAACAAATAACGATTTGAAGATTAGGCATAGGGTGGAGGAAAATGAGTCAACGTGAGACGACAGTGTATTAACACAAAGTATCATTTAATTATTATTATTTATATTATATGTGAATTTTAGCTCCTGATATAGTGTAGATATGGTAATATTCGCGAGGTTTTAATTTTCGCGAGGAGGACAAATTCGCGAATTCAAGAATCTCGCATTTTTTTAAATTATAATAGCACCACTAAAGAAAACTAAAATTGGCGAATTCTAAACTTCGTGAAAAGTCCCAAAATCATAAATTCGCGAGAAATTAAACACTCGAAAATTACCAGATCTACAGTATATCAGTGTTTCAAGATTGAAGGCACATTTAACGTTTAACAACTGGTTATCAGGGGTTATACAGGTGCTAATGAAAACACAGAATGTCTGTAGTCGACATCAGTGCTCTAAGAATTAAAAATATTATTTTTCCTTTGCAGCACGGTCTCCCAGTAAACACAAAACATTTGTATAACATCTGTACAATGTTGGACCAACGTCAAAGACTTTAGGCCGGCGTTGTACAAATGTTATACAAATGTTTTGTGTTTGCTGGGTTACAGGTGGTAAATCATGTGCAACTCTTGTGGAGGTTTCTGATAAGATCGGTAAATGTTTAAACAGTGCTACACAGGCTCATATGTTATTTTAAAATTTCTTTAAAGACTTTGATTCTGTCCATCATACTCTACTTTTACATTATCTACAACAGCTAGGTTTCTCAGGCCAGCTGTTAGCTTGGTAGAATATTTAAATGCTAAGAGACAACGCGTTGTACTCGATAATTGTAGCTCTGGTTTTATCAAGGTCATTTCTGGTGTGCCTCAAGGATCTATATTAGGTCTGTTACTATGTTATATATAAATGATATGTAAACTCGTGTTAAATCATCTACTGTTGCAATTTTCGCTGATGATTCCAAATGTTAGAAATAGGCAGGACTGTGAAAACTTGCAAAGTGACATTGATACTCTTTATGAAGATTAAAGTGTAACCCTATTAAATGCAAAGTTATGTCATTTGCGCGTAGTGCAAGTCCTATTAGTTCTACTGATTCCCTAAACATGTTAAACGGAATGTTATCAGAATAATTGTCATCTTTTAAGGATCTCGGAGTTATAATACATAATGATTTATCACAAAAAAATCCAATATTCACTATTGTAAGTAAGAGTAATAATATCAGTGGAATAGTTAGGCGCTCATTGTGATATAATGTCTCTATTTTGTTTGAATTATTCTTTACAACGATTTTGTAAGGAGCGTTTCAGAATATTATACCCCGATGCGGTCTCCACGAGAAAGAATGCAACTGCAAGCTGTTGTAAGGATTCCACGAAATTTGGCTAAATTTGCATTGCATTATCCTGACTACACTTTCTATAGTGCAAGGTGTGACGTCCCGACCACGCACCGCCAATTCGTGCCGACAGCCTCGTTTTTATTTTACGGAACACCCAACATCTCATAGAGGGGGAGGGGTCATAATTGTCTTAGTTGGCACTTTCCGATTGGGTCTACGATCATTATAAATATTTTTTACTCTTACATTGCGAGTATCGATTTTAGACGTCAGACTCTGACGTCTACAGACATCAGACTCTGACGTCTAAAGTGGATCCTCGAGCGCTGTTAGTTTTATATATATGCATGTACCTACTTGTTTTTATGACAAAACTAACATTATTCAACCCTGTCTGTGCCTGACATAGGCCTAAGTGTGGCCCCAATAAAAATTGGGATATATAATAATGGTCTGTTATGTTACTTCTATGAAATAATATAAACACAAAGCTCAATAAAAAAATAAAAAAAATACATTTGTGCGATTTGTTTCACGCCCTGAAAGTGAATGTTCTTTCCTTTGTCTGTTTTAATGATGCCTTGTGTTTTTAATCCTTTTAGAGCGGGGATCGTCTTACGTCTTTAGAGCTCAGATTCTGACGTCAGAAGACAGTCAGATCCAGTACGTTACCTGTCGGTCCGGCTTCCAACAAGAGTCTTTGCGAGTGAAAGGGGAAGAAATACTATTATTTCTTTGAAACATGGATATGGCAACGGGGAACGAGCCCCAGACTCCGATTTGACAGGTATTATTGTGTTTGGAGGTTCCGCACGACATTGAATCTTGACGAGTGAACGTAGAATTACAATAATGTTTCTGTGAAACCTGAATACCACAACGGGATAACGTGCCCCCCAAACTCTGATTTGACAGGAGGTATCCCAGCAAACACCAAACAGAATTACAAAAATATAATGGAGTAGACACCTAACATAGGTATTCAAATGAAGCGGAAAAAGTTAACTAAGACATTTATGAGGATTTCAAATTGAAAAAAACCCTTTGGTTTATACGAAATTATTTCAGCGTTGTAAGGGTTAATGTATTAATTTGGGCACCCTCGTCGTATTTATACACCCCTTAGCCTATGTGGAATACAATTAACCTTTAAACCGCTATAGCGCGACTATCATGACTATAGCCGTTTTTAAATATAAAACTGCTAATTATGAGTAAATGAATAATCAACCGTTTTTAGCTTTCTTACAATAATAATCTTCAAACAAGACACTATGAAGGATAAATGGACATTACATAGATTGCTATATGTTTTGATTCTAGATCTACATGTATTGTAAGTAGTTTGAAATTGTGGGTCGCGTCGCTATGGGGTACAACACAGTCGCTGCCAACAAATGAAACACAATACTTAACAATTAATTGAAGCAAACATTAGCTCCCATTACTAATAGGCTTATGTAACCAAAGCTTCATATCAATAATCAGTATTACTATATTGGCCCACTTAACCTCCATCACCTGCAAATGTCAGAGAAATACCATTAATTTTCTTTTATCGCAATAGCTAACCTAATTTCGGGGAAGCTATGAGTACGAACCAATAAAATGGTGTCACCAATCCGCGGCGGCCATTTTCACCAGCAGATCCGATTATTCCATCCTGATTGGCTGCGATAAATGTGACACTCTGAGCATGCACAGAGGGCACATCGGATTACAACCTAATAAGACACGTCGTTAGTCCCATCTCATATTCCCCGGGTTGGAGCAATGAACCAACGTTAGGCCACTACATTTTTCGAGCGACGTTAACAATGCAGTGTTTGAATAGTAGACGCTGGCCCAACATTATCCCAACACTGGGTAGAGTTCTCAGTAGAGGACAGGATGTACATTATAGATATTTCCTGTCTTCACTTCTGAGTTTTCTTGACTCATGCAGTTTAGCTATTAATGCGGAAGTGTCTCGCGACTCCATCTAATCATACATGACAGCAAGAATACACAAAGACAATCTGTATGTAGGTCAATATATATACGCCTATTCTTGATATAGACAAATGTAGCTTCCACTCAGAGAATGGGTCAGCACCTGGTAGGTGGGTCTAGTTCTTTGCGAAAATGTGGCTAAATTTTCAATCTCGCGCATATTTTATATGTGAATAGTCATGCATAACAATCGATAGCTAATAATAGATAATACACAATTTACACCGGCTTTTTATTTCACCAAACGCATGAAACCCTAGGCCTCTGATATATACGACACAATTTGAAATTTGCGCCCTAGCAGTCTGAGATCCAGTACGTTAGCTTTCGGTCGATCACAGAGACTTCTTTGAAACACGGATATGGCAACGGGGAACGAGCCCCAGACTCCGATTTCACAGGTATTATTGTGTTTGGAGGCTCCACACAATATTGAATCTTGACGAGTGAACGGAGAATTACAATAATGTTTCTGTGAAACCTGAATACCACAACGGGATAACGTGCCCCCCAAACTCTGATTGGACAGGAGGTATCCCAGCAAACACCAAACATTGAACCAGTGTGATTCTATACGCTCATCCAGGCCATGGACTAACATGTGGCTTGTTTGGAAAAATATTGTGTTTTAAAAATGTAGTACGTGTAATGGATCATACGTTAGTGGCCCAAGTATATATAGCACAGATACGGAGTACAGTACAACCAATTACAAGTGTCATTACTTTAGTCACGTTATTTTTTAGTGATTTACGAGTGGACGTAATCAGGACTAATAATCAGAAAGTACTATTTACAGTCGTGTATTCTCTCATCACTGCAAAGTCAGAAGGCAAAATCTGCTTACTTGAAAAGTAAGCAGATACTGTATTCTTGCTTTGCACTGCAGTAATATGTAGTTTTTCCAATTCTCGGCCTCTGTCTAGTGAGCTCATGGAAACGTCAGAGTGCTTTCCGGGGTAATTGCGCTCCTTGCCAAATGTGTTTGCTAAACCATAAATGGGACCGCGATCAGCCAGTATATATAATACACAATATTGATGGGATTATTGAGCTCAATCCCATCAGCTCTGTATGGTGTTATCGCTGGTCCACCGTCAACGACGCTGGGCCGACGATAATCCGACGTCTGAACGGCTCGTGTCTGCTGGGCCGTCACTGAAACGATCACACGATGCAGTGATCTCTTCTCAAATAAATTGTTTCTCTGGATACTGGATGGGCGTGGACACACACAGATAGGCTACTGGATGACGTCATACCATGGATCGCCATCACGCTCCTTAGCTCTTACAACGCTGTTTTTTGCATAAACCATGGAGACCAAAGGGTTTTCTCAAACTTTAAATCATCATAAATGTCCTAGTTAGCTCTTTCTGCTTCATTTGAATACCTATGTTATGGGTCTACGGCAATTAGAACTATTTTAATTCTTTCAGTGCGGGGATCGTCTTTAGACGTCCGAATCTGACGTCTACAGACGACAGATTCGGACGTCTAAAGTCGATCCCCGCAATGGAAGGGTTAGCCGCCGGTCCCGATTATACTGAGGTTTTCATTTTTCTATTAGCACATTAAGTACCACCTTTTGAACATGTTAAAGCTAAAACGTGGCATCAAGCAGCAAGATTTCAAAATCGTTGACCTCCATTTTGTCAAATCTGAATAATTTTCACTCACTTGAAGCTGTTGATCGCATCAGCGAGACACAACTTCAAGTTAGGCAAAATTCCAAGTAAATAATTTGGCGACCAAAGTTTTAACCCTTCAACCCTTTAAACGTTATCTCGTTTAAATTCTCTCATAACTTCCCACTTGAAGTTATGTCTCGCTACCACGACCCACATCTTCAGGTGGATGAAAATTACTCGTATTTGTTCAATTTGAGACCAATTTCACTCCCAATAACAGTGATTTAACTGATTGAAAACGATTGTAACGTTAGTCACGCTTGGGGTTTAAAATGGTATAAGCCCCCTCTTCGCGTTTATATATACCACATGGCATATTTCGAATAAATTATCTGACTAAGAAACTACATAATAGGCAGGACCGTATCCAGACTAAGACAAAGAGGAGGTTACAGAATGACCATCCGGTAATAGGGGGGGGGGGGGCATACTTTACCAAGGTATCGGGACATCAAGAATAATTCCAATGCATGCATTGACATTTTCTCCCGATGTTTTGTCGCCAAGAACCATCGGCGATATCGCCGAACAGCGCCGGGCAGCGCACAACAATCAGCAAACATTCGGTGAGATACACCAAGGTTAAAAATGTCGCAGACACATCGGCAACAGATCACCTAATAATACGGCAACAGAACAAAAGTGGTCTCTTCTTCACCAATGATCTCATTCGGCAGTCGCAAAGTATATGGTTCCACATCGCTCCACCTTTCATGTACTCACACTATACCTTCGCCATTACTTAGTCAAGACATCACCACGGCATCGTCAAGACCTCACCATTACGCCCCAGACGCATCCCCGATATTCGTCTGTCGCACGCGGAAAGATCACCGACCATCGCCGATTCTCAAAGTACATCGTTAACTGTTAGCCGATGTAGCGTATGCAAGTTAATCCCAGAATATTCCTCTCTGCATCATCGGATATTCGGCGAAATTTCGGCGATACTTCCCCGAATATTCCATCGCGTGCGTGTTTTCTCGTGGGACCACAGGTTTGATTCCGGCACCGATCGCCACCATCGCCAGTACATTTTGTCCACCTTGAAGTGCTTAAATAACTGGGAGTTTGAAGGGGGGATGGTTTTTAATGCCCGTCATACCATTTTGTATTTATCAACTCTAACATCTTCATAACATGCATAATATGTTATCGTAACATGTCTGTTTTTTCTCGCCCTATAACTTAACGTAGGCTTCTATCTGTATATCAGCAAACATAGTGTAATTGTTTTTAAACATCATCTTGCCAGGATCTCTATGTCCAGAGGGGGAAAGTACAAGCATGGTACGTCAGGCTAGAGCATCCGTGTGTCACTCACTGGTGTTAACAGTAAACATCACAGGCGTCTGTTCGATTCATGCATGGATTACCCAGTAAACAGAACACATCTGTATAACATTTATACAATGTTGGACCAATGTCTAGAAATACGTGGGTTGCCCATAACTTTTATTTTAAATTGTTCTACGCCAATATGTCATGAAATGAATAATACTTATCAGGAATGAAGTTTAATTCGTTTCATCAAATGTCACGTACAATCAAATATGGCGTTTTTTCAGCAGTTTGATTTGAATTAAAGATTGACTGATTTATAATTATTTTTTTAGTGTGATTAACCATGTTGACAGGGATAGGACCATCTACTGGTCTACAATTGTAGATGATGATGTTCTCGGACATACCCGAGGGAATGACACTCAAAACGTCGAGGTTCATGATGCTGTTCTGGGGTATACCCTTAAACAACACTCAAAACAGTCATTTATTCACTCCAACTAGTCAGCTTGACTACCGGGACCAACGAATTCACGAAACGATATTATCAGATTATCCATGATAATATCATTTATATATAGGAGTAGTTTTGTTGGACAATTCATGGACCATCTTGACATTATATATAGCTTATGGTAGAAATAGTAAATCCATAACTATTACGTGAATATATAGCTTTAGGATACAGCGCCGATATATACTAATCACATTTCTAACCTTTCAGCGTTAGCCTACATGGCTAGGTTTTAAGGATAAGAGGACCTTATAATATATAAGCCAAATCGACTATCTCTTGGATGCGTTTATCCGATGCTGGGCTATTGTCCGCGTTTGATAAACAATGAACAGGACAGTTGATTGCGATAGCAGACTGCTTGACTAAGTGAAACATTTCCCTGTATTTAACCATTTCATAGAGGAAGTCGTGGGGATTAATGTATTAAAATGTATACTTACGATGCTGGCTGAGTGGAATTTGATGACCACCAAGGAACCTTCATACGTCAAGGTTGAGAATCTCAGCTTTGGAGCGAGTATTCTTTGATTGATCCAGGTCCGGTTTTAAATCTATAGTATAAGATGAAATGTTCGCATTTTGGCTTTCAGTTTAAATCACAGTCTTTATCACAATTAAAATTGGTTGATTCAATTATAAGTGATGCAACATCTTGTAAAACATAACATCACAGTGAAATGGTCAGCTGGAATATAGTTCCTCTGTGGACAATCTCGTGAGATGGGTTCTATCGTGACGTGCGTATGGAAAAAAAGATTCCCTCGTTTGATGTCCCCATTTCAGGAATGGGCGAGATAAAGAGTAATTAGAACGCCTTCAGGGCGTTCCACATGTCCTTCATTAGCGTCCTTGATGCTGGATCAGGTCCCTGATTGAGGAGATTCACCTTGGCGTGCCAGTCTGGGCGGGGTTACATCCCCGTGTTGTGGACCCTCCACGGGGACAACCGGCTATTCTGCCGGAGCGATAGGCTTACCTTCCTGGATCATATTCCAATGGCAGACGAGGCTGTTTTCTTTCCGACTGTTTCTCAATGTCCACAAGACTGATCAAATTGACCAAAGGTTGACCAGGTATCCTCCTCTCGACAGTCTTAACTATAAATTACTACAGGGCGATACCACTGTAGCCCTTCCCGCCACGACATCACTCTCTGTGGTCAGTCGTCCGGCTGTCTCCTTCAATCTGCCAGCATGCCTTCTGATGCTACTGCAACATTACCGCCCCAATGGCCTGCTGTCATTCAAACTGTAGTCTACTACTGCTGCTGTTGCCGCTATTGCTGCTGTTGCGACAGCAACAGCAGCAATAGCGGCAACAACAGCAGTATAGGCGCACATATGCCCAGATAGCGATTGCTACTGAATGTCTTGCACGCAGAAACAATACTCCCAAAGTCTATTGTTCTTGCGATGATGTGTTATTACAATTTTTGTATCTGCTGTATCCAATTCTGTGGCAAGTATACGGTTACTTAATGTTCCTGTTGTTGTCGAAGCTCTAGCACGACAGTCATTAATCGGTTAATGTCCTCGAGACTTCGAAACCTCCTCAGCTCAGAACCATAATACGCAATCAGACTGCAAACAAACCAACAGAAGATTATTTGTTAATTTCAGTTGTTTTTGTGACGCATGGGCCTCTGGATGCCAAACAGCAATACCGTGTTTTTTTGTAATTTGACCTATTCTATCGATTTTAAGATGATTAAATGGTTGCATAATGAAATACCAGTTGTATTTTTCATAATAGCGTATTATAATGACATTTATTTGCGTTACCAAGATATCGCACAATACCAACGATGCTCTAGACTTCGCAGACCAGATGTGTTAATGATCCGTGAATAATTGCTGCAAACTTTGAAATAAGATATGTTATGCATTCACATTACGCATCACGTCACAGTGTTCGACTGTTCATTAACCCTTTGACTTCCAGGCCGGGGTGCATGCCAGGATCCAGATATACTGGTGTACGAGTTCTATTTTTCGTCATTTGAAGCTGGAATTGCTAACGCAATTTCCAGCTTCAAATGACGAAAAATACATAAATGTAGTATATATTTGACGAAAATTTGTGTCATTTTATGGTTAAGTTCATTGACGAATGACGACGGAAATTTCCGTCATGTATGGTAGTGAGAAGGTTAAAAAAAAAACATTCTCAGGCAACATCCTAATGATATCCCACCCAGGGAGATGTTCACCCCAGGACGATGACGTAGGCTTAACCGCTGTAGGCCTATTATGTTCAATTGGCTTTTCTAAATCATTTGGATTCTTTTATAAACGTAAAATTCTTTGGCATTTCGTCTTCAAGCAGCTTATTGTACCGTAGGAAGAGATTTGGAGAAATCATTCATTTATAGCAGCTGTACTCTAAGTCATATTTGTTTTCTTGTGTCAATTCTATCTCACTGTTAGGATCAATTGACTCTCATATTGCTTTCTCCATAGTTATCTGGAATGCGTCTAGCTTACCAATTCCAGATGGTTTATACAAGAGACAGAACGCCCTTTCCTTTCATATCGGCCAGCCGACTATTCTAACTCTTCTTTGCCCAAATTCCCCACATGGAATTTTATTCGGTTACACAATCATGTTACATTATTATGTATGTTTGTTTTTGTTGTGTGACGAAAAAATTGTTCTGAGTCTGAGTCTTATTATCCAATAATATAAAATGACTCCAGAAGGATTCAATGACCACAAAACCTACATATCGATGGTGGAAGCGCAAAACCACCTATCTAACAGATAAGAGTGTGAAAACGCAAAACCTTTAGATGGATGGTGGAAGCGCAAAACCACCTATCTGAAAAAATGAGGTTTTGAGTAAATCGATAATAACTGGATAATTTTAACTATTCATGGGGATTGTTTACCAGAATGGCTATGTGCATTAATAATTATTACGTGCTCCTTTTAAAAAAATGTATTGACAAAAAATAAATAAATGACACATTGATAAGGTCAGATAGGTGTTTTTTACTTTCAATTTTCTTAATTTATTTGACAGTTAAGAGGTTTTGCAATTCACGTAAAATTTCATTTCAAACCAATCAATAATCTGATCAACATCAAACTAATTGACATTCAATGATACACTTAGCCTTAATCTCTGTTGACACTAATACAAGTATAACACGGATAGGCCCACTGCAGGAGTATGTATGCGGCGCGGCAAAGCGGTGTCTCTAAGAAAATGAAATGAATTGGGCTTTAGGCCACCTTTGTGCACATATAGGCTAAAGTGGGCCAGGAGAACCTTCTGAGAATGGTGAGATGATTGAGATGACACTGTCCTCCAGACACAGGATTCGAAATTCGAGCCCTGGCGGTCTGAGGCCGAGCACGCCACCTCTCGGTCACTGAGGCTCCCCACAATACTGACTTTCACACGTGGATGGGGAAGAAACATTTTTGTTTCTTTCAAACCGCCGAGACCGGGAACCGAACCCCGAACTCTGGCGTGAACGGCAGCGGTGCTAACCACTACCCTAGGGCCCCCGCCCCGATCGATGTCTCTAAGATAGTCTAAGATAATAAATCTGCATCACAGGGGTGGAGATGAAAATTAAAACTCCAGAGTCAATTTTGGAGTACACCTCAGTTGCCCTGCATCACTCTCAGCTCTGAGTAGCTCTCACACCCAGCTCTCCATCACACCCAGCTCCCAGTAGCTCACCATCATATCCAGCTCTCCATCACTCCCAGCTCTCAGTAGCTTTCCAGCACACCGAACTCTCCATCACACACAGTTCTCAGTAACTCACCATCATACCGAGCTCTCCATCACACCTAGCTCTCAGTAGCTCACCATCACACCCATCTCTCCATCACACCCAGCTCTTGGTAGCTCTTCATCACACCCAACTCTCCATTACACCCAGCTCTCAGTAGCTCTACATAACACCCAGCTCTCCATCACACCCACCTTTCAGTAGCTCTCCATCACACCCAGCTTTCCATCACAACAAGCTATCAGTAGCTATCCATCACACTTAGCTCTCAGTAGCTTTCCATTACAAAGCAGCTCTCAGTAGATCTCCATCGCACCCAGCTCTCAGTAGCTCTCCATCATACCCAGCTGTCCATAATACCCTGCTCTCAGTAGTTCTCTATCACACCCAGCTCCCCATCAAACCCAGCTCCCAGTAGCTCCTTGTCACACCCAGCTCTCCATCACACCACTCTCTCCATCACACCCAACTCTCAGTAGCTCTCCATCACACCCAGCTCTCCATCACACCCAGCCCTCAGTAGATCCCTAACACATCCAGCTCTCTATCAAACCCAGCCCTGCATCACACCCAGCTCCCAATAGTTTACCTTCAAACCCAGCTCTCTATCACACCCATCTCTCAGTAACTCTCCATCACACCCAGCCCTCCATCACATCCAGCTTTCAATGGTTCACCATCCTACCGATCTCTCCATCACACATCTTTCAATAGCTCACCATCAAACCCAGCTCTCTATCCCATCCAGATATCAGTAGCTCTCCATCACAACCAGCTCTCCATCACATCCAGCTCTCAATAGCTCACCATCAAACCCATCTCTCCATCACACCTAGTTCTCAGTAGCTCCCTATCACACCCAGTTCTCCAGCAAACCAAGTTCTCCATCCCACACAACTCTCCATCACACCCAGTTTTCAATAGCTCACCACCACACCAAGTTCTCTATCACATCCAGCTCTCAGTGGCTCTCCATCACATCAGCTCTCCAGCACATCTAACTCTCCATCACACCCAGCTCTCAGTATCTCCTCATCACACCCAGCTCTCTGTAGCTCTCCAGCGCACCCAGCTCTCAGTAGCTCTCCAGTAAGCCCATCTCTCTGTAGCTCTCCATCACACCCAGCCCTCAGTGGCTCTCCATCACACCAAACTCTCAGCAGCTCCCCATCACACTCAGCTCTCTGTAACTCACACCAAACCCACAGTAGCTCTCTATCACACCCAGCTCTCCATCACACCTAGATCTCAGTTAGCTTCCATCACACCCAGCTCTCCAACACACGCAGCTCTCCACGAGAGCTGCGTGTGCTGGAGAGGTTCCAGACTTCCAGCTGTTCTCAGTAGCTCTCCGTCGAACCCAGCTCTCAGTAGCTCTCCATCACACCCAGCTAAATGTTTAATATAAACGCAGGCTCACCACTTTCAGCATCATTTGCTTGACAGTTAGGAGGTTTTGCGCTATCAAATTTCGAACCCAAAAGGATAGGTGTTTTGAACTTATGCGCTTAAAAGCTATTTTCAATCAATGTATCATTTAGAAAAGTTGACAGATAATACAAAATTGGCAAAGAATGCAAAATCCAAAAAACGCCTATTTTACAGATAGGTGGTTTTGCGCTTCCGCCATCCATCTAAAAGATTGGAGGTTTTGCGCTTTCACCATCCATCTGTTAGATAGTGGTTTTGCTTCCACCATCGATATAAACTGTAAAAGTGTCATCCTAGCTTTAATATGGAGAAAACTATGTTTGGTCTTGGTCGCCATTTTTAGTTTCAGAATAATGATCTGACGATTATAAAAACAGCTTCAATGGATTCCCTGACCCTAAACACCCATATATATAAACACCAGAATCGCCACCTTAGGTTCAATGATATTGCAGTCGACCACCATATTGGACGCCATCTTGAATTTCCAAAATATATACAAATTTTATAGACCAGATAAGCTTGCCAGACCATGGCGAAGACCCTATCCCAGCAGACACAAGTCGGTGAATCAATACTGGTTTAACGTTGGTCCACCGTCTACGACGACGGACCAACGTTAAACCAACATTGACCAATGTCTTGTATCTGTCGGGATGTTCAGCAGTACACGGCCGCTGTGTCCGCTTGTATGCTGCATGGGTTCCAGACTACCAGTCTCAGGAGTGATAACTGAAACGGAGCCAAACAAGTATCTGTTATTGCAAAATATCCTGGACCTGTCATCCATCAAACTACTGGAAGTATTGTCGTTTAGATTCCTTCAAAAATGCTTTTAGTCCTCAGCACTGCTCCTGTTTACAGCTTGTTCCTGCAGCTGTCTCTGGTGAGTCCCCTGCAGCTGCTGCTCTGTGGTGCAAACCCAAAAGGTAGTATCTGCCCACTTTACAAGTAAGCAGATAATGCCTTTTGGCTTTGCAGAGCAGTGCCGTTCTCTTCCGCATGTCAGCCAGGTTGTGCGTCATCGATACTGATGACGTTATTACTATACTGCGTCTTGTTTTGTCATGACCGTCAGTGACACTTCCCAGCAGACACAGGACGTTGACTCAATGTTGGTTTAACGTTGGTCCACCGTCTACGACGCTGGACCAACGTTAAATCAACATTGAGTCAACGACTTGTGTCTTCTGGTTTTATCTTCTCCACTTAAAGTGTTTTCGCGATAATCTGCAAGTATTAAAAGTGGAAAATATCTATCACAATACAATCTGGCACATTGGTAATTCATTTTATATAAGTATAGATAAACTAGAGATAAATTTAGAAATGAAATGAATGGGGTTTTAGGTCACATTTGTGCACATTTAGACCAAACTCGTCCGGGCAAACATCCTGAGGATGGTGAGATGAACGAAGTGACATTGTCCTCCAGACACAGGATTCGAAATTCGAGCCCTGGCGGTCTGAGGCCGAGCACGCTATCTCTCATGGAGGCTCCCTACAATATTCAATATGTCCGATTGAGCAGGGAAGAAACATTTTTTTTTTTTGAAACTTGAATGCCAGAGCGGGGGACGAACCCGCGATCACCGATTTTTCAAGAAGACATCTTCAACCAATGCACCAGGGCCCCGCTAAGAGATAATATATGGAGTGCAGATGGCTGTTTGTTGTGAAAAAAAATGGATGTTGCTTCCTGTCGTAGTGTCACCACAGCGTCATCTAAAACATTGCATAATCACACGAGGCAATAGACAGGCATTTGCGCAACATTACATCTAAGACGGCTTACAATATTGAGCCAATATTTGGTCAGCTATATGCCCAGCAAACACAAAACAGTTGTATAGCATTTATACAGCGTCGGCCCAACGTCTTCGACGTTGGTCCGACACTGTACAAATGTTATACAAATGTTTTGTGTTTTATACTGGGATGTCGTATATTCTGGAGGCTGGCGTAACGGCTTGACGTCATCATAGCCTGCGTGTTTTATGGCCGCCAGTCGATCTGACATTTAAGGGATCTGTCAATTAGCACTGATTAATTTCGCTATCAAGGTAATAAGCCCAGCAAACACGCGAGATTCACACATTGTTGAATCAATAGTGGGCTAGCGTTGTAGACGGTGACCAACACTGGTCCAACTTTGTCCGATTTACGCAATAATTTTCCAGAGGACTAATATTATTTATCTGCTACGTCAAGTGGAAATTCTTCCCAAACTGTTAATTTCCGGGGGTTTTCTGATCTCCTCTAAATTAGCTTATTTATATGCAAATAAAATCAAAAATTGTTTAATGTTCATTTATCATTTTAACAAGTAAACATTGTTTTTGGTCTCTTGAAGTTGTTTTTAGCTTGGGATAGAAGACACAATTTATATAATTTAAATGAAAAAGCCATGTGAGTGATCCCGAAGTGTGAAGAATAAGACCCGTGTTCTGTAAAGCTAGCACCTGAGATAGGCGAGGGACCTTCCAGGACAATGACTGGTAACATATAAGCGTTTGCCGAGCAAACACCAGACGGTGAACCGATGTTGTAGTAATGAATGTTGTCCAATGTTTATTGAACATCAGATGAACGTTTGTTTTTTAGGGTTTAAGTTGTTTCTTTTCGTCTATTTCTGTTTTGTGACTACGATTATTTAACTGATCCTGTCTGCAAAGCTAGTATATTCTAGCAAACAAGAGGTAAAAAAAACCCGGCCCAAAGACTATTATGTATCTCATAATATTGTGTCAAAATATGCCATGTGGTGCATATTATATACGCGAGGTGAGAGCCTAAGCCTTAAAGCGCTGAACTGTTTTTCTATAAACCATGGAGACCAAAGGTTTTTTTTTCAATTTCAAATTATCATAAATGTCTTAATTAGCTCTTTCCACAACTTTGTTGTGGGTCGACCGCATTTATATATTTTTTTAATTCTTTCAGTGCGGGAATCGTCTTTATACGTCAGATTCTGACGTCTAAAGACTGTCCCCGCGCTGAAAGGCTCAAAGGCTGATAGCACGTCTCATGTATAGATATTAATCGGGAATTGAGGCAAGCTTATGTTCTGCGCAAGCTGTTTACAAAGCCAGATATTGTTCGACTCTGTTGGGACAGAAAAGCTAGCTCTTGGCAAAACATGTTTGCTCTAGAAAAAGTAGCTAGTATTCCACTTTCGCTACCGACCCAGCATTTTTTCTTCTTGTTTTACCAAGTAGTGCTTATAGGCCTTATCTGTATTTTGGACCTGCCTACAATATCACCTGATTATAGATAGATGCCAACAAAATAAATAGCACACTATTATAACGCTACATCTTTGAATGTCTGGCGTAATTTATGAACAGCTTTCACAAATTACGTAACATACATCTAATCTTGTCACCCTCTCTAATCGTAGGGACCGCTTTTTGGGGGACTGTGCACTGCATGTTATGGTCTATAGTCCGTTTAAAATATCTTGACATATTTTATTCATTGGAAGATGGCAGGCAAGTTACTGGCAATATAAACAAAATAAAGAAAACATGAAGCTGTATTCAAAAAACGTGTTATAAAAGAATGACCCACGCTAAAAAGATTAAGAATATCGGCCTTGAACATCTGCAATCCGTATTAAATTTTGTAGACTGTTGTTTTTTCTTTCACTACATTTGTGGTATTGAGGTTTTGCATTGCAAGGAGAGGCTCGTCAAATGTTTTTTTTTTTTTTTTTGGGGGGGGGGGAGGGGGTATGACGCCGCAAAATGGATCAGTATTTTTGCCTGAGGGTTGTTGGCCCCAGACACTGTCCAGATACTCACAGCAAACACGAGACATTCAACTAATGTTGGGTGAATGTTGGCCCACCGTCTGCGACGTCGGCCCAGCATTGACCCAACACTGGTTTAATGTCTCGGGGCCAGCGTCGAAAACGATGGATCAACATCAAAACAGCAGTGGTTCCACACGTTGTGTTTGCTGGCGATAGCTATTACATCTTACATTGAATCCAGATTAGCCCTATAATGTGTTGACCTTTTTTGCTTTATTGCTGAAACAATGCTAATATCAATCTACTGGGTCTAATGATTCAGAAGAAATGGTGCCATTTTTTCTGTTGCCATTATGGGGTCGTTTTTATGTCATTTATTGCAGGTACCGTATATTTCACATAAATCTTGATATCATTTTCCAGTAAATGCCGGAAAGTATATCGTGTGACCCTTTAAATTGCGAGGAGAACACGAATATAATTATAGCACTATTGATATAAATGTATGCCCTACACTAAATTATAAAAAAAATACGAAAAGTGTCGTTTTAGTTGTGATTTGTGTTATGATGCTTGCCATCTTACATATCCATACTCGTCCTTTATGTATATGTATATCGATTCAAGACCACTAAATTTCAAACTCTTCATACACAAAGTCAGTGATTTGATAAATATGGATGAATGGTATACAGATGATGATGTGAGGGTGAGAAGATAGGGCATGGTGGGTTGCTGTGAGTGTTTTCCTTCACTCACCCAATAAGGCGTTCTGGGCATGTCTAGGGGATTTACCCCCCAGGCATGCCCAGACGTCCAGAGACTCGTGTCATTTCTCGTGTCAGTCGTGTCAATATCCGGTGTCATTATAATATTACAAGTCTGAGGCGTTTAGCTACTGTCCTTCCACCCCATATACCCTGGTAAAAAGAAAGAACATTGAGAAAATGTAAATAATGATTGTTATTAATATCGACCCTTTGACTCCCAGGCCGGAGTGCATGCCAGGATCCAGATATACTGGTGTAGGAGTTCTATTTTTCGTCATTTAAAGCTGGAATTGCTAACGCAATTTCCAGCTTCAAATGACGAAAAATACATAAATGTAGTATATATTTGACGAAAATTTGTGTCATTTTATGGTTACGTTCATTGACGAATGACGACGGAAATTTCCGTCATGTATGGTAGTGAAAAGGTTAACCGATCTAATCATCCTGATATAAATATTTTCTGCACCACTGGCACGTGAATCATGGATCCTACATACAAATGTCGTGCCGGCGGCTTATTTACGCATTAAATGCCGCTGCATCTATGAATGAATGCTGGGCCAGCGTCCAATATAGGCCTACAAATATGTATGGGGTCAATGTATCCTGTTTGCCAGACGGTCAGTGCAGTCAGTCATATACATGTAGGCACGAGAGACTTGAAGGATCATTGATTTACATCAGTGGACACGTTACATCTGCCAGTGCAAACACAAAACGTTTGTATAACATTTATACAGTAGGTAATCACAGCATGTCTACTGCCGCCGACATCAGAGCTCTAAGGGTTACCCTTTTTGACCCTTTCAGCGCGGGGACCATCTTTACTCGTTAGAATCTAACGTCTGTAATAGAGAGATCTCCGAACTGAAAGAATTGTAATATTTATAATGGCCGTAGACAGACCCATAACATATGTCTTCAAATTAAGCTGAAAGAGCTAACTAAGACATCTATGATGATTTCAATTTGAACAAATCTTTGGTCGCCATGGTTTATACTGAAATATTTCAGCGTTCTAAGGGTTAATATCTAGTTATTTCTTCTGGTTCACCCCGAGAGCTGTCATTTACTGCATCAATTTCCCACCCGATGCTGGGTCAATGTTGGACCGACGTCGGATCGAGGTAAATGATAATGTCATGACTTAAAAAAAGACCCGAGTATAATATCTCAAATAATAGCTCATAACGACCTAGTTGTGATGGATTCTACCATTTTTAGTCATTGAGTCTCAAATAAAATTATGCTACGTGGTGACATTAACTCTTTCAGTTAATGATTCTGACGTCTGAAGTCGGTCCCCGCACTGAAAGAGTAAAATAGGGCCGTAGACACATAACATAGGTATTCAAATGAAGCGGAAAGATCTAACTAAGACATTTATGATTATTGAAAAAACCCGCTGGTCTCTTTGCATAAAAATATTTCAGAGCTTTAAGAGTTAAAGGGTTACACGCAATGAGCACCTTTCATCTGACGTGGGCCTGTGACTGGCTTGTGACAGAGCAGCTGTAGCACAGTGAAGATGACAGCTGATTTATAACGCGATTTCTCCAGTGTGGTGTGGCCATTCTTTATCTCTCCAAAGTACTAGGCCTACATGTAGCAGGCCCAAGTCGCCCACAAGATATTGCAGATCATATTATAGTCAGTGATGATTATGCATGTCACAGACAGCGAAGCAGACAGCCGGACGTGAACATTATAATGGATAGATTGACATTTGTTGAATCACAGTGGTCCATATATCTTCCCCTTAGAGTTAGAAGGTGGTAACGTTTAGCTCATTCTAACCCCAAGGGGGCGATATATAGGGATTTTGACTGTGCAGAAAGCGGCGTAAAACCCGGGCAAGCAATATTCTGATATTTGCTCACTACTTGAAGTCACACAGAAGAACTTTTACAACCAAACACAGTTTAGTTCATTTTCATTTTAAGGACATGCATGATACCACATAGCAGACACTTTGACAATGTCGGCCTACATGAGCTGATACACATGACTGTGGTGGCCACCACACCACCCTGAATGCCATGTCGGTATTCAGTTGTTTTAGAGAATTAAAAAAAAACAAATTGGATATTGGATACAATAATTTGAACAGATGTTTAAATAACAGACTAGCTTTTGGAGCTCGAATATAGTAATAATATAACATAATTATATAAGATTAAAACTACACTAAATCTGTATTTGTATAAAAATAAAACGTTTATTCATTGTATTTTTTGGAATTTTGAATACATGAATGAATGAATGAATGAATAAATGAATGAATGAGTGAATGAATGAATGAATGAATGAATTAATGAATTAATGAATTAATGAATTATTGAATATTGAAATATATGGTTAACATAATTTTAGCTTTTAGGTGTAAAATATTATGAATTCAATTCTGAAGCATTATAAATAGTGCGCATCAAACTAATAGATAGTGACACACTACTGTCAGCTTGACCGTCAAAGGAGGTCAAGTACACTTGAACAAGTACACTCTAACTTGACCTTTATTTTCCTAATTTAGATATGTAAGCCTAGGCCCCCTATGTCAAATACATATCAGCACGCTCGCATGCAATTGAGATGGTGTTATGATAGTGACCAAGCATGCTGGGAGTTCAGTCAGAAGTTTCATAGTTATCAGTTATCATAGAAAATAAATCTTTTTTAAGACTATGAGTCTCAGATCCGGTTCAATCTCCGGTCACTAAGTGTCCCCATCTAGCCTAAATCTCAATTGCAGGCGAGCGTGATATAAAGAGAGACTCAAACGATCACTAAATGGGGCAAACCTATGGGTGTAAGAAATAGGCCTATGTAGCTGCATTAAAAAATGAAGGCGAAATTGATCATATTTTTTTAAATAAGCAGTAAAAATATGATTAATTTAATTTAGCGCATGCGAAACTAGGCTATAGACCTCATCTGTCGATCAAAAACTTGATAAAATAGTGAAACATTAAAGTCCTAGGTTTAGAGGTAGGTGTTAAAAAATGGTTTGTAACAATGTCATAGAAAAAAACCCACTTCCCATTTCGATAATATTTGCTTTGTGGCAACACATGTAGGCTATATATGTCAGCCATTGTTTACCAACATGAGTACATGACCCAAATTAATTGTAGTCATGGAATAAACTCGGCGCGGCGAAATGCCATCCCAGCTTTAAAACTCTTAACGGTACAATATTCTAATCTTGGCAATATAAGCACTTAGAGCATTTAGGTTATTTGATGTAAGTCTGTAGGTCAACATATCTAAAGCCTTTGCATGCTACACCAGTCCACGCGTTTTTAATTGCATAACAACTCTCTAAACTCTTAAAGCGCGGGGATCGACTGTAGACGTCAGATTCTGGCGATTAAATCGATCCCCGCACTGTAAGAGTAAAAATATTTCTAATGGCCGTAGACCCATGACATAGGTATTCAAATGAATCGGAAAGAGCTTAATAAGACATTTATGATGATATCAAATTGAAATAAACCCTTTGGTCTTCAAAGGTTTTTATAAAAATATTCGGCGCTTTAAGGGTTAATTGCACAACGTCTTGATGTCAGTCTGTTCAGATCATCTCTGGCTACACACAAGCAGGAGCTGAGGTGAGCAGATATCAAAATCAGTAGGTCTATTGAGGGTCGTTTTGTATTCGTTGCATTCGAAAAGTTCAGGAAAAAGTAATCTAGTGTAAAATAATCACTATTAAAATTGTGTTGACAGGAATGTTTTTGTACGCACATACGTCGTGTCACTAGAGAAGGTCGAGAGTATGAGATATTTTTAATCGGTATACACTGATTACATTCGAACATTAATCGGTATATAGCGATTAAAACTCCGTATATATTGACCAGTAATTGGTATATTAAGTTATATAGGCCCCTATACCGTTTAGTAATCTGCATAGGCCTACTGAACAATTATCTGTATATCAAATTTTAATTGGTATATACCGAAAATTAATCAGTATTATACTGATATACCGGACATAGGCCTATACCAGAAAAAACCCCTAAAAATCCGTGTCCCAAATGCGCTTCCGTAAAAGAGCAATGAGTAGGCCTAATCCACTAAAATGTGCAATGATCTAGTAGTACTGGATGATTGAGACGTCAATTTGTCAAGATGGAGCGATGTCTCATTTTATTTTTATTTTGCGCTCCAGAGAAAAAAATGATGAACTCCGCGAGGGGGCGGCATCAATATCAATAAGCCCCCAGAGGTCAAATAAATCATGGAACATTTTTTACCGATCGAGGATCTATGTAATGGACACCCAGATTTTTACTCGTTTTCTCTCACACAATATATATAGGCGAAAGACGCTGTGACCTTTTCCCAGCACACAGAAACAGTCACAGTGACTCAGCCGACTACATCAATCTGCGCACTCAGTGTGTATTAGCCAACCAATAAACTGGAAACAGATCACATAGATCATAATTAGTTTCGTTAGTACTCTGGCCCTTCTGTCCTTTGCCGTCGACCCGTAGGTGGTTTTGGTAATGCTATGCCCTCGCTATATGGCATACATGCCATTTAGCAAGGGCATAGCATTACCAATGACAGTTTGTGACATTCAATTTGCTTTACCTGTCGTTGTTTTATTAAAAGCGGCACAATTTGGCCCAAATCATCATTTTTATTTTGGCTTTTTGATATGTCCATAAAAATTATTATGTCCATAGACTAGAATTACGTTATTTAAATTTTGTGTTGCGCGTTTACCAATTACGCTAGCAATAAGGACGGAATTTAAAGAAGCGAAAATAAAATTTTAGCTTTTGGACGATTTTTGGCCTGATTGTGTCGTTTTAATTAGGTATTTCATGGTTCAAAATTGGGATGAAGACATTAAAACATAACGAATTATACGACATAAATTATCAGTAGATCTACTCTGAGGACTATTTAGCTGATATTTTTAGTACGACAGAAATTATGACAAATGTGTCACAAGATATAAAATCACAAACACCGACTGGTAAATTCAGCGGCCAGGGAAGGTTACGCACTCTATTTAGCCAATCACTTGGTAAAACAGATATTATGAGAGCGATTATAAGCACACACAACCATACAGTTCAAAAGAGATTATCTGCTTCATTTATTAATTTTGCATCAACCACATTTACTTAGTATATGGTGTTCTTAATATGATTTTAGTACACGCCTTCATCGACTAGAAAACAGTTTGGAAACAGTTTTTGGCTGAGAAAAACTTTCTCAAGTCAGTAACCCTACCTGAAAAAAAAAGATAATAAAAATATAATTTATACCCAGCAAACACGATATTGTTACATCAATGTTGGCCCATCGTCTACGACGCTGGCCCAACATTGATCTAACAATGGTTGAATGTGTCATGCTTGCTCGGTAATGGTCCTCTGTGTTTGTGGGGGTTTGCTTACTGTCTCACAACATAGACTTGCTTATTACGTGTAATGAAGGACTGACAGGCCTTCTGTATAACCAAGTATCCTTGGTATAACCCATGATTACCTCTATCAGTTGTCTATCCCAGACAACCATCTCTGAGAGGTTATGATAAAGAATAGAGGTGGAAAACCGTCGACCTCTGTTGATTGAGGTTTAGCAATCGCACCTGTTGTCTTTCGCACAGAGAATCAATTCAAATAGCAGACACAAGACGTTGAATCAATGTTGGTTTATAAGGCGTGTTTCCACTGCTAAGGCTCAACCCGTGCGGGTTCACCGCGGGCAGTCGCGCGGGTGCCATATTATCTAGCCTTCTTTAAATCCATATATCATTTCCATTCACGCGGATCCCGCGCTGGTGACTTTTTCCACGCGGGAATTTTTTTTCTGCACCGCTTATTCGCATGGGGAATTCCAGGAAATGACGTCACACAGACGGGCTTTCCTGTGTATCGCCACGTGTTTTGCAAAATGCATGCACGATAAAACTAATTTGGACATATAATCACCTGATAATCTGCAAACATGGCAAACAAAACTCCATAGCTATAACCACTGATAACACCACTGAAGATAGAAGAACTCATACACCTGTTCGGTCGAACCCCATTTAGTACAATCAAACGGAAAATATACACAAAGACTAAATCTGAACAAGAAATGTGTAGCAGAAAATTTCTAAGAAGCTATGTGCATAGAAGGAATGACAGGTAGGTCTATGTATAGGGACTGCCCTAGTGGGCAAGGGTCGAAATTAACGCCAACCCATGGGAGTTTTCAAATAATTTGTCAGAAATAAAGGAGCGTGCACCCACACTGTCAGACACTTGCACGTGGGATCAGTTCAGGGCGCCTCGACCACCATCATCATCTTCACCACCATCACCACCACCATCACCATCATCATCATCACCACCATCACCACCACCATCACCACCACTACCATAATCCAAACTCCATAAACTCAACCACCATCACCACCACACTACCATCACCACCACTACCACCAACTCAACCACCATCACGACCACTACCATGCCACCAACACCATCACCCACTACTACCACACTACCACCGCAACCACCACCACTGCCACCAACTCAACCACCCTCACAATCACCATCACCACTACCACACCACCAACACAACCTCTATCACCACCACTACCACCAACTCAACCACCATCACCACCACTACCACAGAACCAACACTACCACACCACCAACACAACCTCCATCACCACTACCACCAACTCAACCACCATCACTACCACTACCACACCACTACCACAGAACGAACACTACCACACAACCAACACAACCTCCATCACCACTACCACCAACTCAACCACCATCATCACCACCACCACACCACTACCACAGAACCAACACTACCACACCACCAACACAACCTCCATCACCACCATCACTACTACCACCAACTCAACCACCATCACCACCACTACCACACCACTACCACAGAACCAACACTACCACAGCACCAACACAACCACCATCACCACTACCACCAACTCAACCACCATCACTACCACTACCACACCAACAAATCAACCACCATCACAACCACCATCACTTCTACCACACAAACAACACAACCACCAGCACCTATACTACCACACCACCACTATCACTACCACACCACCAACACAACCACCATCACCACTACCACCATCACCACCACCACCATCACCACTACCACCAACTCAACCACCGTCACCACCACTACCACACCACCAACACTACCACCATCACTACTACCACACCACCATCACCACCACCATCACTACTACACAACCACCACTTCCAAAACCACCATCACTACCATCACCATTATCTTCATCATCACCACCTGGTCCACCACCAAGAATATTATTATCCGCGCGGGTGTCACATGCGGATTAATATCAAAACTGCACCACCACCACCACACTACCATCACCACCACTACCACCAACTCAACCACCATCACGACCACTACCATGCCACCAACACCATCACCCACTACTACCACACTACCACCGCAACCACCACCACTGCCACCAACTCAACCACCCTCACAATCACCATCACCACTACCACACCACCAACACAACCTCTATCACCACCACTACCACCAACTCAACCACCATCACCACCACTACCACAGAACCAACACTACCACACCACCAACACAACCTCCATCACCACTACCACCAACTCAACCACCATCACTACCACTACCACACCACTACCACAGAACGAACACTACCACACAACCAACACAACCTCCATCACCACTACCACCAACTCAACCACCATCATCACCACCACCACACCACTACCACAGAACCAACACTACCACACCACCAACACAACCTCCATCACCACCATCACTACTACCACCAACTCAACCACCATCACCACCACTACCACACCACTACCACAGAACCAACACTACCACAGCACCAACACAACCACCATCACCACTACCACCAACTCAACCACCATCACTACCACTACCACACCAACAAATCAACCACCATCACAACCACCATCACTTCTACCACACAAACAACACAACCACCAGCACCTATACTACCACACCACCACTATCACTACCACACCACCAACACAACCACCATCACCACTACCACCATCACCACCACCACCATCACCACTACCACCAACTCAACCACCGTCACCACCACTACCACACCACCAACACTACCACCATCACTACTACCACACCACCATCACCACCACCATCACTACTACACAACCACCACTTCCAAAACCACCATCACTACCATCACCATTATCTTCATCATCACCACCTGGTCCACCACCAAGAATATTATTATCCGCGCGGGTGTCACATGCGGATTAATATCAAAACTGCACCAATGGAAACAGACGACCCGCGCGGGTACCTGAACAAGACCCGCGCGGGTCCACCCGCTCTGGGTCCCCCGCGCTGGACCCGCGCGGCTAAAAAAACTTACCTATGGAAACGTAGCATTAACGTTGGTCCAGCGTCATAGCGGTGGACCAACTTTAAACCAACATTGATTCAACGCCTTGTATCTGCTGTGTAGCAACCTGCGTGCAGGGTGTACTTCCCACCACACCCTGCCAGATATGAGCCTGTGTCTACCTATTTGGGACCCCACTCCAGGAGGACACACGTGCCTCTCGTGCGACACCCCCCAAGCTTAGACATCAAAGCTAATCGCAACGCGCCGGCAATCAGACGGCACCGTCTGGCCTGGGAACATCAATCCAAATGACAGTACATGTATACGCAAAGCAATGCGAAAACTTGGCTGTTCCCACGTTGTGACAGCGTCGATGATAATGGCCCAACATTGAGGCAGCACTGTGTCCTAGCCATCTGCGAAATGTTATTTGTACAGCCTATCACACAATTATAGAGTGTGTACAATTGGATTATACAGTCAAATATTGCCACCTCTGATTACAAATTTGAATAATTAGAGCCTAAAACGGGGGATTACATCAGCTAATAAATCAAAAACAGTTTAAACAGTGGCTAAACTATTATTCTTGTGATTTTGTGTCGATATAATCCCCCTAATTATCTACTTATGAACGAAAATGCACGCAAAAGATGTGGTTTCATTTTGAAAAATAATACGTAATTTCGAGATTAAATGTGCTCATTTAAAGTTAAGAAAATAATTCAGAACGTTATATGTGTCTCTATTTATGGTAAAATATGTATGCTATGACATACTTAAATTAGAAATGTATGGGTAACATATTTATTGCAATAAAAGCTATATTTGCTCAACATGTACCACTTTCACAATTTTGGGCAGAGTTTGAAATTTAGGGGAGGGACCGACAGTTGGGAGTCGCGCGGAGAGGGGTGCTCAATTAGGTGGAAAAGGCCTCATCGCATTCAGGGGTAGAGTGAGAACGAATACAACTGAAGTCTCTACAGGGTGCTGTGTAGGCACTTGATCCGTTATCAGTATTGGCACGCATTGTTGTATTATTTAGCACTTCCTTAAATGCTTTCTCTCAGCTAATTCCTATGAGGATAATTAGGCCTACACAAAATGCATTGGCAAGAATATAGGTGACCCTTATGATTCATGTGGAATTACATATTGGATACGACATGTGGAACGGAAAACTTCATTTGACACCTTCAACATAACAAACACAATCACGACTAAACACTTGGGAGGTTATGTGACAACAACCCCCCCCCCCCATCCCGTTACCACACCACCACCCTTCAGACCCGCCCCTGGATAAAATTATTTCAAGTTTCTAATAGAAAGATTTCCCCTCGCCATTTGAATTAACATGCCGGACATCCAGGCACATGCATACTGCCACGGAAAACCAACACAAAGAAAAACTGCTCACTTGTAAATTGATCACTTATATAACTCAGCAGTCACTGCCTTTTGGCTTTGCAAGGTGACCTGCAAGGTGAGCTGTAATAGATCCGTCATCCGTTCTATCAAAGATGTCACCCTATATATTATGTTTTTGATGGGTAGGGATCCGGCCTCATCCATCAGCATGTTGACCGTGGCGTCACTGAATGCGGGACCCTAATAAATCTACCATCATCGATCCAGATATTTTTTCCAGAGTGTGTGGCCCAGCTGTCAAGAGATGCTGAAACAGTGTAGTTTTGCGGTCGGCCTACGTCTGCGACGCTAAGCCAACCGCAAAATCATACATGTCCATGTTACCAATATTGTTATACAGTAAAGTATGAGTGGATAGGCCTAGTATCATACAATAATTGTGTGAATACAATTTTATTCATGAAAAGTAGGACTTTTTAAAATTTAGTTTGACTGAAATCGATTTTTCTTTCCTTATGAGGTGGGAATTTTGGTAGCAATTCACAGCGTAAATCTGATGAACAAATTTGCTGCACCACCAACCCTCCCTCCTCCCTAAAAAAGGAAGAAGAGAAAACAGATAGGCCTATAGTAGCAAAATATTTTAGCTTGTTCATATTAATAGGCCCAAGAAACACGAGAGCCACACACAGCTAAATTAGTCTTTGTTACAGCCGAATTGTTTTCAAAGAAAACTAATTAATACTGCAGACTCCAATTCCCTCGATGTGACCAGGAAAAAAATAGGTTGTACACGATCCCCCACCCTTTGCTTAAACAAACATGCTGGTGTAGACCTACGTCTTCTATGGCAGCTTCAATGTCTAGACGTAAAACTTAACTAGTCAAATTCGAACAGTGTTTAAATATTAGCGTACGTGCCTCGTCGGAAATATTCTCCGTAAATATGACAACAATGTGTGCCGATGTGGCTCCAAAGCGCCAGTCACAGTGAAATTCGAGCAATAAAAGAGGAAGATGTCACGAATTCTTGTATTTGGAGCTGCTCTTCCAGCAGCAGAGGGGCATAACATCAACTAGCGGCACTTGAAGGTACTCAGTGGTAGAGGGCCCTCTTAACCTAGAAACCTTGATGACAACACCACTTAAATCTGGTCTACCGGAAGCTGATAAACCCAATAAACCATGAACTGGTAGAAAATTCAGATGGTCAGTCAGTAATGTCAGTACCTCGATTGGAGTCGCTCCACATGTAGCAGATATATACCTCACAAAGCAAAAAGTGCTGCACTTGGAGCAGCTGAACACCATTTAGTAGATGTGATGTCTCAGATCAGTTAGTAGTGTGAGACCTGCCCCTCCACAACAACTACAGAGGGACGTAACCAATGATAACAATACCGTTATAAGTTACATTATGGAGCAATCAACAGGTTTAACCCTTTAACCGCCGGTGCCGCATATATTCGGGTTTTCATTTTTTATTAGCACATTAAATACCACATTTTAAATATGTTAAAGATAAAATGTGACATCAACCAGCAACATTTGAAAAGGGTTGACCCCCATTTTGTCAAATCTGAATAATTTTCACTCACTTGAAGTTGTGAATCGCGTCAGCGAGACACAACTTCAAGTGGGTGAAAATTCAAATTGAATAATTTGGCGGTAATGGGTTAAAGGATCAACACTCTGGAAGTGAGTTCCGTTCAACAGGAGGAACAGCCTATTCTCAAGAAGAGTATCCGCACAGCTAACGCTGACATTCAACCGTTATCAAAGGCAGAAATTGTTCCCGGAAACGTAGATCACAATAAGGCGAACTGTTAGCAATATTTAAGCTTACATTTTATTTTGTGATTATCATGCTTGTAGACAACATTGTAATAGGGCCTACTAAGTGCGGGATAATTCATTTTAGAATATATTTAGTTATTTGAATATATCGTTCTTTTGTATTTTCGGCGGGATCTTTCAACTCAAAATGTCTGTTTCACCGGACCTGGTGTCTTTTTACTCTGCTCGGTGAGGATAGATGACAAACTATAACATGATTTTGATTCAAGTTAAAATTATGAAATAATGAATGGAAAGTTGATTTAAACTTTGAAACAAACATATACATGTATTAAAACACAGAATGTTTTTTTAAACTTATTTCAATTAATCACTGACCCAAGAGGAAGATCAAATTTATTATAGAAATACGGAAACATTTCAAAAACGTAGAAAATGATAGAAAATATAGGAATTGGCTTAACAATATCTTACACGATTGTGTATTTTGATTGACACTTCTGTAACCATTTTTTAATACTAATAATAATTCGTACTGTGTATGGCGAATAAAAAAATTAATTAATTAATAGTGAACTATGTCTTTACTAATGTGAAATATGCTGTGATTTATATTTGACAAATTTTGAAAGCAGGCTGTACTCTATGTAAAATGATATTGAAATGAGAGAGTAAACATTTTCTTAAACTCAGTTTAGGAAAAAAAAATTGTAATTTGATATGAACAAAGTTATGTCCCTTTTAGACACAGTGTGTCACACAGTGTTTGTTTGTTATGCCATGGCCATCTGAAATGCCATTATTTGACTTCTAGTTACGTTACTTTGCGCCAGGACATAGAAATGCTGTATTTTTGTTTACAGACATAATCACATGAAAACTATAAAATACACTAAGGATCTAAGGGAAATACATGGTGCAAAATTTATTTAGGCATACACAAGGAAACAATCATAGTAAAACACTCTATTTACCATACTGTTTTAGGGTATAGAAAAAATGTTGCAATGGTAATCAGACGGGCAAATATTTTTTTTTATCCAACACGAGAAGTACTTTAATAGTTGTGTGTGTTTAATTTCCTTAGCCATTGTACTCAGTCACATCATTGAGTATTTTATATAACATGTTTTTATGCAATTATACAATTGCGCAGACTATGTTGCGTCATAGTATAATTTATATCTCACTATTGTCATGTATCTATCGTCATATTGTCCATTCATTCGCATAATATTGATTGGGAAAATAATGCATTTATAATAACATTTTGTTTCTTATTTATTTTTGACAGATTTCAGCAAATCTGACCACGCGATTAAATTATCAATATGTGGTGTAGCAGCTAGCTATTCAGCTGCTACATTATACATACTAAACCATCATATCCTATTTTACTTATTTTTTACTCACTTTGTTCCTGAAATTGTATTTTAAAGAACAGAAACCACACAATGTTACTTTTACATTGGTGGAACAGCGGAATATATCCTCCCTGTAGCAACGTTATAGTGTATTTTACTAATAAATAACATTCCATATAGTATTTGCGATTGGTAAACACTGATACCTATATTTAGAAAATAGAGAATATCAGTTATACGTTTGCGGATTTAATACGTCTATCCAGCAAACACTAAACATTTGTATAACATTTGTACAACGTCGGCCCAACGTCTTCGACGTCGGTCCAACATTGTACAAATGTTATACAAAATGTTTTGCTTTTGCTGGGTATTTTGTTGTTCGACCAGAGTGATCACCGACATCCGTTTCCTTAATTAATCATGTCAGTCAGCCTGCGCCCAATGAAACTGACGTCATCGCTCACGCACTTCCTGTACATACTGGCCGCCCGTCCGTCCTCTCATCTGCAAACACTCGACATTTAACCAATGTTGTTTTAGTCTTCACCACCGTCTGCGACGCTGGACCAGTGTTAAAATAACATCGGTTCAACGCCTCGTGTTTGTTGTGAATACGATGTGTGGTCTGCCTAATGATCCAGTAACGATAGGAAAATATTGACAGGCCTACCTGTTCCTATAATTAGTGGAAGATTAGTTATAATGATTAAGTTTGTGGAAAAATAAATATTTTAAATAGTTAGAATAAGTAGGCCTATGTCAGAAATATACCATGGATCATATTAGGGACTTACGTAGCAGCAGTGTCAAGCATTTTTGGCTTTATCATCTCCAACATTTGAGTTTTGTATTCATGAAAATTATGAATATCTGCATCTAAGGTTGGGCTGGCGGCCCAAGTGTTGTATTCGTCGCCATGACTAAATTACGGCCGTTGATGAACAATTTACCATCACGTGACGTGAAAATACCATCCGTCATAGGATGGGTGTCCATAACTAGATAGCAAACAGTCAGCAGACGGCAGGGGTAGGCCTTACCACTTTAGATTAACCTTACTACATGACAACAAAGGTATAGTAATACCTGCCAGTGTCCTGGGACCCCTGGCTATTGCATTATGTTAACTTAGAACCCTTTCCGCCTGGCCATCTCTTCATATTTGAATATGTAATTGGTTATTCCAGGGAAGCGACGATGGTCCTCGGTATTTGTGTACCCAGCAAACAAGATACATACGACCAATGCTTGTTTAATGCTGGGTCACTGTCTGTGATGCTGGTCCAACCATATTAGCTGCGGCCTCTCTCACCCCTGGATCCGCGCCTGCATATTTATTTCTAATAGACTGCTTGCACGAGTTTGCGCGTGAACAGTTTGTCTGATTAAAACAGTTCGGCGTTGCTCACTGTGTGGCGTGTTGTTATTGAGAAAGGTGTATAGCTGCCAGCGAAAACGTCTACTGTAAAACTGTGAATAAAAACAGAGCTGTAAAAATCATAAACTGGGTCACGTAGCCTGTCATGAAAAGTTTGACCAGTATTTTTACCAGTATTTTCTAGCCATGACATGTTTCCTCTGAGCCTATGCAGCGGCTGAGGCTACTTGTATAGCTCTGAGTTTACAAAAAACAGCACCATATTTTTCATATATTCTCATCTGAAGAGAGAATCATAACGTTGCCTTAAAGGCTCATCCCAAGTGCCTTAAACTTGAAAAGTTTCAAAGTTTAAAATTGTGTTATTTAGGCTTATATCATCGTAAATCTATATTATCTTTCTGCATCCTCCATTTGAATGAGATATGTAGCCAGTAAGTGTGTATTTTGCAATGTTCATGCAATTTCGGACAACCATGTCTTCAATTATATGAGATTTGACTATAAAATCTGCCCGCTGTGGATCTAGATGAAGGGTCCGATGTTGATTTGTTTTTTTCTTTGAAAGGGTCAACACTGAGAAAAATCCCATCTTTTTTGTCACTACACCAGCCACGAACATCCCATGAATATTACCTGTGTATTTTGGCGATGTTCAAAATGTCTCGCAAAGATGAAAACATGTCAATTGACCGAGTTTAGAGGTGTTGAACCTTCGTGTTTGGAAATGTGAGACCCGTTGGAAAGCGCTGTTAATTAAGCTGTGATTTTCCGATGACATTGTAATTAAACTAGCAACGTCTTTGACGATGTGATACATCTGAGAGCTTACATACTTATCCTAATTCAAGTTAGGAACTTTTTGTTATAAATTACGACTAGTAAATTATAAAAAAAACTATGTTCAGAACGAAATAATCAAATCGGTGAAACGATATGCATTTCCCGTCAAACATGGCGACGGCAATAAAAAAAAAATCGTCTCTTTCAAAACCTCATTACTTGCCAACGGATGTTACTAAAAATTGTAATCTAGCGTAATGTTTCCTTTACTCATTCAAATACTCAAAAAGATATAACAGAGCTAAAACATAAACATACCATTTGACCGGGTTTGGGCCTTTAAAGCTATATATTCGCTTAATAGTTTTAGATTCAATATTACACCTGAAGCTATATTGTTGCCTATCACAATGTTGGGGACTAGATGGGCTGTCAATAATTTAAAGTTTTATACCCAAAAATTAGACAAACATGAATCATAATTTGTATTCATTCCTTAAAAAAACCCCGTTTTATTTACTAGTCTGGCTGACTGATTTCAATATATATACTGTTTTAATATATATATACTGTTTTATAATATTTTGTTTTAAAAACTACTTCAGGAGCATAATTATAAATGATATGTATATTTATGTTTCTACGCTTTCCTGAGTGTATTTTTTGCTACTACATGTCATTTTTGTGTATTATACATAGCTATTTTATTATCTCTATTTAATTATTTTATTTTAAGTAGCCATAGTTTACATTTTTTAAATATGCAGTGTTTTATTATGACAATGCCACTTAATTCCATATGTGACTTTAACAAACTAAGCATTTTCTTGTATATACATGTACATAATATTACTATTACAAATAAGTCTGTAATGACTTGTAGGCCTATCTATGTTAATAAAATATCTGTCTGGGTATACTCCAAAAAAGCAGCATTCACAATAAAATTGTAAATGTTATTTTGTTAAGATCAGCACCACTTCCAATAAATGAATTTGTTCTGTGTATAGGCCTGTAAATCCATTAAAAATTCACTCGCTAATGGACGATAATATGTTACTTTCAGATATATTACCGTCAAATCAGTCAGCTAGAAATATTGCCATTTTTAAATGTGAGTTGTGAAATAAATATGGAGGATGTTTAACCCAACCATTTTTATTATTCATATTGTATAAATAACAGGTGATGATTTTTATTAAATGTCAATTATTACAACTAACGACCATTTATAGCTTTAGGTGGGATGTTGACCGTGACCCTGAATAATGTGTCAACCAGCTCCACTCTCTACTTATCTCCCAAACCCCTAAGGGCGTATTGTATGACACTTCTGCGGCAGAATATTGATTCTCTAACAGGAACAATGAGCATCTGTGTGAATGTCCTGTAAGTGAAGGACACCAGAACAGAGGAGACATACCGATTCACAAAATATCATTGTAGCGAAGGGTTGTAATAATGGGCATGCAATATATAATATATATATAACTATATATAAATAATATATTTTTCCCCTGGGCAAGTCTTCTGAAAATTTGCATTTTAGTGTAGGAGCATAAGAAGAAAATTCATAGAAACCTGCAACAAAATTGCAAAAAGCTTTGCACTCGCCACTTTTCTCTCTCGACTTTTCCGATCTGGTTCCTTAAGCCGGGCGCCGTTTTTCTTTTCCAATTTTCACTGAATTACTTCAAACAATGGACTAACTCGACCAAACTCGCAGCAAATACAATTTATTAAATGGCCCCTGGAAACAAAAAATGTTTTTGTTCGTTTATTTCTTGCACAACACCAGAGCGACTATTACATACTTATTACAATATATGACCACTAATACAGTTTTATCTTTCGCGTAATGTTAAAATAATGTCAATTTACCTAATCACAGTCAAGCAAGGAGCTTTTTTATTTTACTTTCAACGACATCAACTAACACACTAATTTTCGCCATACGCTAAACATAGTTTGACTTAAAAAGAAACTGCTTTAAAATTACCGTATGAGACACTGCATCAGTTCATTGACATACAAGACCTCGTTTCATTCTGCTTTTAATTAAAAAGTATTGAAGTACAGACAATTTAATGACATGAAAAAAGGAGAATAAAACCAGTCGCATGATGTTTTGACTTTAATCGCCATGTATAACCCATCAACGGTTGCTGGTTTTTTTTCTCTGTATGTCAATATGTACAGCTTAATAAATGAGCTACCAAGCAAACACGAGGCATCGACCCAATGTCGGGTCAATGACGGGCCAGCGTGGAAGGTGGTGGACCAACGTTGGGTCAACATCGGGTCGATGTCTGGTGTTTGCTGGGATACGTTTTGGTGCAAAATATTAACATTATTTCACTCATAATTCATGTTATGCCTTTTGATACACCCTCCGATTGAAAAAATCCCCGTAAAAAATTTGGATACTATTCTGTAACGGTATGCCCCTGCATTCTAACTGATCAATATGTTTTTCTAGAAGCTATATACTAAGTAGGGCCTACTACGATTCCATCAAGTCAAACAATGGTTAGTTTTATTGTTAAGCAAATTACATTACATTATGGTGACAAAGTGAAAATGTCATGTCATTTGTCAGACAAACACTGGAAGATGAGGTTGTAAACATTTATTTACCTTCAAAGAGTAGAAATTGTTGTCTGTTTTTTATGTATAAAATTAATAAAGGTAACTTATGGATGGCCATGGCAGACATAAGTGGTTTTATGGTTATGGAATGAATCTTGTTTACGACTTGAGTAGTAGTCATGACTGAGTAACACCACTTCTGCTCGAGTGCTCAACCAACTGGTCATATACCACAATCATCAGTTTTGGCATTGCTATATTTTGTAAGCTGTGAATTTTTATTTGGAATTTTTCTCACCCTGCCCCTTCATCCGCCGTTAATTAGGTTTTTGGTGTTGGCGTTTCGACCCCATCATTGAAATATATTGTATATAAAGACCTGTTATGTACTGTATATCAGTAATTAATGTTTTGTATTTGTACTAGAAAACAATTTATTAACGATTTGCTTGTAACTTTTAGATTTAATTATGCACCTTGTTTTACATAAAATTGCATGTTTTATTACATTCATTTAATACCATATTTAAATAATGCTTACACTCAAAATCACACATATGTTTTGATGTTGTCTCACTTTAACAGATTTGCAATTTCTCTTTAATAATAACTATTGTTATTATCTCACCAATGAATTTGCTACTTTACCATTTACACAAACTTTCATAACTTCATATGAATTTTTATATATTACTAGTTTAGATATTTTAACTTCGTCATATTTCTTGCCCAAATTCCATCCAACTTCTTGTCTGACTTTACAGTTTTGTTACCAAAACCTTTAAAATAAATTGAGTATTACCAAATCTAATGCCAAATATACACACTTACCCCCATTTTTCAGGCAGTACCCAGCAAACACGAGGTTTTGACCCAATTTTGTTTCAATATGGGCCCACCGTCAACGGCGCTGGACCAGCATTAAAACAACATTGGGTCAAGTCCTTGTGTTTGCTGGGTAAAACACAATAAATCCCCCCAACTTAAAATATCTTTTAAAAAAGATTATACACACTCTACCTGGTGTTGTCCTAGAGCAGTGTTTCATCTAGCTCTTTCTAACATGGTGCAGCGCCATGTTGCCTTTTATCAGCGCCATGTTGCCCTTCATCAGCGCCATGTTGCCCTTCGTGTGCGCCATGTTGTCCTCCTAATATTCAGACAGTGAAATGCCTCTTTGAACTGTTGTTATGTAATATTCAACCCACCAGGCCTTTGTGACAGTGAAAAACACCCCAGTCACTGATGTCGCGTGCTCACACCTATGACGCAATACCTGATAACGGCCTGTGTACATAGTGGTAATAACTGGCTATGTTTACAAACTTAACTGATTCTGCTTATACCCTTAATTGGGGAGGGTGGGTGTTGGAAACGCATAACTGGATGCCCGGTGTGCATGATAAGGTGCCCCTAATGATAGTTGGCGCCATGCCCCTTCTGAATCCTAGATGAAACACCGTCCTAGAGTGAGTGAATATTGTTTTACGTCGCTTTCTGCACAATCATGGCAATATCGCGACAGAAGGAAACCCTACTTCAAGGGTTCTTTATAGTGCACAGTATCATAAACAGCACTAAACACTCCAGGCTTTTGAACAGCTTGGTGCACTGCATATAGACAACCTCGATGATAAATATCCGACCTGGCAGGGATTCGAACCCAGTACATCTGAGTTTCGAGCCACTTTAACCCAAAAATAAAGATGGCCACCGAAATCAAAGATGATCGCCATGATGTATTATGACGTAGTTGTTCATCTAGAAGCTCATCTTGGCTACCATCTTGGATTTATGAAATGAAAACTTTTATAGCGCCTAACTCATCGGAGGGCCGAGCTCTAAGGCGCAATCCATCTTTATCAAAATCCAAAGAAGAACCGTTTTATTGGTGGACAGTTTCGGTTCTAGTCTTGTTGGTGTCCGGGTGCGGTCGGTTATCCTTTCATTGTATTATTGTCGGCCATCTTGGATTTTGGTGGCCATGTTTTTGGTCGACAGTTTTGGGCAGGCACTGCATTTCGCTGTGTTGTTGTCAGCCATCTTAGAATGTACCGGTCATCTTGAATAGGCCTATAGGACATCATCTGAGGAGTCAAAAATAGCCCAAACCTAATTGGGATGGTAATTTCCTGCATATGTCACACGGATTTGTGTCATTGTCCTCTCAGCATGTATGAAATTGACCATATTTGAATTCCTGTGATAGCGGGAGCCTAAAATTGTTAAACTATGTGGGGGATGTCTGATATGAAAATCCCCTGCACATGTTCATCGTGACTGTATTATTATACCTACTAAGTCTTTTGCCTGTCAAATTATTCGTGTTTGATGAACGGAAGCCTCTAAACAGTCCTAAAGAAGGTCTGTTTGAGCAAAGTGTGAATAGCCGTTGGCGCGAGAAGACCCAATGTGTTATCACGACACGAACGAGGCGTGGCAAGAGGCGTCACTTGGTATTAACAGCCACGCCCGGCAACCCGAGCGGCAACCACCAGACATCTCAGTGAATTGTCCAGCAATGGACCTACGCAAACAAACGCTCGTTTCTTTGGGCAGCACTGAAGAAACATATGCCTACTAATATAAGTTGGCCAGTACTGACGATACAAGTGATGAATGATTGTTATAGTTCTAGATTCTATATCAATCTATATTATACCGTATCAGGCATTATCATGTTAAGCTGTGTCTCCATATGAGCGTGGCGCGATGCGTAGCGCAATGCGTGGCGTGATGCGTGATAAATTTAGGAATCGTTTCTGTATTGTTTTAGTTGTCGTGTCTCCATTTAAGCGTGGCGTAATGCGCAGCGTGATGCGTGATAAAATTATCCCGCACCGATCGCTCCATGTAGCGATCGGTGCGTGATAATAATATAGGGGGGGGGGATAAAAGTGACGTCAGGACCGGGAAATCCCCGCCGCTAACACGTGCTTTGCCGTACATATTTTATCATAATAGACTTACTATAGGAGACCTACTATAGGATAGCTACGAAGCCCCAGAAACGAAGCCCCAGAAGCAACTTTTAAATTTTTTAAATCAATATAGAACTCGATATAGGCCTATTGAGTTTAATTCAATATATCGAGAAAACAAACTCAATATATCGAGTTTTGACAACTCAATATATTGACTTGGCAGCTCAATATATCGAGTTGTGAACTCAATATATCGAGTTCTTAACTCAATATATAGAGTTATGAATTCAATATAGCGAGTTATGAACTCAATATATTATGTTGTTAACTCAATATATCGACTTTTAAAGTCAATATATCGAGTTCTTGACGCATTACATTGAGTTGTGAACTCAATATATTCAGTTAAAAAAATATCCAAATGAGATTGTACAACACATGTAGGCCTACATATGATAACAAGGGGAGTTTACTCTTTGATAAGGCTACCACCACCTGGGTCAGAGATATTGCCGAGCGTTGCAAGCTAAATATCTGTCATCAACGTCAGACATACTCTTGGAAACAAGTGTCATTGGGCCAATGTTGGATACGATGTTATGGATCTATTCCAATCCACAATAATCGATAAAAACAACACTACGGGCTTGAGTTATCCCCTTCAAGTTTACGCTGTAGGCATATAGTCTGTTTTGCTAATTAGAATTAAGTAGGCCCTACAATATTTTCACGTGATTATTCTTAATTATTCTGATATATTTAACCCCTAGAGCTCTGAGGTGGGCTATGTATAGATCTATTATTCAAGTTTTACCCACATGCAGTACCGCGATCCACAAAATGAATAAAATTGCTTGGGAGTTTAACATTTAAGTTGCAAATAATAATTGTGCCACAGATTTGAGAGGTAGTTTTCACTTTGAGAAACTAGGGACATAAGTGCTGAAGAAAATACTGGAATATCATTTTAGTCGACATCAGTGTTCTAAGGGTTAATACCTGACAATTGTTAGTTAAGCATATCTGTGTCTGGTGTTATAATTTTATTCTATAATAAATACACCATACATTTCCATAAATTGTCCATAATTTTAGATAAAATTATTATAAAATAACATTTCAAAATAAATAATATGTTATTATTTCTGGGACAACGCAGCGCACTAAAATTTATCACGCGCATATGGAGACACTCATCACGCATACCCATCACGGCACGCATTGCGCCACGCATCACGCCACGCTCATATGGAGACACAGCTTTAGCCCTATCTTACTTACTGAAACTAGTCGGCACTTATTCAGGTTTAAGCCGTGTCTCCATATGAGCGTGGCGTGATGCGTGGCGCAATGCGTAACGTGATAAGTATGCGTGATGAGTGTCTCCATATGCGCGTGATAAATTTTAGTGCGCTGCGTTGTACCAGGGACTTCACTGATTGTACACAAGATGTGGTGTGCCAAGTGACCTAGTCGCAAGGTGACACACCCCTAGACTTGTAGACGAAAGCCTTAAATCGTCCTGGAATCCCAATTTACGATGTCTGTGTTTGACAGATATTAATTTCTAAAGTTATGAGGAGAAGAAGATGAGGATGAAATGTGCCTTGCCCTGACTGTCTTGGCAAAACGAAAGAAAAAACACAGGTGATGGGTACACAATTTGCTAACAAAAGAACCACCTTGGATTGTACCATCACCTGTTGCAAGAACTCTCACTAAACGGGTTTTTTTTTTAAATTTTCAGATGACAAGAGAACAATTTTCAGAAATGTTGTACTTCGTGGAACCTGTACGGCAAAGCACGTGTTCGCGAAGGGGATTTCCCAAATCTCACGTCACTATAATAACACCCCCCCCCCCCCATGTATTAGGTGTGCGTGAAAAAATTATCACGCACCGATCACTACATAGAGTGATCAGTGCGTGATAATTTTATCACGCATCACGCTGCGCATTACGCCACGCTTAAATAGAGACACAACAACTAAAACAATACAGAAACGATGCCTAATTTTATCACGCATCACGCCATATATAATGTTCTCTTCTCTGTCCACTCCTAAAATATATAACATCGTGGGAACATAAGTCATCGGGAAGTTTTGTGCTCGACCTCAGATCGCTATGGTTAGAATTTCATGGCTGATTTAAGATTATAGGACCTTTAGCGCCAAGCTTTATTTTCTCCTGTGGCGCGTCAAAATTACGAAAATCCAATATGGCCGCCGCAAAAATCTAAATATTTGCAAATTATCATATCTTTAGGAATATTTATCATAGAAACATAAATAAAGTGCTGGTATGTATGTCTTATGACATGCTGGGTCTGATGATACTATCAGTTTAGTGTTAAAGTGCATATATATGGGAAAATAAAACACAATTTATGTCAATTTATGATAGCCATCTTAATTTCCAGAATCTGACACATACGTCGTCCAAACTACTGCTAGGCATATAAATATAGTTAAAGTGACCTTGTGAAATTCACATATCTGCCCCGCTACCAGGTTCTCGTGAGAGGGACGTGGCGCAATGGTTAGAAGGTGTCGCTAATTTGTAATTGCGCTGCCTGGAAATGTGTACGATTAGTTCAATGCGCCGAAATGGCTGCGGGACTGTATGCTGTCCGTGGAGTTGGTTAATAAGGCACACGAATGAACAGGTCCAGTGACCCGGGCCAGAGGGTAAAATGTCAAGTCGGCTGATTAGTCTTCAGACTTGAAATTGAGATTTGGGCGAGACGTTCGAAAATGTATGTTAATGTGGAAAAAGGTAAAGTTATGTCCATTTCTAAATCACATTGTAATATGAAATTTGTATATTATGTAGACGGTCAGTCACTAACAAGGGTTGATTGCATGATTGACTTAGGAGTCCCATTGACCCACTGTATGACTCCTAAAAATCACATTTTAAAAAATGGTATCCAAGGCTCAGTGTATGTCAGGTTCGGTCAAGCGTACTTTAGGATATAGGGGAAAGATGGGTATATTGGACACCTTAACTTTGAAGTGGTATAAAGTTAAATGATCAATCAAAAATGAGCGATTTGTTGTCTCCTCTAGTCGAGGTTACAAAGTGTAATGGAAAAATTCCAAATTTGACAAATTTCTGGTTATATTTCGAATTGTATATCAATAATTCTAAATATATAATTTTGTCCATATTACCCTCCATGGAGGCTAATATGGCTAATAACAGAGGGTATATTGGACATGGTGTTCAACATACCCGCTTTCTATCATCTTCAATGAAAATAAAGCAGATATTTGGGTATATTGGACACCTTAACGACAAGGTGGTATATATTTAGTTGATCAATCAATAATAAACAATATGCTGTCTTTTCTAGTTAGGTTACTACGTATAATAAAAAAAATACTCAATTCTACCAATTTCAGGCTATATTTTTAGTTGTATATCATGAATTCTAAAGATACAATTTTGTCCATATTACCCTCCATGTGGATATGGTGTCCAATATAACCTCTGTTTGTCCAAATTGTATTATCTTCCCTTAAAATGGATAATTACGTTATAAAATTATTTCTTACACAAAATATTATTTAACTTAGAGTCTATTTTTATTATAATTTTTTTATTTGCATATTTATTAATAACAAGACTACATAAGTCCAGGAGCTCCCGCTCCGAATTAGAATTTGATTTAAGCAATTTTGTATAGGGTTATTAATGTAGGTACGGTTACCAAAAAACCGGCAACACGAAAGTGAATAATGGCCGATAGGCGGCCATTTTGAATTTGATCGAGTCAATTTTTTTCAAGATGCATCCTCTCTTGTAGTCTCACATTTTGTTTTATAGTGATGGTCCAGCTATCTAACACGGCTTACCAAATATCAGCAATGTGAAAGTAAATAGTGGCCGATAGGCGGCCATTTTGAATTCGATTGAGTCGAAAGTTTGTAAAAGGCATCCTCTCTCGAAACGTCACATTTTGTTTTATAGTAATGGTCTAGCTATCTAGCACGGTTTACCTGATATCAGGCCTATCGAGGTAAATAATGCTGATTGTCGGCCATTTTGAATTCGTAAGTTAAAAATTTTCAGGGTGCATCCTCCCTCGAAAACTCACACTTTGTTTTATAGTAATCAGGTAATGGTCTAGCCATCTAGCACGGTTTACCAAATATCAGCCATGTGAAAATGAATAATGGCCGAAAAGGCGGCCATTTTAAATTTGATCAAGTCAAATTTTTTCAAGATGCATCCTCATCTGAAATCTCACATTTTGTTTTACAGTATTGGTCTAGCCATCTAGCACGGTTGACCAAATAGCGGCCATGTGAAAGTGAATAATGGCCGATAAGCGGCCATTTTGAATTTTATCGAGTCGAATTTTTTCAAGATGCATCCTCTCCTGAAATCACACATTTTGTTTTATAGTAATGGTCTAGCCATCTAGCACGGTTTACCAAATAACGGCCATGTGAAAGTGAATAATGGCAGATTGGCGGCCATTTTGAACTTGGACGAGTTGAATTTTTTCAAAATGCATCCTCTCCTGAAGCCTTACAATTTGTTTTATAGTAATGGTGTAGATATCTTGAGCGGTTTTCATGATATTCCACAATATCAGGCCTGCCGAGGTGAATAATGGCTGATAGGCGGCCATTTTGAATTTTATCAACTTCATATTTTTCAAGATGCATCCTCTCCTGAAACCTTACAATTTATTTGATATTAATGGTGTAGCTATCTTGAGCGGTTTTCATGATATTCCGCGATATCAGGCCTGTCGAGGTGAATAATGGCCGATAGGCGGCCATTTTTAATTTTATCGACTTGAAATTTTTCAAGATGCATCCTCTCCTGAAACCTCACAACTTGTTTTATAGTAATGGTGTAGCTATCTTGAGCGGTTTTCATGATATCCCGCAAAATCTTTCAGTCGGATTCACCGATGTTATAAATTAGATCAAAGTGCTGGGTCAACTTCAAGGTCAAGGTCCAAAAACCTGAAAAGGCACAACTAGGGACCTTAGAGAACATGTATGTGCAATATGACTGTCATCGGCCCAGTACTTTTCGAAATCTGCTCCGGAAACGAAGTGCGCGTCAAAACGTCTAAATAGGTCATAGTTCTGAACCAGAAGTAGGTCAAAGTTCAAATACCCCAAAAGGCACAACTAGACCCCCTAGGGGTGTTGTGTGTAAAATTTGAAGACAATCGGACAAGTACTTTCAGAGATATGCTCCGGAAACGAATTGTTTACGGACGGCCCAACGGCCCAACGGCCCAACGGCCCAACGGCCCAACGCCGTCACATCATCATTTTCTCCTCTGCAACCTTTCGTATTGAATTCAGATTAAAAATATTTTAACCTGTCCATTAGCCACCTGGAAGTAACCCACATACCAAAAATTGTTATCCTAGCTTATTTTCTTACAAAGTTATAGGCAAAAGAAGAGGCAAAAAAAAAACGGAGGTAGAATCCATAGCTCCCTTCGCTCACCTACGGTGACGGCGGGAGCTAATAACGGTAATAAAGACCATCGTTCCCTTGACAATCATCTAGAACAAAATCAATCCAAACTGCATATATAAATTGGACACCATAAAGTGGGTATATCGGACATACTGTCCGAATTACCCTCTTTGAAGCTGGGTATAATGGCCATATGTCCAATTTATCATATTTAGGGTGTCCAGTTCACCCAAATGTAGACAGTTATTATGACTTGTCTGAAAAATGTATGCTTACTATTTTTCAAGTAGGTTATGAATATTATAGAGTAAAAGTGTTTGTCTTACAATTTCTAGCACTTTTCACTGAGTTTATTAGAACTTTGTCGATTTTACGATATAGATTTTGAAAACTCATTATTAGGTCAAATAACATAAAAACGCAAAATTGAGGATAGAGTTTAAAAAAATCGTTTTTACTCTACTTTTTTACTGAAAAATGTTTACATTCGGATTGGGAATTTATACATAGCAGTTATTAGTGGCTCTGTCATTTACATTAACGGGGAGAAGGGGTGGCCAATTTACCCACCCTGTCCAATATACCCACCTTTCTCCTAATGCCCCTGTCGCAATAAACTTGTAGTTGTATCTTTCTCATGTTAGAAACTCATTTGAATATTGTACACCATTGTGGTTACCGCACCAGGTAAATGTGGTCACCGCATCAGGTAGTTGTGTCTTTCTCATGTTAGAAGCTTGTAGAATATTGTACACCATTGTGGTCACCGCAATGAAATGATTCGCATTAAAATGGTTCAGCGTCATGTTACTAAATGTATTTTAACCCTTTGAGTGCGGGCGACGCTTTTAAGCGCATTCATACTGCTTTTCCACAACTGAAATTTGACAGAAATTGAACAAATATGCATGTATAAATCTTGAGTAAAGCCCCCATTGTGAAATTTAGCAGGTTTAATTTTTAATTGAGGAGGTATTTTCCTTTCATTTGAAGTTGGCAATTGCGTGAGCAATGCCAACTTCAAATGAAAGGAAAATGTTAAGTAGTAATGAAGCACTTAAAGAGTTAAAGGAATATTTAATCTTATGTCTCGTACAGAAATAGATGTCCAGCTTCAAGTATACTGCCACCGTGTTACCACAGAGAGATTCTCGATCTGACGTGTTTCCTATTTAAAAGTCCACATGGTGAGATTTATATATTATATATCAACAATTTGTAAAGACAGATACCAGCAGACGATCTGCCAACAAAGGAACATTATATCATTTAAATATGACAAAATCTGTACACGCACAATATATGAACTTTAACGGATTAGCTCATCTATGGAATAAGCTCCCACAATATATTCGCATGTCAGATAGTTAATGCTCATTTAAAAGAAAGTTTTCTGTTGAGCATAATTCACATTTAATTGATTTCGCTATTAATAATTGTTGTACATGGGGGTATTGTCTGCTGCTGCTGAGGGTGTGATGTACGATAACACGTGATTCGAGAAACACAATTATGCTCGATATCGATATCACACCAACCTATATTTTCTGAGGTGATGGGGAGAGCGCTTTTCGCTGAGCTTCCAAAAACGCGACAGCAAGGTGGACGGTTCTGATGTGGATACTTATTATATATTAGGTGTTGGTAGTTGACGAACCACCTCGTCTGACCTATGCTAGTATATATTGAGTTTCAGTAGCGCGACGGCTTCACGAGGTGACGCCAGCCAATGCTTTTTAGACTAATGTAATAATTTTGCTAAAAGAGTTCCCCGAAAAACCATATAGTTTTTTATTACTGTGTTTATAATGTAAATACTTTATGAAAAAAACAAAAATTAAAAAAAAAGATTAACAACAGTAAAAGCTTCCATATTAAAAAAAAGTGTTGTACTTGTAATTATTTTCTAGGTTGCTACGCTTTCCAGAGTGTCTTTTTTGCTACCATTTATAATAATATGTATTTATTTTCTCTGGGAAGTCGCGGGAAACATATATTATTTTTTATATACTTTCTATACTTATACTTTTTGTATATAGAGGTATATGTATATAGTTGCTGCCTAGCTTCCAGAGGCTTCTATAAGCCTGTTCTAGCGCAGCACGACAAATGTTGTATATAATATTATAATGATATAATGTGTATGTTTTTGTATCTGTATTAAATATATGTATTGGTCAAAAGCTAAATAAAATAATAAAACAAAAAATATATCAGATTATAAAACCTGCACCTTTACCTTTCTCTTGGCCCAGTTTGTGCCCAGTACTGTGTGTGCATAAAAATGATGTAAAGCCACATTCATTCGTTATTGAAGGGCATATTTAGTTATTCATTCATTCATTCATTCATTCATTCATTCATCCATTCGTTCATTCATTCATTCAGACTCTCAAACAAAAAGAAATGTTATATTTAAACCATACCAATTTGATAATCTGCCATTCGTTCATTTATCCATACATATATTAGCTGGAGACCGGCGATAGCTCGCACAGGGGTTGCCACCTGGTGAATGACTGTATCAGTACCCTTGACTTCATGTTTATTCTAAGTTTTTTTTTAAACAAATTGTGAAAAAGTGAAAACACTTTTTCCATTTTGGTAGGTCAAAAGTATTTTTTTTGCTATCGCACACAATCATCAGTTTCAACTCCTAACTGAAGTTACTGATATTTTATACATGTTAGGTTGCCCTCTATAATGTTAGTTCTAAATAAACAATTTTTCATAATACGTCCATGTGGGGTTTGTTTGTACAAAGAAAATGGGGCTAGTTCGACTGTTCAGGTTAACCTCACAACCATGAACGGAATGCCATTAGAATATGTTTTATCTTTCAATGATCTCGGAGTTATAATAGATAACGATTTATCTCAAAAAAGTCAAAATTTATAGCCAACATCGTAAGCAAGTGCAATAAAGTCAACGGAATGATTATGCGTTTATTATAAAGCCCCCTCTTCTATAAAGCGTTTGTAAGGAGCATTGCAGAATATTATTTCCCAGTGTGTTCTCCACACATAAGAATACAATTGCAAGCTGTTGAGAAAATTCAGCGAAATTTCACTAAATTTACTTTGCATTAGGGGCCTATCCCGATTTTTCTTACAATAAACGCTTTTCGTTACTTGATATTTTACCACTTTGGTATCACAGGGAAACATGTGATTTAAAAATGTTGTTTAAATCTATGTATGTACCTACTATTTGTGATGGTAAAACTAATATTGTTAAACCTTCTGTGCCTAATGTAAGGTTGCGTTCCAACGATAACGGTATAGGCATGCAGGCATATCATTTTAAGAATGAAACATACAAACATTATTTTACCAATAGAATTGTTTATTTGTGGAACACTTCGCCCCATGATTTTAGATCAACGGGGTCATTTTATACTTTTAATACTCAGCTAAAACAGTTTTACAATGATTTATTCGGTAGCGATTTTTCCTGCAGCCACCTAATGTACTTGGACGAGTATAATGCAGATGCCAAATATGTGCATGACTAACTCAAGTAGCCTAGATATTGATACTTATTATAATAGTTTGTATGTATAATGCATGTGTATATGTACGTCTATAGATCTTTTAACATGCTATATTTTTTATGGATACCTTACATTTAAAGGGAGCTGGTCGCCTGTTTTCGGTATCCAAGTGTAGATATATATGTTATTATTACAACTAATGTGATAGTCACATTGATTATGTCACTTGTAAGTAATGTTACCTGTATAAAATTATGTATACACAAAAGCTTAATAAATAAATAAATGTTTAGTTACATGAATGTAATCTTGTTTAGAAAACTCAACATACATTGATCAACGTTTTCCAATCTGTGATTCCATTTGTCCTGTTTAGTACATACACGTTGCCGTAATACAAAGTAATATAAAACAGTAAACTGCAGGCCTATCTAGCATATCTCCAGATAAAGTGTGATTTCACGAAATAAATTTATATTTTCTGACAATCTCAATTAGGCACACGTCAAGGCAATGTGATCTCGCGATCGGCTGATTCTCATATCTGCTTCAAACACGCCCCGATAACTCGAGGCCTGCTCGGTGAACAGATCCACAACTATGATTAGACGCCGGGCGAATGTTTCATACGCTGGCCCAGTTCTAAATAGACGTTATGCCAGTGTCAGGTGCAAGAGTAGGAATCCAATTACAGGGCAAGATGAGGTCGGATACCGGACTGATTCCATTTGGGACAACTTGTCCACTCAGGCTTGCAGTGGACCGCGGTCTGGGACATCACAGTGCTACACTGAACATTTGTATAACATTTGTACAATGTTGGACCATCGTCAAGACGTTGGGCCGACGTTGTACAAATATTTTCTGTTTACTGGGATAACACAGTGCCACAGGCGCATGCTGGCAAATTTATTTCATTTTGACTTCATTGCATTTTTACTCAATAGCTATTTTGTCTAAGTGACCTTAGATTCCGGGAAGATATCGATTTTCCATGCCAAGCTACACGAACCAACCGGATCACCATTAAAAGTCATCTCATGGGACACACGTTGGATCTGTTTTTCCCAGATTGTCACGCAAAATATTCTCAATAATAATAGGTCTACGTATATATTTAAAGCTGGACGTTACCATACTTTGTGATTATTATTTCAAAATAATCATGACCTCTTGGTTTATCACATCTAACGATTGGTCCAACGTCTGATCAGTAAATGGACAATCAATTCTATTTCTAGCGTTTATAGATTATACAACTTATTTACAGAAAGGCTCATTCAAATATATAGTCAGTCTACCACAGCCAATATAGCATCGGTTATTCATTTGCTCTCATATTATTTTTATTTTGGTATTTTTTCCCCTTTTATTTTAGGATATCAAAATACCACCGCGACAACGTTAAAAACTGTTTTACTAAGTAGTTGTACTAGGCCTGTTGAAAGAAAAATATTTTTCCCATTATGAAAACCACGAGATTGAAAGCTTGGTCCGAGGTCTAGTCCTGGTAAAACACCTTATCTCGCAGATTTAACCATGGGATCCCTTTTAATTCTATGATTTAACTAGAACATCTTTTCTATTTTAAAATCACAAACAACCCTTTCTGATTCCATCGAAAATTAGTGAAAAGCTCTTTATTGCTGAGAATTAAGAACTTTTATTAGATGTGATGTTAGTACTGTCCAGGTCAAGGAAGATGTTTCCTCTGGAATTTCTTTAAACACACTATTAACACTATTTACACTATTAACACTATTCAAAATGAAGACCATTGAAATTTGAAGTGGGGAAGACAAATCATGCCAGCAGACACACGACGTTGAATCGACATTGGTTCAACATTGGTCCAACGTTGTACGGTGGACCAACGTTAAACCAACATTGATTCAACGTCTTGTGTCTGCTGGGATTTGTGCTTACATTTTTTTATTTTTTTCAAATTAAATGTAGCCAAACTATCACAAAAAAAAAGAAAATAACGCCGTGTGATTAATGTGATAAATATCGTAGGAAGATAAAAAATAATTATGGCGTGGCAATCATCACTTTCATCGAATGAATGGTTTGAACCAATAATTGTTTCATGTTGGGCCAGCGTCGTAACCCAGCAAACACAAAACATTTGCATAACATTTGTACAACGTCGGCCCAGCGTCTTCGACGCTGGTCCAACATTGTACAAAGGTTATACAAATATGTTGTGTTTACTGGGAATGTAACCATTAAACAAATACTCCGTCAGCGTGTTTTCTCGGCCCTAAGCCAAACTGACGAAGAAGAGAATAGTGAGAAATTGACTAGATAAATGATTTCAAAAACGATATTTCAAATCAAATCACAACACGATGATTAATAAAAACAGTCAAGCACAAAAACCATTTACTGAATTTGTAAAAGTTAAAAAATAATGTAGTATACCGAGCATGCTACTGCCATACGTGATTTCCGTCGCGCAGATTAGAGCAGAGGTGAGTATGCCAGCTGCAACGTCCTGTGCCCCCTCCCTCTGCCCCATCCATCCCTCTCTCATCCCCTATACCCTTCCCTCTTCCTTCCATGCATCCTTCTTAGCCGCATCCCTACCTCTCTCTGTTCCTTCCTGCCTGCATTCCCTCAATCCTCCCTTCCAGCCTTTATTTATTTACTCGTTCATGTGACACGTTTTGTTAACGGTAGTATTGAAATTGTCATAATAATTCCCCATGTATGTACCTTGAAAGGCTTATGTCTAAGTAAATTTGAAGATATCATTATATTACAGGTATATAACCGCTTCCGTGTTAACTAAATATGATTGATGAAGTGGTATCTGTTTTATTAAACATATTATATCAACATATAATATCAACATAATTATATAATATCAACATATTATATCAACAATAGTAAAACTGATCCACTATCTATAACATGACTAATGATACTAGTTATTTCAATTTTTGATTCATTTTTAAGCATTGTCCCAACAGTGAACAACTGTTTAGCCAAACGCATTTGCTGGCAACCAATAATGGACAATTATAACATTTATTGCGGGTAGGTATAGTGAATGTATGATGTGTATGATATTTTAAACTTAATGAATTGGCAAGTCAGATGATTAAAAAGTAAACAAAAAATTGTGAGTAGCAGTCATTTTCTAGAAAATACTATTGGAGCTAGATCAACTGTTGATTGATTTAATGCATCAATGACAAGATCTACCTCTGATTTTAGAGGTGAAACAAAACAAGTTATGTTCCATCTCTATGGTGCCGGTATCATTTTTTAGCAAGAATTTGGTTATAGGTGAAACATTTATATTAGAGTTCCTAGAGCTTCAGAAACCAGCACATGTCCACAGACTATTCTGAAAGCGGTAGACCTAGATCATATTGAGATGTCATGACATATGTAGGTCACTTGTTTTTACACCTGTGTCCTACCATCTTCCCTATAGCAAGCCGCGAGTCAAGCCTGTTGTAGGGAAGATGGTGTCCTCTGCTTTGACAAATGAACGTAGATAAATTAGGAAACGTTGTATGGCAAGCCTTGTGGGACAAAAAGCCACATCTTTATACATAAATAACAGCTTCCTTGTTACCTAAAATAAGACTTATGAAGTGGTATTTGTTTTATTAGACATACATATCCACATAAGTAAAATGATTCACCACTCAGCAACCATGCGACGTAGGGCCAACGTCTTGGACAGTGGGCCAACAGTGGGCCAACAGTAAACTAATATTGGAACGACGTCTCATGTATGGTTGCTGGGCTACTATAACATGACTAATGAACCGAGATGGTTTTCTGTCCTAAACGGCTTGCCATAACATAAGCGTATCCCCAAATCACGAGACATTGATTCGATGTTGTTCTATTGTTGGGCCAGCGTGGAAAAGGCGATTGGCCAACACTGTAACAACATCGGGTTACCCTGGTTACGTAGTAGCTGGGATATGTAGTAACTGGCATAGATCCAATAGAAATAATCATGGTAATGCAGCCATGAAAATGCAGCATAAATTGATAAAGCGTTATCCACAAATGACCAATATTCAAATTGGAGGACGGATGTCAGTAAAACATAACCTCCTAATCTTGAGATGACTGCGTGTGGGGTCGTAATTGTTTCATGTATGGTAATTGGTTACTTTCAAACGGATTTTAAAACTATAAACTTGATAAATATCGCTTCCTAAAAGCGTACCCAGCTGACACAAGACGTTGAATGAATGTTGGTCTAACGCTGGCCCACCGTCTACGACCCATTGCCAGCTAATACTGAGTACGCCTTTGGAAAGCGAAGTTGTAGTTACAGAAGTAGTTTTACATTTCGTTCAAATTAACAATAAACCTTAAATAATTCTCGCGAGGTTTATATAATAATGACCTCACGGGAAATAATTTCAGTTTTTGGACACTGTACAAGTAGGCCCTAAGCCCATTGTCACGTGTACATCGTTTCCAGTAAACCTGTTCTCGCGAAATCCATCGTAACGTTTTTGGCGTGACGAGATTTGACCGCCATCGCTGATAAAATGTCCTGATCATTTCTGACAGACGCCACAGCCTTTATAAAGTCACCCAGACTGTGCAGGCCTCGAATTCCAAGGTTTACTCCCATACCTGAAAAAATAAGACAAATTAAATGATTTGTTTCTAACATGAGCCAGATATTGTTATATTATTGATAAAAAAAATATTATAGAAATAATGTTATTATATTCCAACTGGTAACATTTTAAGACGACCAAATAGGCCTACACCCTACTTCGTAGACAAGAAAAGGGGAAGTGAGCAATAGCTAGAGCGCCTCGCCTCGCCAGTCATGCAGGCGTCCCGGTTTCGAACCCCGCTGTTCCCGTGTGGGGTTTTCAGAGAAACAGCATTGTTCCACCCTTCTCAATGTGAGTAGGCGATCACGTTAATGGCGGCCTCGTCGAGTTAGGGTTGAAACCAGTGTATTGACGGTTATTTCGCGCGGGGCCCCGCACTGCGCGCTCCCCACACACTTCGTAGGCATCACAGAATTGCATAATAAATTATGCATTATCTTTTAATTATTTAATCAGTCTTGTATGCACACGCTAGTGATAGTGAATGTAACAGTTGAGGGGGGGGGGGGAGGGGGTTATTCCCATAGTTTAGATTTAACCCTTTAATCGCCAAGTTATTTGATGGAATTTTCACCCCCTTGAAGTTTTGAGTGAAAATTATTAAGATTAGACAAAATAGAGTCACTATTTTGAAATAGGGCCTATTTATATATTGTTCGAGAAAGCGCAAGAAAAAAACGTTTGCTTTTGATAGGTCTGCATGCTAAAAACAAAATCTTGTGGGTTCGTAATTATTCATTTACCACCTTTGAGAAAAATATTGCTCGCCGTGTTGAGCATGTTGACCGGAAGGAAGTTTATCATCTGGTCATTACTTTTAGAACGTTTTGACCCTCCTACCGCTCTATACTGGACGATCCTTAGGCATACGACCGTGAATTTGAGAAAACTAACAGCTGCTAAGGCGCGGATCAAGAGTGAGCGCACGCCCACCACTTTTTGTGCAAAATTCTATAGAAAGTCCCTTAAATTGGCCTAAATATGTCGAAAAAATCTTGGGGGCGAGCCCCCGCGCCCTCTCCGTTTTCCAATCCTGGATCCGCCCCTGCTGCTGGATGAGAAAATAAGAATAATCTTACTTTCAAACTACTATTGTAGCGTAGTGACACCTGGTGAAGGAATCAATACTAAAAAAGACGTATTTTGATGTACATGTAGCTGATCTTTGTGCTGCAAGGACACAGCGACTCCCTAGTGCCATTCAAAGACCGGAGACTCACTAGAATAACGTCAGAACGCACATAGATTTATATAACATTTGACAAGTTTTCCCAGGTTTTTAGGATAAAGAGCTATAGAAATATTTGCTTAATGCATGTGGGTCGTCTCGATTACTTTAGCCTAATTATCAACATGAATTGACCTCATTGTAGGCTCACTAACATTAAAGCTACCAGCAGCGCGGAGTAGGCAAAAATAGATAGAGAGGGTTAATAAGGGACACCATTTAATCTCCAGGGGGGGGGGATAAATCATTTTGTGGCGACTGTTCTATATAAACATGTAGGCCAAATAAAATTTTGAAATTTTCAGCGCGCCGCCGTGCCAAATTCAAATAGATAATTCATCCGCAACAAAAACTCCTATCCCCTCCCCCCCCCTAAGGATTGAATGTTATGGTGGACCCCTTATGCGTTTTTTTCAATAGTTTGGCCCCACATGTTATTTGGTATAGACCTACTACAACTTGAACTGATTGCGCTGTTTTCTTAACTTTATAGGGCCCTAACCAGTGTTTGTGAGAGGCTAAATATATGCAAACTTGTGACCACGTAAAATTATATTTAGTTGCCAACTTGTAGAATTCCGGGTCCGCATCAAACGGGACCCTCTTAGTGGGTATTGATGTTGCTCATGCCGTATGCCATATTGTCTCACATATCACATCACAAACCTAATTTCAAATGCTTATTTTCAACTATGATTCTGAATATGTAGTCGTAACGATAATGGCTGTATCTGTAAGTATTCATGAAAATATTGGCTCAACGACTAAGTGACGCTAAGTGACCTGTACCAGGATACTTTTCAGTGTTTTTATCCCCGGTGTTCCAGAATGGTGGTCACATTGTATTTCGAATGCATAATGTATTTATCATACTGATTGGAAACCCTATTTGATGTGAATGCTGAATAAATCTATCTATTTATCTATCTATCTATAACGTTGGCCTAACATCTCCTAAATATATTGCGCCTGCCTGCCACCCAGCAGAAACGAGAATATCCGTTGACCCAATGTCAGATGACCCAGTTTCCCACCGTCCGCGACGTTGGCCCAACATTGACCTAGCATTCGATCAACGTCTCGTGTCTACTTGAATAAGCAGAGCTAATATACACCCTTTTCAATAACAACACGCCACACAGTGACCAAAAGCTGAACTATTTAGTTAGGACTCCTGTTACACCCTTTTCAATAACAACACGCCACAGAGTGACCAAAGCTGAACTATTTAGTTGGGACTCAAAATCGTGCAAAGAGTGTATTATACATACAAATATTCATCCTTATGGATTGTCGGCGCCGAGTTCAGCCGGCGACACGCGATCGATTTAACCCTTATTAACGCCATCTAAATACATTTGAATTGAGTTTACCCAACTTATTGACCATTTGTGAATCAACTCGGCTGATTTTGAAACATTCTATCAGTTATTTATCGTGTGTGAGCAATTTTGATACACCTCCCGAAAAAAATATTTTGGGCCATTTACACCATTTGTGATAATATGAGCATGATGAGTAGCTTATGTTTTTTGGCTTTGCGCTGCATTATAGAACATCCCAGCGACGCTGCGCCAACATTAGTCCAACATTGACTAAATATATCGTAACACACATGAACATCAAGCCGATGTCAGGTGAAGGTTGGGCCACCTTTTGCGATGCTGACCCGACATTAACCCAGCATTGACTCAATATGTCGTGTTTACTGGGATATATGATTGTTTTGCCTGATAGAGTGGAAGTTGACACATGCACCTGGACATCCAGCCAATGTTGGGTTAATGTATGGGCATCCAGCTAATGTTGGGTTGATGTTGGGGCAACGTCTGCGACGCTGCCCCAACATTGGCTCAACGTTTACTGGGATCTCTGATTGTTTTACCTGAGTGGAAGTTGACACATCTGGAGGTTTCGCCCTCCGCCACCACAAACATGTCCACCTCCCGGAAGTACGCCACGTTCTCCACGCGATGCGAAAGACGGATCTCAAATAACCGGGGGCTGAAATTGAGACATTTCATTCCCGATTTGTCGGATATGGGCAGCTCTTCTGGCGCTTTGTATGCATTGTAGCAGGCCTGAAAGATACGTCTCATTACCTGAAAAACGACACGTTAGTCATGGTAATGGTAAAAAATAATAACTGCCATTCTGAATAGTCCTAAACTCTGTAAGTTATATAAATCACACACCTACTGCACCAGTTTTACTAAATTATGTATTTAGACGCCACATAATGTCCTGATTTCAAAATATCCAGCACGCACTCTTAAAGAAAAGGTTTTTGAACAAATTGGTGAATAGTAGGCCTAATGTAGATAATTGTTCTATTTTGACCCCTATTTATACATGGAAAAGCAACCTCCAAGAACCTTTTGTTCTAAGCGAGTATATAGGCATATTTTTATCTCCGTTAATTAGATAATATCCACCGACAATACGGTAACGCAGAAAAATGCACTTGAACCATGCGTCCCCCTCCCCCTCAGACCTGATTTTTAAACTAATTAAACTGTAAACATAATCTTCAAAAATGACCTCTGCAAACTGCTCAAAATACACCTGAAGCAATCTAAAAAATGTTTTGCATCCTCTCAATCTTTGTCTAGATACGCTCCTGACACTTTTTTTATAGTATTTGACACACTGCCAGTTTCTAGCCCTCAGTCGGTCTGTCCGCGTTCCTTTGTAAGCACGATTGGCGATTGGTTGGTTTTTATTTTAATGTATGTTTCTGGTTTTAGTTGTATCCCAGTTGGATCTATCTCTCGTGGTGCTTTCTGGGTATAGAATTGTCCCGCTGTTCGTACACAGTGGACTACTCCTATATTCCTCTCCCTTTGTATTAACCCTACACACTTGCCAAACGAATTCGAAAATGGCACGGGACAGATTCAAAATGGCCGCCGCTTCTTTGTGAGAGCGATTGAATCGTGAAATTTCATTTCAATGCTTTGGAATTCAAAACAATTTCTCACCTCACAAACCCGTGGGATGAGTTCCAAAATGACGCAGATCAGATTCAAAATGGCCGCCGATCAGACAAAAACGTCTTTTCTTTGTCAGAGCAATTGGCTAGCGGAGTTTCATATCAATTTTGTGAAGCGCACGTCGTGCTCACCTTACAAACTCGCTAGAACAGTTTGAATATGACACGGCCGCCGCTCGAACATCAACGGGTTTTCTTTGTAATTGCTTTTAAAAATCGGATACTGAGTAAATTTGACACGTTGTGGATTGCGACACGTTAACCCTTACAACGCTGAAATATTGTTGTACAAACCATGGAGAACAAAGGGTTTTTTTCAATTTGAAATCATCATAAAATTCTTAGTTAGCTATTTCCGCTTCATTTGAATACCGATATGTTATGGGTCAACGGCCATTATATTTTTTTCACTTTCTTCAGTGCGGGGATCGTCTTTAGACGTTAGAATCTGACGTTCACGGACCTACGTCCAATTCTGACGTCTAAAGACGGTCCTCGCACTGAAAGGGTTAAGTTGATGTGAATTCATTTTGTTAACTTAGTAGTTTAACATGTTTAACCCTTACAGCGCGGGAATCGACTTTAGTCGTCAGAATCTGACGTCTGTAGACGTCAGATTCTGACGTCTAAAGTCGATCCCCGCACTGTAAGAGTTAACATATTTATAATGGTCGTAGACCCATAACACAGGTATTCTAACGAAGCGAAAAGAGCTAACTAAGACGTTTATGATGATTTCAAACTGAAAAAACCTCATGGATTCCATGGGTTTTTTTACAAAAATCTCAGTGCCTTAAGGGTTAAATCCAACACTATACGTGCGTCCTTTCGAATAAAGGTCACGACATGCCACGTCGGTATAGAGATGCCATTCGATTAATTCTAAATACAACCAGCGCGAGTTGGTCAGGATGGCAATGCTAGTTTTTATCTACCCATCTCACGATTTCATGTCGTGACCACGGTGACTGCTTAGAACATGGTGATAATAAAAAATCGAAGTAATATAAATAGTCATGCATAATATGATAGTCCGGTTTACACTGTCTAGAACGTATAGTCATCGCTGCAAACTCTTATAAATAACAACTCAACAAACACGACGACCAAATGTTGTTTCAATGTTGGGCCACCGGCTGCGAGGCGGGCGCAGCATTAACACAACGTGGAAGAAATATTTCGAGTTTGCACGGAATATCGTTCTTAACCCTTCAAGTGCTAAAACAGTTTTGTATAAGCCATGGAGACCAAAGGGTTATGTAAATTTGAAATCATCATAAATGCATAAGTTGGCTATTTCTGCTTCATTTAAATAGGCACACCTATGCTAGAAACAATAGAAATATTTTACTCTTACAGTGCGGGGATCTACTTTAGACGTCAGAATATGACGTCTGTAGACGTCATATTCTGACGTCTGAAGTCGAGGCTCGCGCTGAAAGGGTTAAAATATAAATGATGTATCACTTACTGTTTGGTCAAGCACCAATCTGAGAGTTTTGATTAGCTTGGTTTGCACCTTGGGCACCGCAAGAGCCATATAGCGGTGACTGATACTGCCAAATATTTTAAGGTGGAAGTTGTGAGGAAAATTGTTGTGCACGCGTGGCGTGCCATAGGCCTGCACATCAAATGTGAGATTGTGCACACGTGTTTCCGGTGTGGGGACCAATCGCTGACCGGGTCTCTCCACGGCGGCCACAGCGCCATATCCACGACACGGATGCTGCACAAACTCATCACTCAGTCCCAGGATGTTGGCGGCGTGTCCATGAGGGCCGTCACAAACTACCACCAACACCCGCTCTCCTGTACGCTCAATATCACTTGCGTTATTCAAGTCGAACTGTAATAACAAAAAGACATATGTTAACACAGCAAGCGCGACTATAGTCGTTTTAAACCATTTTATTAGCCGTTTAAATCGCAGATATTGATCGGGCACGAAATGTGTGTTTAAACATCAAGGTTTGCTCTCAAATTAAACAAATTTGAGTAGGCCTCAATTTCACCCACCAGAAGTTGTGGGTCGCGGTAGCAAGACAAAACAATTAAATGATTCAGGCCTTTAGGCCAATTTTGTGCACATACAGGATAAATTGGGCCAGGAGAACCTCCTGGGGATGGTAAGATGACACTGCCCTCCAAACACAGGATTCGAAATTCAAACCCTGGAGATCTGAGGCTAAGCACTCTACCTCTCGGTCAGGGAGGCTCCCACCAATACTGAGTTTTACGAGTGGATGGGGAAGAAACATTTTTTGTTTCTTTCAAACCGCCGAAACCGGGAAACGAAATTTAGGTTATTTATGTTCATTGTAGTGCTGTTAAAGTTTAGGCCGTATTTTTTTAACGGCGCTGTCGTTGATGAGCAGGATAGCAAAATATAATGGCACGGAACACACAATGTCAGGTCGCTTGGTTGTTGTTTATGACATGCTTCCGCATTGATGCCATTTGATAAATCTATTACTCATTGATCAATTTAAGAGGACTTATATCAAGTCAATACTTTGTGAACTAAGTGGAAGATGATCTTAGAAGAACGTATGTGAATTGTTTCTTTGATGCAGTGTTTTTTATCTCAATCTATTACAGGACGAGGAAGCGCCTCGCGATAGCTTTACAAAGATGGCAAGAAGGTAAAGCAACATGATTATTAACTAAATCTATGTAATGGTAACCCATATAATCAAGATGATTGTGTGTTAACAAATATTAAAAACAGCTTACTCTGGTTTTTAGTCTGACTTCCACTGGAGTACGTTGCTGACAGAATATATCCAGCATGTACTCAGTGAACACACCTATCCTTGTGAAGAAACATCCATTCTGCCAGCACCCCTCAATGTTGTCAAAGTCCACATGAAGTTGTCTGAGGAAGGTGACAGTCTCAGTGTCCAAGGCGATCTGATGAGGTCTGTTCACCAGCTGAGCTCGTGCCTTTTCCTCTATTAGTATTACCTTATGAGCCTTACCACTGTGACAAGCCAGTAACACGGATGTGAGTCCAATAGGTCCGGCTCCAACCACCACCACCACCACCTTACACAGGCGCTGCCGTAACCGGTCATAGCTGCTCTTACCCAGCAGAAAACCTCCACTGACCAGCACAGTGACCAGCAGTGTCTCCAGCAGTGTACTTGAGGAGAGCTCCTCACCGCCTCCCATAGTCTCCAGACATGACACAGAAGATCTGCAAGCAACATAACAGTGACATATATAGGCCTATCCAACAAACAAAAGAGACACAGTTGACATTGAGTCATTGTTGGTTCAATGTTGGGCCAGCGTCGTAGATGTAGTACTACATTCAAAACGAAAGTGTGCCCATAGCTATTGATCGGATAGTCCCAAGTGATTTCTTAGCAACGGTCATTTACGCTGTGTAAACAACATCCGATGCAAACCCTAGATAATTAAAAAAAACATTGATTCACCAATCAAGTTAATAGGAACTACATAATATAGCTTAAGAATAATGACACTATTAATATAAAGGAAGCTACTATTTGCGTATGATTATGTTGTTATCGAAAACGACAAGTCCAACAGCTGCTCTTTACTCTGTGTGACAGCAGCAATTCTTATTTAGACAGAATTATCAATTAAGTAAATGTTAATTTAGGCCTACCAAGTGATCGATCTGTAGCCTACGTTATAAGCACCACAGCTACCGACTGTTTGGAGCTACAGCTCCGCAATGTGACTGGTGATTGAATCTTTCTGAGCGAATACAGTGTTTATATTTAACTCGTCATTCATCAGCAGGAATTGTCCTGAAGGATTTAAATAGAACAGCACACGTCACGACTCTCATGAATACAAATTATTATGGGACTTGTATAGCCCTATCAGGTGACACGCAGAACACCAAGAACGCTTCCTATTGTGCGGGAATACCATCATTATCAAAGTGGGTCTACCTCAGCAGACAAGAGACGTTGAACCAATGTTGGATTAGTGTTGGTCCAGTGTCGAAGACGGTGGACCAACACTAAAACAACATTGATTCAACGTCTAGTGTTTGCAGGGACATCAGTTTCGGCCTATACAATGACAACGTTAAAGATTTACAAGATGTATCTCCTTTCCATTGCTCACATCTAAATATGGCTGTTATCGCAAAATAGGAGCTGCTGTCTGGAATTCGCAGAGATGGATCATCGCATTCGACCTATTTTGAAAGTAGACGATACCATAAAATGAGTCCTTCATATTTTTAAAATAAATAAACAACCAACATTTTAATTGGGATACGTCAGAGAGAGAAAGTAAAATGTTTACATCATTTATATTCGATATTTTTAGGCGGATGCTATATCAGCAATTGATTAAAATCTATCTATAGTCTGATATCGGATCCCGGAACTCCTGGCCTGACTAGCTAAAAATACTTCCTTGTTAATGTCAGAGGATATGACTGATGATTGTAGGCCTACTGATGAGATCTATTTGCAACAGTGATGACAACTCTCGCATGCGTTGCGATTATAGTAAACACAGGCTTGCTACAAAATTTCAAAAAACAATTTTTTTTTTTTATTTATCATGACCAAAATGGAAAGTATTCATGACTCAAAAGTGGACAGAAAACTGTAGCGGATCCAGGATCTTAAGGAAAGGAGACGCCAGGGGTTTAAGTGTTGCCCCCTTTATTTTTGGGGTAAAATTAGGTCAATTTAGGGGATTTTTAAAAGCAAAATTAGTTTTTCCCGATTTTGCCTATTTTTTAAAACTAGGCTGCTTTTCCTGACAATTCAGGTTTTTGGTAAAAAGTCTAGATTTTTCAGGTTATTGAGGTGTTGTGGACTTGTGGCCAGCCCGCATAAATTCCTGCCTCATAAATTTTTCCGGTTGTCTTGAAACTTTTAAGTTATTATATTATATTACTGGTAAAGTTACTGGTACAGCTATTGCAGTGGGAAAAAAATATTATGTTATGGGTTTGTATTGTCGCAACCATATAACTTGCTTCCTTCGCTGAACACTTTATAGAAATACTAGCTATCTGCAACAGTTTGCCATGTACATTACAGATATTGAGGTCAATGATGACCGCAAGTTGGCTATTTTAAATTTTGCAGGGCATAACCATGACTGGCAAACAGCACATTTTGTTTTATAGTAATGGTCTAGTTATCTGGTATGGTTGTCCAGATATTACGCATATTTATAAAGTTAATAATAAAGCAATAACATGATTTTTGTAGAGCGATCGATATGCTGTCTTAATGACCCGACACAAATGCCGGCAGCACGAGGCACAGTATAAGTACGCATTGAACACGTGCTGCTGCACAAGGCGAAATCACGGACAGCTAGGCCTCATGTCCTCATGTCAGGAAATCAATTTAGGATTTGTAAATAAATTAATCTCAAAGAACATAAAAATGAACAGCGTCAAACATCATCGTCAAACATCGTCATCGTCAGGCAGTGCAGCCAGAAACCTACAGCTATATGTACGCCAACATGTCTAGCAGCCAGCGTACAAGAGTCGTGCAGCCCTAGGGAATAGGGCTCATAGACACATTTTACGTCCACATTGCATAGCTATCTGGCACGTTATTCCAGATAGTACGCTTATTAAAGTCAATAATGGCCGAAGTCGGCCATTTTGAATTTGATCAAGTTGAAATTTGTCAAGGCATATCCCTACCTGAAACCACACATTTTGTTTTGTAGTAATCATGGAAATGGTCTAGCTATCTGGTACAGTTGCCAGATAGGCATATCAATGTTTATAATGGCCTAAAATCTGCCATTTTTAATTTGATCCGAGTTAAAATTTGTCAGGGCATATCCCTACCTGAAACCTTTGTTTTATAGCTAACTGGCACGGCTGCCAGATATCAGAATATTAAAAGAAAAAGCTATTTCGGCCGAAAGGTATATAGGAAAAAAGTAGGTCAAAGGTCATAACCCCAAACGACACATCTGCATCCCCTACACCCCTATGTGTTTCCGAGATCTGCCGCGGAAACGAAAGGCGGACAGACGGACGGACGGACATCCGTGGCGACGCCATAACCCCCCGCCCCCAACTCCGGGATAAAAATCGTCAGTGATGCTAACCAGTTTTTAGCAGGATAACAGCCTCTCATAAGCGGACATGTGCGTATTAACCCTTTCAAGCCTGAGTTTACCATTGTCATCTTCATCCACTACGAGCCGCGAGTTGCTGTCGCAATTCTCGACTTGTAGTGGATGAAGATGACTTGATGTAGGTGAAAAATTAAAGAAAATTACCATGTATTGGTAAATCTGTTTCATGAAAATTTTCGTTCTAAAACCCTTTGTTGTGGTGAAATTAAGTATGATTTCAGGGATGTAAAATGCTGCTTTAATGTATCGTAAGGGCTTAAAGGGTTAAGGAAGATACTGAGGGTATTCAATCGGTTGTAATATAATATAATCGCTCGAAAACAATACAGGCAATATTATCGCCTTTGTCATGACCAAAATAGCTACAACTAGTGATAGCTATAGCAACATCACGAGACGAGTGGCTACTTCTGTACACTCCAGGTTGAATATCTTTTACACAAACGTTTTTTTCTGCATACTCGAGAATAATGTTTATTCCAGAGTTGTCTTCTTGGCGTTGGATGTGCCTTTATAAAATAGTTGATTTACTAAAATCTGATTCTATTTTTCTTGCTAAAACATATGCGATTATTAATCTTGCACAGGATCAAATGAGATAATAATAATGATTTCCTTCTGATCCATTAGTATCACTGATTCAACAGTCTGTTAACCTTTTCACTACCATACATGACGGAAATTTCCGTCGTCATTCGTCAATGAACGTAACCATAAAATGACACAAATTTTCGTCAAATATATACTACATTTATGTATTTTTCGTCATTTGAAGCTGGAAATTGCGTTAGCAATTCCAGCTTCAAATGACGAAAAATAGAACTCCTACACCAGTATATCTGGATCCTGGCATGCACCCCGGCCTGGAAGTCAAAGGGTTAATTTCTACTCGTTCCACGCTCATCTATATGTCACCATCCATTGCCTAAATCCAATAACTACATGAAAATGTCATCATACTTTCATTCACTATTATAGTGATTTTTTCCCCATTTCAATTTTTTATTGATTAAAATAGATACAGTGCAGATACAAAGCATATTTTATCGATAAAGTATTTTATAAACATAAAAATATATAAGCATTGAAACGGTGCCGGCCCAATATCAATGGAGCGGCATCGGTCCAATGTATGGTATACGCGTTCACATACAAATAATTACCCAGTGAGCACGAATCACAGACCCCCCCCCCCCAAAAAAAAAATGAATGAATCGGGCTTTAGGCCACTTTTGTGCACATACAGACTAAATTGGCTCAGGAGAACCTCCTGAGGATGATGCGATGAGTGATATGACACTGCCCTCCAGACACAGGATTCGAAATTTAAACCTTGGTGATCTGAGGTCGAGCACGCTACCTCTCGGTCACGGAGGCTCCTCACAATACGAGTGGATGGTGAAGAAACATTTTTGTTTCTTTCAAACCGCCGAGACCGGGAAACGAGCCCCGAACTCTAGCGTGAAAGGCAGCGGTGCTAACCGCCACCCTACGGCCATCAACGCTACATCAGTGTTGGGCCAGCGTTTGTGAAGCTGGCCCAACACCAAAAAAACACCGTGCCAGTATCTCTCGTTTTCTGGGCATTAGTACAGACCCGCTGCTGGTCACCACGGGGGACGCCGCCCAAAACCTAAACCAGCACAGTAAGACCGACTTGAGTCCAATCTGGCAAACAGAAAAAACTCAAACCAGTGTCGGAACAATGTTGGACCACCGTCTGCATTTCAATTTACTGTAGTGAATAAAAATTAACTAATTTCAAAAAAATATATATCTAATTCTCGGAAAACACAAAATATTTGTATAAGTTACTTTGTACAATGCCGGACCAACATCGAAGACGTTGGGCTGTCATTGTACAAATGTTATACAAATGTTTTGTGTTTGATGGGGATTAAGTGCAGTATAAGTGCAGTGTAATATTGATTACATGATATTTTGTTTGTATTAGGTCAACCAAGCAGGCCTATGATGCATACCTGATATAGTGACACATAATATAATGCGTCATGGGTCATACTACCATCAAAAAGTACTTATTTCACGGAAAATGATATACGACTTATCCGGCATCGACACGAGGAAGCCCTGAGCCTTTGTTTTCATGTGTATTACACTCGCATATTTTATACATACTGTAGATCTGGTAATTTTCGCGTGTTTAAATTATCGCGAATTTCTGTTTTAGAAGTTTAGAATTCGCTATTTTTTGTTTTTCTTTAGTAGCGCTATTCAAATAATAACTTTCGCGAGATTCTTGAATTCGGGAATTTGTCCGCCTCGCGAAATTCGCGAAAATTAAAACCTCGCGAATATTACCAGATCTACAGTATTTACTGTCTTTATTCACCCCTCGCAGTTAATAAAAAAATATCATGATGACATTTTCCAGGTAGGTATAGGACTAAGCATGATCTAAAACAATCTAAATATGGCTGATGATTTCAACACTTTCATTATCCTTTCTATTCAGAATGTCATTGTGTGATCATTTTAACCAATTGTTCAGATGACATTTAGTTAAGCATGTTAATATTAGAATAAGGGTCATTAGCCCATGAATGTGTACAGCTGAAGACTACATACGTGCAGGGCCCACATCCGATCATCTAAAAAGAATCATCGACTACTCCATCACAACCTTTAATATGAAGTACATAATACAGGAATAATACAGTATACATCTACAGGTCCTTACTGCCACACCACACGAAGAATGTAAATGAAGAAATAGGGCAATCTCAAAAAGGTAATTCTAAATATAACTAATTTAAAAAAAAATACATTACAGAAAAAAAATATAATTAAATTTTTGGTGTGGTATGTGAATTTTCTTAAAACAGAAATCAATGTCATTCATGTAGTTCAATTTTCAAAGCACGAACAATGTGAACTTATTATTACTTGACATCTCCCTCATCCTGAGATTTAGGGCTGGGGCCCTATAGTGCAGTAATTAAAGCTGCCTATACTTGGAAAGTCGGGGATCGATAGTTCGTCCCCCGCTCTGGCATTCAGGTTTCAAGGAAACAAATGTTTTACCCCGCTCACCCGCAAAGATTAAGCATTGTGGGAGCCCCCGTAACACCGAGAGGTAGCGTGCTCCGACCTCAGACTGGCATGGCTCGAGTTCCATATCCTGCGTCTGGAGGGCAGTGACATATCATTTATCTCACCATCCTCATTTCATTTCATTCATTATCCTGAGATTTTAGGCTCTCGGCATTCTGGTTTCAAAAAACTTAACTCTTCCTTTACCGACTTCCCCCTGATAAAACTACCGCCATAAACCGACTTCTTTTTTAAGGAGGACCCCTGAGGTGGCCGCTGGGCACAATACAGGTTATAGCTTTGCGCATATTACACAAATTAAAAATACAAGTGAAGATTGCGCCCATGTCACTGACCATTCTGGTTGGTGATTTTCAACTACGCGTGTAATGAAATATCTCCATTGCAATTAATGCATGTACACACGTGGATTTCGCATAAATGCGAATTTGTTAAAGGAAGGTAGTTTTCGCATAAAGGAGAACTCTCCTGAACGTTTCACATTGTATTATGTTGATATAATGTTGTCCCACCGTCTAAGACGCTGACCCAACATTATAACCACATGATGTGAAGGTGCCATGTTTGCTGGTTATTAAAGCTCATAATAATAACGGACACATCAAAAGGCTTATTCCCACTTGACACCATTATTCCAGTTCAGTCCACAAACACGAGTAAAGTGGCCCGAAGCACCATTCACTGTGTAGTCAATGGTGTGCTTATAGATCCATTCGAAAGTCCACCACTGTGCTCTGCAAAGCCAAAAGGCAGTATCTGCTTACTTGACAAGTAAGCAGATACTGCCTTTCGGCTTTACACGGCACCGACTGTTGGCTTGTGATATCAAGCAGAAGTATTTTTTATTAAAATATACATTATGAGTTTTAAATGTACTTCTTTCAATGCCTACACAGAGGCCCATGTATATATATCAGTGATATTGTGATGTGATATTAGATGACAAAGTACCTTGACTAGAGTTACAAGCCATTACGTTTACTGAAGCCTGACGAGGTTGTCGCGAAATACTTTATCACAACGCTTTCAGTATCTATCATATTTCAACCACATCATATCATGTACTACACTGATATATATAGCCTACCGTGAAGTCAGATATTACGTGTTGATCAGCGACCAACACACTGCAACAGCTGTTCAAGCTATTAATATAGGCCTATGTAACCAGCTAGTGGTAACAAGTGTATTTACATTCTATTGTCCACATATCGTCGCCTCGGAGCTAAAGGATCCTATCTGCCACTCTGACGAGTGTCAGATAGGATCCTTTAGCTCCGAGGCGACGATATATTTAAATTGTTCTATGTGGCATTAAAATTGTTAAAATATATGTTGCTTATATTAAAAGCACAAAGACATGTTCTGTATACGAATTTATACAACTATTCAATTGTTCCCTATATTATGATGTTTTGTTGAAAATAATATGTCGACAATTCTCAACATGGACAGAGCATTGGAAATTGGGTCCATCGAAAAAAAGACCCACAAAAATGAACGACAGCAGAAAATAGTTTACGAGCGGCCACTACGACAAGATGGTGATCTTTGCCAAGCATGTCGATAGGAAAAGCGAAATCCACATAATATCGTGAAGCAATAATTACCACTGAGATTGTATTGCTGCACTCAAAACCTAATGTATATTTTATCTAATATGTAGCTGGATGCTAGTAGCCTATAAAAGTGATACGGCATGACGAATTCTCACAGAATACGATAATTTCCAAATGAGTCTAATTTGATTTGATTTTAAATTTGATTGGATATCGAAAGTGATTTTCCAACACACCACGACATGGTACGTCATTAAACAAACGTTTTTACAAAGCAACTACGTGTGTAGCACGGATAATATAACAAATTCTAACCTCTTCTTTTGAGTACAGCTCACACAGACGTAGACTTTGCCAGCAAGGTACTCGTCCTACGAATGAATGAATGATTGGCGGTCGACTTCGTCACACTCTTGAGGCATGAGCTGGCCCAGTAAACACGAGACATTGACTGCGTTGTTTAAATGTAGGGCCAGCGACGCTGGCCCAACATTTAAACAATGTAGTCCACCCGTCATGTTTGCGGAGAATTCACATTTTCCAGGTCGATTCGCAAATGAATGAGGAATGCCGTCAGGAGACAAATTTATATCCCTCATAATCATATATCTCACAATCAACATGATCAATAAATGTAGTAGGCCCATGCCGAAAAAACACACTATCAGCGTTGGACCAGAGTCGTGCAGTGTTGGGCAAATGTTTGCAAACAGTTTCAGTGATAGAGATAGGCTTGAACCAGCGTGTGATGTCACGTTGTCTGGAAACTGTTAATAAATTATAGGTCTGTAGAGGCCAAATTATACACTGTGTGATCGTGTGGTTCATGTGTTATGATCACCATGATCACTTGTGGCTGATTGTCCCAAACCTTAAAGCGCTGAAATCGTTTTATATAATCCAAAGACCAAAGGGTTTTTTTCAATTTAAAATCATCATAAATGTCTTAGTCAGCTCTTTCTGCTTCATTTGAATACCTATGTTATGAGTCCATGGCCATTATAAATATTTACTCTTCTTTCAGTACGGGGATCGACTCTAGACGTCAGATTCTGACGTCTAGAGTCGATCCCCGCGCTGAAAGGGGTAAGCCCTAGTAGTATACGTCAGTGTGTAATTCTGTGTCAGATCCATGTTGATTTTGAATGAATGATTTTTTCCACTAATATACAACCCATAGATCAACAAAAAAAACTGTTTCCATTTTTTTCCTCCAGTGGTTAGATAAAAATTCAAAATGGCCGCCACCTAGGACAAAATTGTCTATGATCGGCATGTATTTGGCCAGAAATGAAACGCAGACACAAGCTATGGTTCTTTTTAAAGTGAGATACAATTCATAGATAAGTTCTACATATGTAACCAGACAATACACCAGATATAATTATTGTATGTAGGGGCTACTGTGATTTATCTTCACGCTACTGGGTGATTTTAACGGGCACCATACAATGTAAGGATGTAGAGTTGGCCACCGCGAACCCTCCTCACCCAAGCATGACATGAGATGTTACCAGTAAAAAATAAGGACGAACCTTATATTTTGACCGCTTTTATGGGGGTAACCCCCAAACATGTCTAGGATTAGGGGGTGGGGTTATGTAATCGTCTGCCATTGATTTTCTGATTAACCAATCTGCACAGGCGATATACCATATAAAAGATAATTAAATTCTGGGTTTAATAATACATCATGCGTTGCAGCAGAGAAAATAATCGTTTCTCCATATACGCTCAAGTATGTATTTTATTATAAAATAATCAAAATGAACAAAACAAACTAGTCAAAATGGTCGAAGGAAATGCCATAATAAATCGTAGTTATTAGACATTTCAATATCTGACCTATGTTTTCTGAACCCAGATAGCCTATGTGTATGCTTAAACATGAGTGTTATTTATATATATTAATGTAATACATAGTATTGCAGCATTTTAGACAGGTTTGGGGGTATCCCGATATAAGCAGTATATTTTTTACTGTCATTATCTTATTTCATTGCTGGGAGACACTCCTGTAGGAGTTATTATTCCTGATAGAATGTAACCTCTATCATGTATGCACGAGTTTATAGGTATTTTAATACAATTTAGTCCATAATTTAGAATTATTTGTACTTTATTCATCGAAATATGATATCCTGGCCGTTCTGATGGATTATACACAACAAATGACATTAATTTTGTGTTTTTATGTTCATTAGTAGTGATAATATAGCGGAAACCTGATTTTTGCTTATCAGTGGCGGCCATCTTAGATTTTTCATTATCGGGCGAAGGAAAAGAATGGAAACAGTTGTTATTTGTTCAGTTGGGATATATAGATGTGAGAAATCATCATCAATCAAAATCAACATGAATCTGACACAGGATTTTGATATGCTACATAGCGACATGTACTATAGTCACAATGGCATTGCGGGTGAATTACAACCAGTTTGCGACCAAAATCGGCTGCGAATGTTCTGCGATATGAATTTTAAGCTAAATTAAATTTAACCTCTTAGTCGTCCTACAACTGTCTGCGAGTTATTGACGACAGGTCGGAGACATCGGAGATCAACTAGTGGAAATTGGGGGAAACAATTTTTTTTGTTGGTGATTACTCGCCGTTTTGTATACGAGAAGTCTCTCACCATTAGGCATGCAGTCGTCTCCAATCACCCGGTGACATATCGCAGCCCATCACATTACTGTCGTCCACTTTTATGAGAAGGGTTGCAATAGCAATTTGAAAGGCGACCAATCTGCAAGTGTTATGCGACTGATGTGAGACTGGTCGGGGTCAGTCGCAGCGCGCTGGCAGTCCAGTTGCAGACAAACTAGCAACGGTATAGCTTTATGGGGCGTCGGGTGAAGCTGTTTGCTATTGTTATCGCAAGAGAATGAAGCAGTCAAGTCTGCGAGTTAATGCGATTATGTTGCGAACTTGCCTAAAAGTCATCGCTATAGGGGGGCTACTAATTACAAAGCAATTATTTTATCCCGCATCTGAACAGAACCATCTGCTTTAAATGTAGCCCTGGAGACAAGATTAGTTCGCTGGTTGCTTGAGATAAATAATGTAGCTCAGGCACCAAGCGAAATATACTTTAAATTTCTCATCTAAAAATCGACATCCCACCATTTGCTATTAGGCCTATTCGAAGGATTTCTCGCGACCATGAGGCCCAGTACGGATTCGATTTTTAAATCTGAGTTCACAGTCTTCAGATGAAACACATTATTTGGATAACATAGAGCATAATATAATATACTTCTGATTGGAAGAGGTAGAGCTATATATAGACCTACTGCTTCATAAATATAACAAATTTATTATTTTCAGAAATAAATTAGTGGGTGGGTCTGAATCTATTTTTAAGTAGAAATGTTGTTGATGGTGATAGCTTATTGTGCTATAAATACTATGTAGCTTTTTTAAAGACCTATAACAGTAAAACAAATACTGAATTGACATCGACTTTGTCTGTCTATATATATGCAGAAGTGAAAATCCGTATATTAGGTCTATAATAACCCTTTCACCACTGAAGCCCGTTTTATGTGCTGAATGCTATGGGCTTCAGTGGTGAAAGGGTTAAAGGGTTGTATCTGACACTTTCACTATTTAACACTTATAATACATCGACATCCTGGTGAGATGAACATGCATGTTATTAACCCTGTAGGCACTAATGCCGCACATCAATAGGAATTTCTTCAAGCGAAAATACTACATATAATGCAATACAATACATGGGGATGTTTTAAGCTTCCTGCAGAATGCATTACACTTGTCTCTGATTATTTTAAATAATTAGACCCTAGCATTCACGTTGAAGTGGGAGTTGCGGAGCAATTAACACCCACGTCATCATGAATGCAAAATTCATCCCCAGTGATCAAATGGTTCGAGCCCGGATCATCCGCATTATAAACGGAGCGCCCCCTGTGGGTATATTTCATCGACAATGATCAAGAATTTGCCACATGGAGTTGGGACGACAAACAAGATTTAGGCATTTCGTTGGTCATATGTTGGCTCAAGGCTGGACCAACCTTTAAAGCGCGCGTTAAGTTAGCTGATTTAAATTTTTCACCCACTTGATGTTGTGTCTCGCTACCGCGACACACAACTTCAAATCGGTGAAAATTACTCATATTAGTTTAATATGGGACCAAACATTTAAAAATATGGATGTTTGAACATATTATATATGCATCTGATTCCCAATTTAAGAGTGATTTACCCTGACAAAAAAACGGATTGAAAACAACTCTATACAGTCGTGCTTAGCGCTTAACCCTAATAAAGCACTGAATATTTTTTGCATTAACCATGGAGACCAAAGGGTTTATTTCAATTTGAAATTATTTCAATTTTAAATCATCATAAATGTCTTAATTAGCTCTTTCCGATTCATTTGAATACCTATGTGACCATTATTAATATGTTTACTCTTACAGTGTGGGGATCGACTTTAGACGTCAAAATCTGACGTCTGTAGACGTCAGATTCTGACGTCTAAAGTCGATCCCCGCGCTGTAAGAGTTAAAGGGTTAAATCAGCAATGGGTAAACGTCTCGTTTTTACTGGGAAGACTTCATTCAAGTACACTACAGGCCTTCCAGCAGATGGCCTTGAACTATGAGAGGTACATTGTGCCCATTTCTTTATCAATAGGTGTAATAGTGGAGAGAACTGACCAAGTTATACATCGCCCATGTGGTCTATTATCATAGTATTATGTTGGGTATCATTATTGTAGGATCCCAGCAAACACGAGGCATTGACCCAATGCTGGGTAATTGTTGGCCCACCGTCTTCGACGCTGGACCAACAATTACCCAACATTAGGTAAATGCCTCAAGTCTGCTAGGATTATATATGAAACATCAGAATATATGACTGATGTCTGTGGAATCTATGATACAATTCTGCCCCCGGTAGATAGAAGTATCCCAGTCTGCAGGTCTGAGGTATATTTGAAAACGCAATGGATAGTATTAATTCACACTGTGAATCTCTCATAATGGTCCAACAAAACATTGATACAACGTTCGGTCCACGTTTGAACCACAGTCCGCGACGTTGGTCTAACATTAAGACAACATCGGGTTAATGTTTAGGGTTTGCTGAGCTTGAAGCCCGACATCAAGTCTTCTTTATAGTGAACAATACTGCACATTCAACTACGTTGCTTTGAACAGTTTACAGCATTGTTGAGCACAACCACGATGGCAAATATTCGGGATGCGAACCCTACCACTTACAAGTCCAGTCCATAGTTGATATAAATGAAGCCATTATATATACGGAAGGCAGTGGCTAGTAGACGTTATAATGTTGGTTGGACACTAGTCCCTATCCCTTGCAGAACACAAATTGTGTTTAGGCGAATAAAGAAAAGAATAAAACGACATAATGGACGAACAAACGAACGATACCTGGTTGGCTAGAGATGACAATATAAGCGATACGTTCCTAGCACCGAAATGGTTGCAGGTCTGTATGGTCTCCGGGGAGTTGAAATGGCATACGGCAAATGTGAAGCCCGTGCAGAGACTCACAGTCACCAGACTATAAACTCTCCCTTATATACGAACGAAGGAGTGGTGATACTTCTACGGTGCGTGTGACTGCGTGTCGTGTCTCTAAATTCAGATTTTCGCATAAACTGAGATGATTCATGTGTTCAAGTACAAATTAGTCATGTATCCCAGACGGCGGGTAGGCCGACACCAAACGCTGGGTTAATGTTGTCCAAGTCACGACACAGGACGGTACGAGGGTCTACAGCGATAGAAGAGTGCTCCCAATATATGGCTCAATGCAGAATTGAATAGCTAATAATATTATTATATTCTAATATAGTATTTTGTATTGGTCATTTTATCTGCCTATCACCACAAGTGGTTACAGTGTTATTCAGAAACAGTGTTATTTAGACAGTGTGAATGCGGTAGGGCTATATACCGGTATATGACCAGAAATGCATTATTCTGGTGCTGCCCATATATATTTTGTTAAAAATAAAATTAATGGGGTTTCAGGCCACCTTTGTGCACATATGGGCTAAAGTGGGCCAGGAGAACCTCCTGAGGATGGTGAGATGAATAAGATGACACTGCCCTCCAGACACAGGATTCGAAATTCGAGCCCTGGCGGTCTGAGGCCGAGCACGCTACCTATTGGTCACGAAGGTTCCCCACAATATTGAATCATTACGAGTGAGCGGGGACTTTGTTTCTTTGAAACTTGAAGGCCAGAGCGAGGTTCGAACACGCGATCTCCGACTTTCCAAGCAATCCCAGTCACCACCATGGTGACATACTGTATAGACAAGACGCACAAACTACCCATTCAAAAATAACAAGACTACATAAGTCCAGGAGCTCCCGCGACGAATTAGAATTTGATTTAGGCAATTTTGTGTAGGGTTTTTAATGTAGTCCTAGGCTAGGTCAAAAATCAAGACGCAAGACAACTAGGTCTAAGAAGCTCAGTCTAAGAGTAAGATAAGAACTAGACAGTCTGTCAGAGATTGCAAACCTCCATTGAAATTAATGATCCTAATCAGTATCCCAGTAATGGTCTACCTATCTGGCACGGTTTACCCGATATCAGGCCGATCGAGGTAACTAATAGCTGATTTACGGTCATTTTGAATTTGATATAAACTAGTTAAAAACTTAGGGTGGATCCTCCCCCGAAACCTCAAATTTTGTTTTATAGTAATGGACTAACATCTAACACAGTTTGCAAAATATTGGGCATGTGAAAGTAAATAATGGCCGATAGGGGGCCATTTTGAATTTGATCGAGTCAGAATTTTTCAAGGTGCATCCTCAGCTGAAATCTCACATTTCATTCTATAGTAATCGTCTAGCTATCTAGCACGGTTTACCAAATATCGGCCATGTGAAAGTGAATAATGGCCTAAAGGCGGCCATTTTGAATTTGATCAAGTCGAAATTTTCCAAGATGCATCCTCAGCTGAAATCTCACATTTCATTCTATAGTAATGGTCTAGCCATCTAGCACGGTTTACCAAATATCGCCCATGTGAAAGTGAATAATGGCCGATAGGAGGCCATTTTGAATTTGAACAAGTCAAAATATTTCAAGATGCATCCTCTCCTGAAATCTCACAATTTGTTTAATAGTAATGGTCTAGCCATCTAGTACGGTTACCAAATAACAGCTATGTGAAAGTGAATAATGGCCGATAGGCGGCTATTTTGAATTTGATCGAGTCAATTTTTTTCAAGATGCATCCTCTCTTGTAATCTCACATTTTGTTTTATAGTAATGGTCCAGCTATCTAACACGGTTTACCAAATATCAGCAATGTGAAAGTAAATAGTGGCCGATAGGCGGCCTTTTTGAATTCGATTGAGTCGAAAGTTTTTAAAAGGCATCCTCTCCCGAAACGTCACATTTTGTTTTATAGTAATGGTCTAGCTATCTAGCACGGTTTACCTGATATCAGGCCTATCGAGGTAAATAATGCTGATTGTCGGCCATTTTGAATTCGTAAGTTAAAAATTTTCAGGGTGCATCCTCCCCAGAAAACTCACACTTTGTTTTATAGTAATCAGGTAATGGTCTAGCCATCTAGCACGGTTTACCAAATATCAGCCATGTGAAAATGAATAATGGCCGAAAAGGCGGCCATTTTAAATTTGATCAAGTCTAATTTTTTCAAGATGCATCCTCATCTGAAATCTCACATTTTGTTTTACAGTAATGGTCCAGCATCTAGCACGGTTGACCAAATAACGGCCATGTGAAAGTGAATAATGGCCGATAAGCGGCCATTTTGAATTTTATCGAGTCGAATTTTTTCAAGATGCATCCTCTCCTGAAATCACACATTTTGTTTTATAGTAATGGTCTAGCCATCTAGCACGGTTTACCAAATAACAGCCATGTGAATGTGAATAATGGCCGATTGGCGGCCATTTTGAACTTGGACGAGTTGAATTTTTTCAAAATGCATCCTCTCCTGAAGCCTTACAATTTGTTTTATAGTGATGGTGTAGATATCTTGAGCGGTTTTCATGATATTCCACAATATTAGGCCTGTCGAGGTGAATAATGGCTGATAGGCGGCCATTTTGAATTTTATCAACTGCAAATTTTTCAAGATGCATCCTCTCCTGAAACCTTACAATTTATTTGATATTAATGGTGTAGCTATCTTGAGCGGTTTTCATGATATTCCGCAATATCAGGCCTGTCGAGGTGAATAATGGCCGATAGGCGGCCATTTTTAATTTTATCGACTTGAAATTTTTCAAGATGCATCCTCTCCTGAAACCTCACAATTTGTTTTATAGTAATGGTGTAGCTATCTTGAGCGGTTTTCATGATATTCCGAAAAATCTTTCAGTCGGATTTACCGATGTTATAAATTAGGTCAAAGTGCTGGGTCAACTTCAAGGTCAAGGTCCGAAAACCTGAAAAGGCACAACTAGGGACCTTAGAGAACATGTATGTGCAATATGACTGTCATCGGCCCGGTACTTTTCGAGATCTGCTCCGGAAACGAAGTGCGCGTCAAAACGTCTAAATAGGTCATAGTTCTGAACCAGAAGTAGGTCAAAGTTCAAATACCCCAAAAGGCACAACTAGACCCCCTAGGGGTGTTGTGTGTAAAATTTGAAGACAATCGGACAAGTACTTTCAGAGATATGCTCCGGAAACGAATTGTTTACGGACGGCCCAACGGCCCAACGGCCCAACGGCCCAACGGCCCAACGCCGTCACATCATCATTTTCTCCTCTGCAACCTTGCGTATTGAATTCAGATTAAAAATATTTTAACCTGTCCATTAGCCACCTGGAAGTAACCCACATACCAAAAATTGTTATCCTAGCTTATTTTCTTACAAAGTTATAGGCAAAAGAAGTGGCCAAAAAAAAACGGAGGTAGAATCCATAGCTCCCTTCGTCTCACCTACGGTGACGGCGGGAGCTAAAAAGGAGATCAGTGCGTCGATTAATTGTGCACCCATTACTTTCGTCAGGACTCTAGAAAGTTGAGCGTGTTGTAGGCCTACATCAAGTGGATATATCAACAAATACACAGCCAGATGGCAGCGTAGCCCGAGTGGCTGAAACAGGTTTCAGACACAGATTGACCGCGTACAAAATCGTGGGACATTTCTTGGGGACTGTCAAATCGGAATATATCGGGGGATAATCAGGTCGAAAATAGTTTTTTTAGAATCAGTAACATTTCAGTTCCAAGCCCGCATGCTCAGCTCAGAGGTCGCACAGTCATTAAGAAGTTAAGGACATTTTTCGGCCCTTGGGGTCGAGATCGCTCTCGGTCATCGCCATGTATAATTTTTAGGGTAAAGCAAATACATCAATCCACGGCCTCGGAGTGGCAGCGCACATAATTATGGAGAGTGTGGATAAGATCGCGAATGCACAGCATATTGCTAGGTTCCGGTCAAATCACCTGGAGTAGTTCAGTATGCCCACATTTGCTTTAGAAGGTCTTTACGATGTGCGTGCCCAGGTGTGAGACAGTTATATAGTGCTTATAATAATATGTCAGGCATGGCCCAAGCACACAAAAAATAACGATTTTTTCTAGAGCGTAATCGTCCGAGTATAGGCCTACTTGCCCAAAAATATGACATGAAGATTAATATCTACTTTACTCACCCTCTTTTTTCTCAGCGAAAAAATCCGTCGACGATGACATTTAACCCTTTGACTTCCAGGCCGGGGTGCATGCCAGGATCCAGATATACTGGTTTAGGAGTTCTATTTTTCGTCATTTGAAGCTGGAATTGCTAACGCAATTTCCAGCTTCAAATGACGAAAAATACATAAATGTAGTATATATTTGACGAAAATTTGTCTCATTTTATGGTTACGTTCATTGACGAATGACGACGGAAATTTCCGTCATGTATGGTAGTGAAAAGGTTAAGTTGGTGTGGTTTCAGTTTCTTGCCATGACAGTTTATCACATATATATATATATATTACACACTGAGATTTATCATGCTAACAGGTGTTGTGATATTTGGAAACGTGAAAAAACACAAGCACTAAAATAAGCCTGACATTTCGCTTAGGTGTTTACCCTTTTATCTAGCGAGCTTCCCAATTGAAATTTTCGCACACTTGAAGCTGTGTCTCGCTGACCCCTGAACCATTAAAATATTGTGCATGAAACTAATTGTGACAAACAACTACCCTGACCTTAATCATGAGAAAGGTCAAGTTCAATCAAATACTTTATGTGGAGCCCTTCCGGGCACATAGCGATTTTTGTATTATTTTTTATAAATTAGTATAATCCAGTGAGATGTAGGCTAAATCGTGAGATGAGTCTTAACCCTTTGGCTGCTAGTTGCAGTTGGTGGTGCACATAGGCCCTATATTCGCAAAAAATACAAAACGGCATACGTAGATCAATAGTTATTTTGATATCATAGCCAGCACTCAGCTAGAATGGATATCAACAGAAATATTGTGTACTGTGTATAACTATTATATCAAAGCAGAGAATATTCAATATTATGAGTATAATAAACACAAATCATCACGACTGCATGGATAGGTACAACACATTAAATTAACCTTCAAAGCGCTGAAATATTTTAGATAAACCAATAAAAACAAGGGGTTTTTACAATTTGCAATCGTCATAAATGTCTTAGTCATCTTGACGAGTCCAGTCTGTATTCACACAGAGCGCAGCAAAGCACATGATAGTGTGAAGGTGGTCTTAGTTATCTCTTTCCGCTTTATTTGAATACCAATGTTATGGGTCTACTGCCATTATAAATATTTTATTTTTTCAGTGCGTGGATCGACTTTAGACGTCGGAATCTGATGTCAGATTCTGACGTCTAAATTCGGTCCCCGCATTGAAAGGTATAAACTGTGAGAGTTAGGTAAGTCATGGGAGCGACTAATACTATTAGTTATGAGAAGAATTGCCAATACTTCGTTCCCACGACTTTCAAACTATCTTCAACACGCTCAAGTATGAGGTCAACATTAAAGATACTTTAATCAACACCTTCGATTTCGCGAGACACCAAGACCGCTGTTAACCTGCAATGAGCTTTGTGACGTCCTTCCCGACCCTAGTATATATTATAACCCCCCTCTTCTGAGATTGTTATCATATAAATCATAATCAGGGTCACAAAAAAATATTTATTTTTTATAAGTACCGATGTGGACAGTGAGGCTTAACCAGAGAAGTAATATTTCAATGTTGTTAAAATGTGAAATGCGTTAGAGATAAAACAACAAAATAATGTTAATCAGTAACAGCTACCTGATCAATAAATGTCATGGACGTGTGCTCGCTCGAATTTGTTGATCGCGACAGGGAGAAAAACTCTTACGACGGTGAAAATCTCATCTGCCTTTAGTCTATAATTATAAATTTATGTTCTACCTCGGTTTAACTACGAGATAATCAGGATAATGAGAAAAATATAATGGACGCCATTTTATTTTTTTTCGGCGAAATTTGTCATGTGTTGTTGTTCAAGATTGTATTAGACATTACATTTTGTTTTATATATTCATTCCAGCTATTTTCCATCGTTTTTCGAGATGTGTAAATTTTCAAAAGTTAAGCAGGTCATGGGGGGGGGGGGCACGGCATCATTAAATGACACTTAAATTTGCGTAGCGTCGCTTCGCTCGGCTCCTTAATCTCCAGATAAATACTAAGCCTAGTTTGGGATCCAACTTCGTAGACATATTTTTTTTAAGAAAGTTAAATAAATATTTAGCTTGAGGCAGAGTGTGAAAAAAATAAAGTTCTGCAGAAAGTAGTGAAATAAAAAATATGTCCCATTCAAAAACTCTTACGCCCCCCACCCCCCCCCCCCAGTAAATGAATGGTGCCCCTTTTCCAGATTGCTGAATATAATGTACCAAATTAATTAAAGATAATATAGTTAAATGTCTATTATATGGGGATAAAAGTATCAGTAATTAATTAGATACCCTAGTGGTCACTGGGCCTTCAGTATCGCATTGGTGTGTGTACACCTGCAGTGTACATGTACACGTGTACTATCAACGGGGGTGATCTCTATCTACTGCAGAGAGATCACCCCCGTTGATAGTACACGTGTACATGTACACTGCAGGTGTACATACACCAATGCGATACTGAAGGCCCAGTGCTAGTGGTATAGGCATATAATGTCTATGTGAAGTATAAATAAGCAATCATACAATTTTATTGCTATAAGAACAACTAATTGCGTCGGCGGTGGCGAGGCCTCATGCCGGCGACCTTATATTTTGTCCTTAACCCTTTCACCACTAATCACGACTATAATCGTTTTTATTTTTTTTTGTTAGCCGATCAAATCACTCTTAGTGGGTATAAAATGACTGTTTACACATCAAGATTTGCAAAAGTTCGGTCTCAAATAAAATAAATAGGCCTATGAGTAATTTTCACCCACTCGGAGTTGTGGGTCGCGGTAGCGAGACACAACTTCAAGTGTGGGTGATAATTTTCAGGCCTGGCGTATTGTAACTGAGATTTTAGAAGTGCGTCTAAATATGCACGTTTATTCACTCGTTCCCTTTGGTAGTCAATTTTTTTTAATGTGCGGGGGCCCTGGTGCAGCGGTTAAAGCTGCCTGCTTGGAAAGTCGGAGATAGCGGGTTCGAATCGCACTCTGGCATTCAAGTTTCAAAGAAACAAAATGTTTCTTCCCCGCTCACTTTCTATATTGCGGGGAGCTTCCGTGACCGCTAGGTAGCGTGCTCGACCTCAGACCGCCAGGGCTCGAATTTCGAATCCTTTGTCTGGAGGGCAGTGTCATCTCATTCATCTCACCATCCTCATGAGGTTCTCTTAGTCCAGTTTAGCCTATATCTGTATAAATATGTGCACAAAGGTGGCCTAAGCCCCCATTCATTTCATTTGGTAGTCTAAGTCAAAATATCGAGTATTTTTCAGTCATTCGCCGACGCAACAAAGGTTTTAAATACCCAATACTTTTTCTAGCTAGTGTGTGGTATTGAAGTTTGGTCCTATTTATGCAGCTATTGAAATTATATTTATGCCCCTAAATGTTCACATAATACAACACAACGGCATACATAATTATAAAACACAAATAGGCTACTTACATAATACGTAATAACGTTTGCCTTGTCCACCTGTTCCCCACAAACAGTAATATCAGACCATTATATTCACAACACACTTCATGTAGTCTGTGTACATCACTGTCATCAGTCCAGTAAACGCGTGTACACACCATTCGATCGTATACTTGTACGTGATGGGATGTGTAGTTTTAAGATTCAGGGCACATTTTTCATTCTCAAATCTGCTCCAATAACTTTTGGACCATGACGTCTATTTTGTCCGAAAAAATACTAATTTAAGAACAATGTTCCCATGTTTGTAAATTTTAACTAGATCTACTAATAACGATATTGATTTTTTAAAGGGATGGAATTGTAAGTGTGGAAATAAAAGATCCGTACTTAAAGTGTTAATACAGAACATGTATGCTGGAAGCGCTATCAGCAGGACGCGTGCCCCATCCCAACACCACGAGACCCCAGCAAACACGAGAAGACATCTACCCAATGTTGGTTAGATGTTGGACCGACGTCAGTGACGGCGGGCCAACATTGAACCAGCATTGTGTCAGTGTCTCGTGTCTGATGGGTAACCAGGTTAACCCAATGCTGGGTTGAAGTTGGAACAGCGTCGCAGATGGTGGCAAACATTAAGCCATCATAGGTTGGATGCACGGCCAACAACCAGCACTGTATCGACGTATAATTTTATTTCCTGTGAGTAATAACCCTCTGTGTCCTGATTCCTGAAGGAACAATCATATTTATATGGCTGATGTGTATAAAGTTAACCTTTTGGCTGCTGGCTAGGCAGGATGCGTGAGCCATCACTGCTGACCAAGTTTAACCCGTTCATCACCATATTTTTCTAAATAAGGTTTGTTAACATCAGGCCAGCCATAGATAAATATTATTCTAATTTGGAATAAAAAGTGCAATAATAGATATATTACAGGCCCATGTATGATTGCCTGTTTTCATTGGTCACTTATCTGTGTTTATCTGGTAACCATGGCAACCAAGTTCAATGAAAGCAGGGTCAAATGAGCCTAAAATGAATGAAAATAGCTTTTTGAAAAAATTGCTCAAATTCTGTTCATTCGAGATGTCTATGGTGGTTGAAACTCGCCAAGACCCCAGAATGGAGCTATATCGCAACACCCCGAGAAATTACAGGGTGTAATATAAGGGCTGGAGGGGTAATACCCCTTCAAATTACCCTTTTGTCACCCCTTTCTCGTATGGCAGGAATGGACCAAATGACAAAACGATTGTCATGTTTGGACCAATGGCTAGTACTTCAAATACATTTGATGAATCCCAACCCAAGTGAAATGAAATGAAATGAATCGGGCTTTAGGCCACCTTTGTGCACATATAGGCTAAACTGGGCCAGGAGAACCTCCTGAGGATGGTGAGATGATTGAGATGACACTGTCCTCCAGACACAGGATTCGAAATTCGAGCCCTGGCGGTCTGAGGCCGAGCACGCTACCTCTCGGTCACGGAGGCTCCCCACAATACTAACTCCCAACCCAAGTACACATGGTGACATGGGTTGGGGTTGGGCTTCACATGGGTATTACCCCAAGGTCATGACAAGGTCATATCAAGGTCACAGGAAGGTCAAATCAGCTCCAAATAGGTGAAAATATCCTATTTTTATTGGTGTTGCTTTAATTCAGCTGACTTGAGATGTCAATGGTGGTTGAAACTCACCTAGACCCCAGCATGGAACTATAACCGAAACACCCCCCAGGAGGTTACATGGGTAATATAAGGGCTACAGGGATAATACCCCATCAAATCACCCTTTTCACTCGTGTCACCAGTGTCTCTATCTCTACTTCAGACACTGGTCATTTTCGCCAGATCAGCTAATATTAACCACCAGGGGACAGAGATTTCACAGCCACTCTCTGTACTGCCGCATCTAGGTGCGTGGGAAAAAGCCCGCTTCTTTCAGAATGATGGCCTCACAGAGTGCAAAATAACTCGATTCATGTTATTACCATTGACGCTTCTGAAAATGAGATAAAAATATCTAGGCTGAATATACACTGATATATACCGTATGTATTAAAAATTGTGCTTAGCTCATACTTTTAAAAACTCCATTAAATTAATTATCAATAAATATAAAATTGAAAGTGGAACACTCATGGATACCCTCAGGTTTGTATGACGAGCACTGCGTGCACAAATTCCCATGTGTTGGCTGCGGATGGGCAGGTGTGCATCTAAACACAACTGGCCAATCACGATCTACCTCACCGCTGGTGGCTCATTTATGAACTGCTGGCTGCTGGTTGGCAGACGGTGACGTAACAGACGACAGAGACCCATGGTGTTGGATATGTGTAAGTGCCACACAAAATCTCAGTGGGTGACTGTGACACTCACTGATAGCTGAGTGTAATCACCCTTATGTCACTCCTTACTCTGTCCATGGCAGAAATGGACCAAATAACACAACGGTTATCATGTTTGGACCAGTACGGTACTTCAAATACATCGGATAAATCCCAACTCAAGTACACATGGTGCCATGGGTTGGGGTTCGGCTTGACAGGGGTGTTACCCCGAGGTCATAACAAGGTCATCTCAAGGTCACAAGAAGGTCAACTCAGCTTAAAGCAGGTGAAAATAGCACATTTTTGTTGGTTGTGTTCCAATTCAGCTCACTTGAGTTGTCAATGGTGGTTGACACTCACCTAGACCCTAGCATGGAAATATACCAAAACACCCCAATAAGTTATAGGATTAATATAAGGGCTAAAGGGGTAATACTCCGTCGAATCATCCTTATGTCACCCCTTTCTCATATGGCAGAAATGGACCAAATAATTCGACGATTGTCATGTTTGGACCAATGGCCAGTTGGCTCACTTCAAATAAATTGGATGAACCCCAAACCTAAGTACACATGGTGGCATAGTTTGGGGTTGGGATTGACAGTGGTGTTACCTCAAGGTCACAACAAGGTCATCTCAATGTCACAGCGAGGTCTAATCAGCTTCAAATAGGTGAAAATACCCTTTTTTGTTGGTTTTGCTTCAATTCAACTCACTTGAGATGTCAATGGTGGTTGAAACTCACCTAGACCCCAGCATGGAAATATACCAAAACACCCCAGGAGGGCACAGGGTTAATACAGGGGCTGGAGGGGTAATTCCCCATCAAATCACCCTTATGTCACCCCTTTTTCATATGGCAGGCATGGACCATATAATTTAACGATTGTCATGTTTGAAACAATGGTCATTACTTCAAATACATATGATGAATCCCAACCCAAGTACACACGGTGACATGGGTTGGGGTTGGGCTTGACAGGGGTGTTACTCCAAGGTCATAACAAGGTCATCGCAAGGTCACAGAAAGATCAAAGCATCTTAAAATAGGTGAAAATAGCCTATTTTTGTTGGGGTTGCTTCAATTCAGCTCACTTAAAGCACAAAAATAATGGCACCGACGGATTCCCCATACCTTAAAACCGAGGTGTAGAGCCATTAATTGTTATTATATGATTACAGGGTACTGGGATATGGCATATTTTAACTTTCTGCCGGCTGACATGACATATGACATTGACCCATGGTGTGACCTTGACCTTGAAACACAAAAATAATGCCACCAACGGCTTTCCCGTACCCGAAAACGTAGGTGTAGAGCCATTATTTGGTTTTATATCAGGAGAAGTCACTGAGATATGGCATATTTTCATTTGCTGGTGGCTGACGATGACCTGTGACATTAATCCAGGGTGTGACCTTGACCTTGAATGACAAAAATAATGCCACCAACGTATTCCCCGTACCCGAAGACCTAGATGTAGAGCCATTATTTGTTTTCATATGATGACTGGTTACTGAGATATGGCGCATTTTCACTTTCTGCACTATTCTTGTGGCGGTCATTTTGAATATAAAAACTAGATCCAATTGTAGGCAACACAGTTTTGAAAACATTTTTTGGTAAGACTATGGACCCATATGAACTCATTTTCGATAAAATCGCCTTTCCAAAATTGTGTCTAGGTTGAGTGCTTTTTTTAGGTTAAAACAAGGGAAATATTATATTTTCCTTGGTTAAAATGACCACAGTATTGCTGGTAAATAAACCTTTGCTGTCAGCGTGAACCTGTTATTGGTAGTTCTAAAATGCCCGCTACGCTGCGCCTTCGCGGATAACAATCGGAAAAACTAGACACACAATGAACGCCAAACACGATCCTCAATTATTCCTGTCACGTATGACAAGCATAATACTTTTATTTTTAATATAACTATTTTTTTCCTTGCGACTATAGCTACTCTTATATTGCTAGTTTTTTCACACGTATATGTACGTGTTTAGCAACGTCATAAAACGTATCATATACGTGCTTAGCAGTCTAAAGGTATAGTCATTCCATCTATGATTCTATCTCTACTAAACACACTATGAGATACAATAAGTATAAGGTAGGCTATACGTCAACGTGGGCCTGATGTTACACTCGCAATTTTATAAATGCATAGAAGCTCATTTATTAAAAGCAGCTGGGGCATTTTGCTTCACCGAACCATAATATCTACATTGCGTCAAATCTAATGCACTCCTGCGGACGTTGACCATGCTGTGCATGCGAGTGGGCTAAGCACACAACTTTTACTCAGCGAATCATGAGTAGACCTACCCACCTACTTTAAGTCAGTGGTTTATTATAAAAAAATTGGCTTATAAGGTCAAATGTGCATGGCGAGTAACGTAACTGCAACATGTAAATTGTACTTGATCCAAAAAATACTAAAATATAAGGGATTTCATGTCCGGATCCAAGGGGGGGGGGGGGGATAAAATGCGCCACCACCTCTATTGTCCGCCCAATCATTTTAGCCTAGGTTATTTTTCGTGAGGGTTTCTTCTTTTCTCTTTTTTTATGGTGTGGACTTGACAGAGATTCCTATCCCGAATATAATCGGATGTGGAATGCGAAGGGTTAAAAGGCTCTTTAGATCTTAGATCCGTCACTGCCTAGCCATTTTGAGAATGAACCGCTTTTTGTAGGCCAGCTGAGCTATAATACTGACTTAAATAATATCAAAGCGACATCGAGTCATGTAACTTAGACTATTGCTGTATTTTTAATCATTAGGCCTATTAGACCTAAGGGGCCTTGCAAAGTTAAAAAAATCCAGACATTTGGATAGCGCTCAACAAATCCACCCACCCCACATCCTAATATTTTTTTTTTTGGAAACCAATCTTCGACACGATTTATTTGGACTTCATTGGTTTTCCAATTTTCAATTTTTTATCCAAAATGGCCCTGGACCCACCCACCCACTTCCAATTTTTTGTTGGAAGTTTGGAATATTTGCAACTTTGCAACATCCCTAATGCTGCAATGTAAAATAATTATATGGTTAAATCTCGGAGGTATCAGAATATCTTACACAGAAACGAAAAATATTATTTCTGTAATAAGCCTAAACAGCTATGACAGGTGTCAGATCAAGTATTATCACTAAGTTGACTCAGCAATGCCTGCTGTCTCCTGTTTTATGGGAATACTTACTGATAAGATAGAAAACACTTACATTGAGCCACTGCAGTTAGACACAGTGTTGTCTGTCAGTCCTGTTGTTGTGAAGCCCATGCTGATGACTGAATGAGCTCCCCCGAAGTACGCTATATAATAGTAGAATCATGGCAGAAGTCATAAGGGTTGACAATATTATAATCCGCTTTACGCACGGCCTGATATTAGGAATTATATGCTGCTGTCCAACAAACAAAAGCCGCTGAACCAATCCGGGTTTAAACCTTACAACGCTGAAATATTTTTGTATAAACCATGGAGACCAAAGGGTTTTTTCAGTTTGAGATCAGCATAAATGTCTTAGTTATCTCTTTCCGCTTCATTTGAATACCGTCTTTAGACGTCAGAATCTGACGTCTAAAGACAGTCTCGCGCTGAAAGGGTTAACCCTTACACCGCTAGGCATGACTATAGTCGTGTTTAATCGGTTGTATTCGCCGTTTAAATCGCAGTGATTGGGAAGAAAACGTGTGTTTAAACATCAAGATTTGCAAATTAAATGTTTGGTCTCAAATTCAACACAAATGAGTAAGTTTCACTCACTTGAAGTTGTGGCTCGCGGTAGCGAGACACAACTTCAAGTGAGTGACAATTTAAATGATGTAATTCAGCGGTTTAAGGCTTAATGTTGCCCCAGCATCGTAGGCGGTGGGTCAGCATTATGCCAAGACTGGAGCAACGTATTGTGTTTGTTGAGATTCTTATAACGCTCTGTGTACTATAGGTATACCGTAATCTAAATTGCATTTCATGTATTTATTTTATATGACTATTCGATATAATCATTTTTGTTTTTTTAAATGTATATTATTCATGAGATAATATAAGGATGTTAATAGGCATTATGACATCAATGTCGACGCAGGTTCAGGTTCGATTCAATTTGATATTTTATGTTTATAAATAGACTTAAAATTCAAATAAATTAACAGAATTAAGTTGATAATCTTATCCTCAAACGGGTTTACTCTATTTTTTTACTAATACCTCAAACAAGTTCTTCTGAAGGTAAAGCCATTAGGACTGTGTCTTTGACTAAACAGATGTTTTATGTATAGGGCCTACATTACATTGAAAATCAGCACATCAAAATAATTTTGACGAGATTTGTCATTGTCGTTGTGATTGGCCTATATGACCACACAGCGTGATCTCGACCTCTGATCACACTGGATCATAAACATATTGGTTTCTATAATTACAATGACTTCCACCTTTACTTGACCTCTATTCGGATTCGATTATAATCCTGTCAGCGCCGAGAATAATCCAGCGAACACCGTCGCTGCATTCTACTCCTATATACACTGGGGCGAAACTGGATTAGCTAACGCCGGCGTTAGCCTATCCAAGATGGGTGCACCGAAAGTGGGTAAGCCAGTTTTCTGCTCTTTTGCGGTATTTTATCACAATTTTCGGGCTAGCCATTCACCCATTTATATGAATGTAAAGGATATTTAGGGAGTAGCGGGGTTTGTTAAAAACGTAAGAGGTTGCTAAATTTGACATCAGAAAAAACGCGGAAAGATTGACTAACGCGATGTCTGGGATTGACTAACGGGAATTGTATTTTATTCAAAGATTGATTAACGCTTTGTGAGATTAGATAACGCATCAAAAGATTAGATAACGCTGACGCTGAAAGTAGCTGTTGTAGGCCTAGTATTTAAGAACTTATTTTATACCTCACTAATATTATTATTAGGCCTACTACTTCCCACCTCTATTCAACGTGTGCGATATAATTCATGTCCGGGAAACATGTACATCATCCCCTCAAAGGTATATATGTATATATATATAAACTGCCCAGCAAACACAAAACATTTGCATATAACATTTGTACAACGTCGGCCCAACGTCTTCGACGTTAGTCCAACATTGTACAAATGTTATATAATTGTTTTGTGTTTGCTGGGTGGGCGGAGTCTCGTATGCAGTGTCTGTAACGTTACCCTCAATTAAGTCGTCCATACCCCGCAAACATAAAACATTTGTATAACATTTGTACAATGTTGTTAATTTTACTGTGGATTATGGTAATGTATACATGTATACAGGGCTATGTTGCTGTGACGTCGCTCAAATCGACTGCCATCTTGGAATTACGGATATATCTCACAATAAATTATCGGATATATCTACTAACGTAAAGCCTCGGTCACAAAGATTCGTACGATCAATCGATTTGTACGAATCTTTATTTCCTATTTTTTTACCTTCCGTATGGTAGCATATATGTATAAGTTCAAAACCCCCCTACGAAATTGTTACCGCTTAATATCGTGTGAACACCTTACTGTCGCGTCACGACCACCCCAAATCACGCATCTAGAGTCGTTGGTACGAGCGTCGTACTACTGTCTAACAATCGTACGGCGTTCGTACAAGCGTGAGAAGAGGCCCATATATATCAACTTGATGAGTCATTGCGGCATACTCACGATCTCCGTGGGATTAATGGTGCAATTATTGAGCTCTGTATAGTTCAATCCTATAAACACTGATAAAAGCCTGGTCACAATGACCTGTTCAAACACCATACGGGATTTCTTGCGACTTTCTAGAGGCGGTCATAAGAAAACGGTAATTATTATCCCTTTCTTAAGATCGTAGCCATGTCTTGGACATGTCTAAGAACACTACGAAGAAAACCCTTCATCACAAGGTGGACGTACGATCGCCGAGAACCATATGTACGATTTTAAGTTGTACATATGGAGGTCACACAGTGTTTCTATGAGTGTCGTACAAACTTTTAACGCTTTTGACGTGCGATAACCATACGAAAAACGGAAGAGCCCAAAAGTCATCGTACAGCGCAAATCACATAATATTCTCAAGTATGTCTCGAGCAGCTCTTGCGATTTGAACGGCAATCTTACCAGCTTTGCAATAAGGTTAAGGGTTTTTTGGAAATCGAACTATGTGAAAAAATCTTCGAACATCGCACGATATTTTTCCGAACACCCTATAAGAACTACGCACGATGTTCGCAGTATGATGTCAAAGCCCAATAATGACTCTTACGAAGGGTGTTCTTAAAGCGATCGTACGTAACATCAACCTTATGGCGAAGGGTTTTCTTGGGGCGTTCGTAGAGTTTTTAGACATAGAATCGCTGCAATATGAGATATGAAAGTTTTTTTCTTACGACTGCCTTCAGAAGCCCGCAAGAAAATTCCCCAGAATCGTTGGCACGAAATTTGTACGGTTCATTGTGCCCCAGGCTTTAGTAATTTGAGATGATTAAAAATGTAGGCCTACTAGCTTTCTCCCTTGAATAAATCTCTCCGGCAGTCCAGTTGAAAATTGCCTGACACAAATCTTTTTATTGCTGCCAGCTGTAATGGATTGATACGGCCGGGTTACCTAATAGGATTGAACTCACAGACTGGTGAATGTGTTTGAAGCGCGATCGCATGGGACACGTCTGCGACCGTTGTCATGGGGAAGGTGTTTTTATGAAAAAGTTGAGGTGTCTTCAAATTATGACTGGCCATAAATTGACGGCTTGCAAAAAAGAGATCTGATAAAATTTGATCTATGTCATTGTAATTGTCCATCCCTATAGGTCTATCGATCGTCGGAGGAGCCTATCCTTGCTGCCGGGAAGATGCTGTGGGGAAGGTTTAAATATAGGCTGCAACGTGTAATCAAACACCCAACAAACACGAGACACTGAACCAATGTTGATTTTATGCTGGGCCACCGTCTGCGACGCTGGCCCAGCATTTAATCAACATTGGTTCAATGTCTCGTGTTTGCTGGGCAAGTACGTATTTTCGGAATGTAGAAACCTGTGCAAAAAGGGGGCAGATCCAGAATTTTGAAAAAAAAGAGAGTATGCGATTGAAAACATGGTTCAATCAATGATTTTTTAGACGTCTCGACCAATATATGGGGGACTTGAGTGTGAAATGCTGATATTTTGGCTATTCTGATCGATGTTGAGGCAATTTAGTTTTGGAACCCAGTGTTGGTGTGCTGTTGGGCCAGCGTCGAAGACGCAGGCCCAACATCACACCAACACTGGGTGGTGTCAGAAACCCCTCCCCCCACCTCTGGATCCGCCACTATGAGACAATAGACAATATTTATATTGCATAATCCAGTCACCTATCACATAAGTACATAGCTGTTTTCCATGGATGCAAACTACAGCTACTTTAAAAATAAATGTTTAAAAATTATGCAGGCGGATGGTAGTATAACGGAGAGCAGCAGACGAAATGAAATAATTCTATGCAACACATTTCATCGCCAACAACAATCATGCTTGATAAATGTCAGTGTTGTTGGCGTGATGAAATATGTGCTAGCTTTCTTAAAAGATTTGATATTGGTCAGCTCACGGAGTAGCCTGTCCCGGTGGCGAGTGCCTGTTGTGATGAAGGAGTGAGGGTGTGCTAAGTATCCTTGGTGTGCCTTATTACTCACATAGAAGTAACCAGGGGTATAAGTAGATGTCCGTGTACGGTATTGGCGAGTTGGATAGGTAAACTAATATATAATTTGGGGTTGCTTTTATCACTTAACCATTTAATTCACGAAGCATATCAGATATGTGTGTCCTTGCGTGACAGTTTGCATCCCGCGATTTTGAATCATTTGAAATTTTGTTATATTTGTCTGACTGGTTGACCCCATGCGGACGATACAGCATTAATCTAGGTGGGGGGGGGGAGTATTGTGTTAAACATCAGTTTACGAGTAACTGTTTCTGGTTGAGGTAGTGGAGTGCTTTTCAGGGCTCCAAGATATATATTTCCCTTTTTACAGATGGTAGTGATATGCCCATCAAATGTTTAATTCTGATCCATTGATATAGATATGGAGATAATTGCACTTGGTCGATATGGCTATTATTTAAGGATAATTATGCAGGAGGTTGTTCCGTTCACATGAAGGCTTAGTCTATTGGCAACAGAAGTATATTTATGATGCAAAATAATTTGTAGTTTTTCAAAGATAGTTTAGTATATTATTGCTTATTGTAGGATTTCATTATTCAAACTTATTCGACATTCTTTTCTGTTAGATTTGCGATTGGACCAGTCGTACAAATGACCACGTGAGATACAGAATTCCCGATTTCTTATTTCGGACATGCATGTCCAAAATAAGAAATACGGGAATTTCGTCTTTATATCTTGCTTAACTGGTAAATGCGCGGCACAAAAATTTTAAAAATTAAGCAATTCCAGTCTACGGACATGTTCACATCATAATTATGGTCATATTAGGAATTCCAAATAAAAATACTGTTTTTTGATAAGTTTAGCTTGATTGTGTCGCTTTAACATGTTTAAGAATTTTGATGTAGGCCTACATATACAGTAGAACCTGTTATAAGCAGCCACTCTTATGAGCAGCCAACCTGCTATTGGAGGCCATGCCCCAAAATGACATTCTGTATACAAATGAACCTCTTATGAACAGCCACCTGCCTTAAAAGGCCACGTTTCCTGTGTCACAAGGGTGGCTGCACGTAGCAGGTTCTACTGTATGCTAATAAAGTGAAGCAGCCCAGCAAACACAAAACATTTGTATAACATTTCCACAACTTCAGCCCACCGTCTCCGACGTTGGTCCAACATTGTACAAATGTTTTGTGTTTACTGGGAAGGTATTTTTGGATTGGGAAGATATCCTGTTGACCCGTAAAAATTGTTGACTTTTTTCTATGTTCAAATTGTGAGCAAGTTTGCTATAATTCCAGTTAAACCCAACTGTCAAAACAATAACAGAATTACAAGGCCTCTGGACATAGCAGAGCCAACACCACACTGGGACAACAATTCGTTTTGGGATAGAACCATTCCTGATTTAATTCTTCTCTCATTGTGTCTAGTTCTAGGAATTGTCTCAGCCTGGTTAGCTGGAACCGATCCACCCACAGCCTAATACTCATTCCGGGCACCTTAACCCTTACAACGCTGAAATCCTTTCGTATAAACCATGGAGACCGAAGGGCTTTTCAATTTGAAATCAGCATAATTGTCTTATAGTTAGATTCACATTGACCTTGGTGAATGATTTTCGCCGATCTCTCAGTCAATTCTCAACCAATTTTCATGAAATTTGACACACACTATTTTCCATTCATGTCGTGTCTACCCTGAAAGTTTCGCGAAGTTTTGATAACTATTTTAGAAGTTAGACTATTTGAGATGTAGTAAATAAATAAAAATGTTGCACTCTATAAACCCACTAGCTTCGTCTCAGAATGTCAAATGGTCTAACTTCTGAAATACTTACCAAAACTACGCGAAATTTGCAGGGTAGTTACGACATGAACAGAAAATAGTGTGTGTAAAATTTCATGAAAATTGGTTGAGAATTGACTGAGAAATCCGCGAAATTCATTAATCCTGGTGGATGAATTTAATGTGAATTTGACTATAGTTAGCTCTTTCTTATTAATTTGAATACCTATGTTATGGGACAGTCATTATAAATATGTTTACTCTTACAGTGTGGGGATCGACTTTAGACGTCAGAAGCTGACGTTTACAGACGTCAGATTTTGACGACTAAAGTCAATCCCTGTGCTGTAAGGGTCAATACTCATTTGGGGGACTGGCGGGTTAACATCTCAAAGTCAAAACATGGTGGGAAAATGTCTGTTATTATAAAAAACTGGTGTCAGATACAGTTTAAGGAATACAGAAAAAAGCTGAAGATCTACAGTATATATTATGTACTTTATTGTGCATCATACAAATTATCAAAATATGAGCTCTACAATTTTAACAGTGTTTATACAATCAGCTGGTAAATTATGCGATTTAGCTCAAAAGAGCACAATATTTCTACGAGGGACAACAGCTTTTCAAAATATAATCTGATATGGAGACTGTCTTTACATTAAGTACCTGTAGCCTACTGATGTAAAGTTTCCAAGTTACCTCACAGCAGACACATTCAACATTTACCAAGTATGGGTTTAATTTTGGAACACTATCTATGATGCAGGTCCCACAATAAACCACCATATTGAGCTCAATGTCTTGTATTTCTATTATAATACAAGATCAAAGACACTGCGTGTAGCAGCATTAGTCAGCATTAATCGCAGCCTACAAGCAGACAAGTTGTGAAATTATACAATAGGTTGTCTGGCACCGAGTGAACTGGACGGACATATTATAATCATACAGTAGATATGGTTGTGCGCGATTTAACAAATGTGTGCGAGTGAATGTATCACAAATCTCGACAATAATGACAAGGCAGCATGTTTACTGTGATGTGACATGACAAACAAGAATAGACAGATCTAAAAGGCAGTTTTAGAATAAAAGGGAATTAACCCTTTGACCGCCAGTCTCGAATATATTCGGTTTTTCATTTTTTTATTACCACATTAAGTACCACATTTTGAACATGTTAAAGATAAAATGTGACATTAAATCAGCAAGATTTGAAAAAATGTTGACTACCATTTTGTCAAATTTGAAATTTTTTCACTCACTTGAAGTTGTGGATCACGTCAGCGTGACACAACTTCAAGTGAGTGAAAATTCCAATTGAATAATTTGGCGGTTAAAGAGTTAAAGCCACACAGCATGAGACGAAGAGCCTATGTCGCCTTATTTTTGGTTGAGCATCACTGACGCTGGTCCAACAATGAAGACAACATCAGCTCAATGTCTGCCATTTGCTAAGTATCGTGTATGACCTTTTAGCTCCTAGGTACGTGCCTACTTATTGTGAATACACATAGAACTAATAAAATATTTGAAATAAATAACACCCAGTAAATACTTTAACATAGTTTTATATATGTAAGTTGTTAGTGTTTCATAACAAGAGTATATTTCGAGACAGTTGATAAAAGTGACTTAAAAATTAAATTAAAAAATCATGTAAATTTCACTTGAATCTTAGAGTCAATTAAAATTTAAACAAATAAATTATTATCAGTAGATTCAGTGGTAATTTTTTTGCAGGGATGTAAACTGCTCTTTGTCCCAGGACAATTTCAGGCTAAATTTTACCTCAATTAAAATTGTCATCTGCGGAATGGCTAACAATTACAAGTGTGCGAAATTTGCTATTATAATTCAGCAGCTATGGCTGCAAATGAAAATCTGCAATGTTTCAGGTGGTAAAATACAAAGCGTTTCAGGTTTTAACATCCTAATATTAGAGGTTTAAAATCGCCTTATAAATAATATTCACGAGTTGTCAGTAAACTGGCAAATATATTTCAATATTAGTGGCTGGATATCTACTGGGCATTAGAGGAATTATAATAATAAAATTATTTAAATGTATATAATTATGATGTAAAAGTTGATCAGATATTTATGACACATACTTTATATTATCTACATGAATAACAACGGAAATAATCAGTATAATACATTATGTAGAACATGCACAAAACAAAACAAAAACTCACAAAAGTGGTGATTATGCAACAATTATGGCGATATCAATACTAAAATAATTAAGCACTGTTTATTTTGATGAGCAGAGAATAAGATCTGCAAGATATATTATGACCTACCCCGGTATGTTTTTTTTCCCGATTCCTAACATGAAAATATGGATCATTTAATTATCTCAAGAAAGTCAAGGCTTCAACAAAATTATTCACAGTCACATATTAATTTTGTTAAAATTGTGCTCAAATACATTTTTACTGTTCTATGCTCTATAAATGTGTACATATTTGAAAGGAAAGTAGATCTATTTGTTCTTACAATTTTTAAATGTTGAGCACCATGGCCTAGAAATCATACAACAAAGATGCTATTGCACCCAATGGTGCATCACAGCTAGAGTGATATAGTAGCTGATGGCATAATATGCTGCCTGAGCCAAACACCTCAAGGCTGCTCGAAATTGAAATCTGGCCACAGAAACACTGTGTCTAACAAACAAGAACTCGTTTCATGAACACAGAAACAAACATATTGAAAATACAACAAATATAACATGGCATTTTAAGTACCCAGCATAATAACAATGTAATCAATTCATACATTGTGACATAACAACTGATAACAATGTAATCAAGTCATATATCGTGACAAAACTGATGACAATGTAATTAAATTATATATTGTGACATAACAACTAATATTCAAAGTGATTTTGCTACAATCATGCCCAATACTGGGGTAATGCTGATTCAACGCATTGGGTTTATATGGTGATGATCCATAAAAAAATATTATGTTTGTGCAAAGAAAATACTTAAATAAACAAGTGCTGGATGAGGATTTGATTAACCCTTGTGCTGCTAGGGCAGTATATATATATATGGCTTCAAGAAAGTTTAAAACCAAATAAAATGACACTGATATAGACTAAGTGTTTTAGTTAATGATGGTCATTTATAAAAATACCAGAATGCTATAAACCCTTCAATCACACTGGTATATTAACCCTTTCAAACCTGAATTTACCATTGTCATCTTCATCCACTACAAGCCGCGAATTGCTGTCACAATTCTCGCCTTGTATTGGATAAAGATGATTTGAAGTGAGTGAAAAATGAAAGAAAATTACCATGTATTAGTAAACCAGTTTCATGGAAAATTTCATTTTAAAACCCCTAGTTGTTGGAGAATAAAGTCTGTTTTCAGGGATGTAAAATTATGCATTAATGCATATTGAGGTCTCAAAGGGTTAAATACTGAGCATTGGTTAGTAGTATTCATCCAGATTTTTACAATCAGCACAATCTAATAACAAACTCAGCTTTTATTCAGTTAATATTGGATAGATCTACAATTAATTTTACTACTATAGTAATAATATATTCAAATAATCAGAGCATCACATTTAAACATCCCAAATGATATTCAAAGACACTTGAGATGTATGGATGACTGGCATCATACAAAATTATGTTTTCCTAGTATGAACTAACAAACTAAAATCCTAGAACAAAAGAAACAATACAGTAATGAGATTCTACATGGCTTTTCTGGCATTCTGATCTACAGTTAAGTTAACGTTGCAGCTTTAAGAGATAAAAATCACAAAACTACAAGCCCTAAAAATCTACAGCAAAAACAAGTTATCATTTCATTTTGACACCCCCTTAAATATGAAAGGGTGTAACTGCCGCTTTACAAAGTAGCAGATTCACCCTTTGATATCAGTAACTTTACTTTTTACCACCTACACCCCCGCTTGGGTGTTGGAATAGTCTTAGCAAAAATGAAATTTACGTATAAAATATCGTAATGTAGGTGTCAACTAAATCAATGACACTTATCTTCAGGTTGGATTGGTAATTGCACTAACTAAACTTGAAATTTTTTATTACTTATGATAAAATTCATCAGAAATGCTGTGATATACATGTATTATGTTTTGTTACAAAAAAAAAAATTTGTAAAGTTTAAGGAAATTTTATAATACCAGTTCAATTTATGTAGCAATAACAAAAAAAATCTCTGAATTTAGAATATGTGCAACTAGACAAACTAAAGGTGTGTTTATTTTTAAATTTGTAAAATAAAATACAAGACTTCTCTACACACAGGGGGTTGGTTAGTGGTGTGGAATACGTTGGCACAAGGAATTTCTGTGAGTCTGCAGTTGATGCGATAATATATCTTTCATGTTCTGGACAATGTCTCACCAGGTGACACAATATGTCAGCGCAATACCTTCTGATATTGGCCCAACGACTGGCGATGGTTGAAAACACAGTTTTGTTGTCCTAGATTTAAGGGAATTATCTGCGTGTTGGGTTCTTGAAGCTCTGAGCATAATGGTCATCCTCACTGTCTTCTTCCTCCTCTTCTTCATCTTCATACTCATCATCATCTTCGCCATCCTCGTACTCCTCCTAGAACAGCAAAAAAGGTGTGTTAACCTTTAACTCTTACAACGCTGAAATATTTTTGTATAAACCATGCAGACCAAAGGGTATTTTCAATTTAAAATCATCAAAAATATTTTAGTTGTCTCTTTACATAAGACAAATATACCTGTACTCTAAATATTGTTTTCACATTGCTTGCCACAAAACACAAGATATATCCATTCTATTTAAAAATGAGAACTTGAAATACTATTAATACATCCCTGGTATGTCAAACAAAAAATGAGTGGGATCAGTTAATGTATTGATTTAATAATCTGATTGCAAGGATAATGAGCTGTTGACGAGATGACATAATATATGATAACCAAAAAATTAATACAGTACTGCACAAGACTACTAAAAGTTAGTATTTTTGCTCAATTCGTTTAAGAATCATACCTGGTTAGAATCTGTATATAATGAACGGGTGCCTGTGGTGTTGAGTGTGCTGGAAGCATGTTGATCGTGAAGCGGTGGCCGGCCCGCAGCTCCGCTACCTGCTGTTGCTCGCCTCTGACTCTGAGGCGTGGTGGTCGGGGTGCGCCTCCCGACAGACCCTGTGGTGTTGAGTGAGCGATTAGACGCCGCCCGTTGCAGCTCAAGGCGTTGTTGTGTACTCGGAGGATGTAGTGAGTTTCTGAATTCTTCCAGGTCTTCCTCTGTACTGATGGAAGACAAGGCCTGCCAGGCGGCCGTGTGCATCTCCAGAGCCTTGGCATGAAACATTAGCTCCACAGCTACAAAGTCCATCAGGATTTTCTGCAAGTGAAACATAAATTGATGCTTAACCCTGAGAGCACTGTTGTCGACTTAAATAGACATTCTGTGCTTTTATTAGCACCTGTATAATCCCTGATAACGATCTGTTCACAGTAAAATATGCCTTCAATCTTGAAACACTGATATATATCGGGACCTAAATTTCTTAAATAACATAAATTTTCGTGTATCGCGGTAGCGAGACACAACTTCAAGTGACTGAAAATTTAAATTGAATAGCTCAGTGATCTAAGGGTTAATAAAAAAGATCTCAACCCTTGTCATGCTAACATATGTTTCAAGCATGTTTCAAAACAAATAAAATGACACTCATATTGATAAAATTGTTTGTGATAGATTTCAGTTTTCATAAATAATCATATTTTTGCTTATTTGAAGCTGGAAATTGTGCTAGAAATTCCAGCTGTGAATGATTGAAAAATTTAAATAAACAACGCAGCATCACCGGGGTTGGAATAATTTCATTTTTTTCAAAAATTACTGTGTAAAAAAACCCATAAAATTTTGTATCGGTTTAAACCATTACAACACTGAAATATTTTTGTATAAACCATAGAAAACAGAGGGATTTTTAATTAAAAACCATCATAAATGTTTTAGTTAGCTCTTTCTGCTTCAATAATTTTTTTATTCTTTCAGTCTGTAAACGTCATAATCTGACGATCCCCATAACAGAGAATATCTTACTTTAAGATCTGTAAGTTTAGATCCTTCAAATGTATCAATCTCTTTATCCAGCACTTTGCTTCTGGTGGATGCGTCCACACTGGCCTTCTGCAAACTTGTTTCTGCCTGTGAAAATAAAAAAAAATTCATGACAAACTAGATCTTATATTTGCATAGCAAATATGAAAGTCTCCACCTTCCACAATTAAAAGTTTATTGCCAATGCAGTAACGATCGGACTATATAACAGAAGTGCCATGGCAGCCGTTTCGAATAGCAAATTTTCAAACTCAAACAGGACAATCCACCTAAGAGGGTTCAGAAAAAATAGCGCGAAAATCAGATGAATATTGATGACTGGAGAGCGTTTACGTTGATCTTGAATATGCAAATAAGTCCATGGCGGCCATCTTGGATACGAAAATTAGCTGATTTTTGAACTAAAGCAGGATTATCCATCAGAGGGCGTTCAGAAAAAAAATTGCGAAGACCGTATGAATATTGATGACTGGAGAGCATTCATGTCGATCTTGAATATGCAAATTAGTCCGTGGTGGCCATAATGGATATGCAAATTAGCTGATTTTCGCACTTGAGCAGGATAATCCATCAGAGTGTGTTCAAAAAAAAATTCCTGCAGATCGGATGAATATTGACGACTGGAGAGCGTTTACGTCGATCTTGAATATGCAAATAAGTCTATAGCGGCCATCTTGGATATGCAAATTAGCTGATTTTTGATCTCAAGTAGGATGATCCAACAGAGGGTGTTCAGAAAAAAAATCGCGAAGATCGGATGAGTTTTGACGACTGGAGAGATGAATGTCGATCTTGAATATGCAAATTAGCCCATGGCGGCCATCTTGAATATGCAAATTAGCTTATTTTCAAACTTGAGCAAGATAATTTATCAGAGGGTGTTCAAAAAAAATTTCATGCAAATCGGATGAATATTGACGACTGGAGAGCGTTCACGTTGATCTAGAATATGCAAATTAGCCCATGGCGGCCATCTTGGATATGCAAATTAGCTGATTTTCGAACTTAAACAGGATAATCCATCAGAGGGTGTTCAAAATAATTTCGCGAAGATGGGATAAAAATTGGCGACTGGAGAGCATTCACGGCGGATGGCGATTTTTATTATGCAAATTAGCGCATGGCTGCCATCTTGGATACGCAAATTAGCTGATTTTCGAACTCAAGCAGGATAATCCATCAGGGGGTGTTCAAAAAAAATCGAAAGAAGATCGGATAAAAATTGGCTACTGGAGACAGTGGAGAGCGCTCAAGTCGTCAAATTGTTGAAGAATAATAATAATAATAATAATAATAAGAAGAACAATAGACAGCACTAAAAAAAATAAGTCTCCACCACATAGTGGCTGGAGACTTAATAATTATCTATGATAAAATTTACTTTGATTACTCTACATGCAATTACAAAATGAAAATACATTTCTTATAAAAATAAATTAAAAGTTGACAATTTTATTGATTGAAGAATTAGAAGGTATAACCTTGAAAACACAAAAATAGATTGAAGTTTAAACACAAATATGCAATAATAAAAACCCCATAAATTTGCCAGAAGTGAGTCTAAACTAATATTTATCTCAATAATGATAATAGTTTGCTACACGCTGTTCAATCTAGTAACACTTTACTAGAAACATTCATGAATATTGAGAAGACCATTTTATCATTTAACAATATATTTATCGCTTGTAATAATATTCCAGGTTGTAAAATACTAATTAACAGAACGGTTCACCAATATTTACATGTACATTGTATTTCATGAGATTTTGTCCAATTCGATTTTTGTCATTTAAAGCCTCAAGAGAAAATCAAACCGCTTTTTTAAATGAAAAATTAATTGGATATTGAAATAAAAATAAAATTACCCAGGGATTGTTATGGAATAAATCAGTTTATATACAGTACCTCCATGCTACAGTATCTTGCTGTTACTCATATATACATACATACAGTCATCAAAATCAAAAGTGAGCATGCATTGTGAATTCAGCCAACGTAGTGGATATTAAACATACCTGAGACTGCATATAAATCAAGGATGTACAACTAAGAAATGAACATGCTTGAAAAATATACATGCATATGAACATTTAATGGCCAAGTTGCCATGTAGAGGCAAACGGTAAGACCTCACTGCTGTTTTCATTTGCAGTGTAGTATTATTTGGATAAGTACCAATCTCATATAAATTCTAAATTACATTCCATGCAAATCAAGCTATTGATAAAATATAAAAAAAGACTTAGTGATACAATTTCACCCTGTGCTCTATTAAATTCAGAAGGCGATTAAAATAATGCAAAAATTTTTTTTTGATGAGTGAACTTTTTCATGTTATGTACAAAATCCATGCTAAATTAATGTGTTTAACTTAAAATTGATGTGTTTAACTTAAAATATGAACACTATACATGCTGGAGTGCAGGCTTGCCTGTATTGGAAAATAAAAACACCATGCCCAAAAAACAAGCAAAATAGTTAGGGGCCTACAATGATTGTGTAAATGTTGATTCAATCCCAGGTCAATATGGATTATATAATGGACCAACATTGAAACATTGACAGTCAAATGCCTTATGAATATGAGAGTAAATGCCAGGATGGGATGCAAGCTATAACTACATAGGGTAATATGTCAAAAGAGGATACAATTGAATGTCGATCACTGGGCTTCTTCTGTTTTTTATCTTCTAACTTCTTCTGTTCCTGCTCATACTTTTCCTTTGCCTTTCCTGCATCCTTCAAACGTTTCTAAAAAAAATTTAAAAGATACACAATAATCAGGGATAATGTTTAAACTGTGTATTTTATCATCAACCCTGGTAGGCCCATATTATTTATATATATATATTGCAGGCTGAAGACAGAATTGAATAGTAGCACATGCTTTCAGTTGATTTCTCAGTCAGTTATCAACCAATCGTCCTGAAATCTTGCAATTAGCTATTTTCTAGGAAAAGCCTAACAACCCTGAATATTTCGCAATATATGTTTTGCAAAAATTTCACAAAAATCAGTGGAGAATTGACCGAGAAATCATTGAAAAGCCTACGCCACTAGAATTCTGTCTTCAGAGATAGGTCCCAATCATGTTTCAAAGAGAAAATGTCACTGAAATTGAAAAACTAGTTAAGCAACTGTTTGGTCTGGAATTAAACAGATATGAGTAATTTTCACCCAAGTGGGTTTAAAATTTAAGTTCTTTAATTTAGCGCTTCAAGGGTTAATGCATTAATATCAAGTACAAATTACCTACACAAAAAAAACAATGCGTGTGTATTTATTTTACAAATAATAATCTTTTTCAAATATACATGTCAATCTTCTGCAGTGGATTATAGCATTGTTATTTTACAATGAAATAGAGGTATTTTACTTATTTTTTGCAAATAATATTGAAATAAAAAGCGTGCCATATGCTATTTAAAGTCTTCTAATTATCACCACTATCCATCTTAGTAGTTATCAACAGCGATATGTACATGGTGTAGTAAATTTACCAGAGATATGGCAAATCAGCCTTCAATCATATAACCACTTACCTTTGCATCTCTGCATTTCTGTCCATACAAGGTCAATGGTTCCACAACCTTAGCATTTAATCTCCGGACCTAAAATACACAGCAAATAATAAAATACTCTAAATAAAATAAAGTAGAAAGAATAAAGTAGAAATAGTAGAAGTAATTTTTATTAAAGCCAAGCCAGATTAACCCTTTGCCTGGTGATGACGACAATAGTCGTTTTTAATCTGTTTTATTAGCTGATTAAATAACTTGGGAATAAAATGAGTGTTTAAACATCAATATTTGCAAATATTTGGTGTAAAAATAAACAAATATCAGTAATTTTCAGCCACTTGAAGTTGTGGATCGCGGTACCTAGCCAGACACAACTTCAAGTGGCTGAAAATTTCAATTATTTTATTTGGCAGGATAAGGGTTAATATAACACTTGGATAAAAGGACTACTTTTTCTGAGAAAAGACGGCAGGAGCCATTTATTAAACTCCGGAGAAGATGACACAAATAAAAATTAAACTTCAATAATTAACCGTGTAGGCCTATATTGTAACTAAAACTCACCTCCGCCTCTCTATAATCCTGTACGGCAGCAAAACATTGCGCAAAATTTCCTAAGGCTGCCTTGGAGGTGTGGTTAAATGTTTCAGCATCAGAGTACATCTGTACAGCCCTTGACAGCTCATCTCCTGTACACAGAAGATAGTACAACCATCAGTATACTGTGAAATGTTAAAGTGCTACTTAAGTCAAATAATTTAAGATTTCATCAACTTGAAAAATATAAAATGGTCAATGATTTTTTGTGTCGTGAGGAAATATGTACCAGTACCGAAGCTAAAGCTGCTCCCTGGGCTGGCATCAATTTGGGTTTTTATATTTGTAATGAAGTACCGTAGTATACCCCGCAGATCATGATGTAATTTTTTTTTAAATTGTAAAAATTTATGCAAACATTTTTCATCCACATTTATAAGAATCCAGAGAAAACCTAAACAAACTATTTGGTTGAATGCTAGCACAGCATTGGGTCACGTGTTAATGCCTCCAGCCCAGCTCTGGGCAGACATTCGTTGCTGCAGGAGATTTCCCACTCTTTCTCTTTCGCAAACCAATTAGCAAGCGCCTTGTGATCGAGGCTTTGATCACGCCGCCTGAGAAGCAGGGCTCGAAATTGAACTAAATTTCCAGTAGGTAAAAAATTGACTAGTCCTTCCCAAAAATATCACTTGTCTTTCCTAATAATTGTCAAGCAGGGGCACTCGTCCGGTAGGACAAACTCGTCCTTCCCAGATTGTTGGTCATCTGGGACTATAGGACGGGGCCAATTTCGAGCCCTGAGAAGGTGGGTATTTGTGGTATAAAGTGCTGTATAATAATGCAGACAGTTTTGTTTACATGGCAATATACAAATTGAAAATAAAAGTACCTAGCTTAGTCTTTTTTATTGCTTTAAAATTTTCTATGATTTTGTATGTATCTTTAGTTAAGATCAGCAGGCTATAAATCTTCATATAAATTAAACTTTCAAAATTGAAATGTCATCATATATTATAATGTCCCTTCAACAACATAAGATAATCATCTTTTCTTTTTTTATACAAAAAAAATTGTCAATCATTTTTACTTGAATAAATAAGATATAAAACTACAGAATCTGCAATGAAAACCTACCTTTGTCTCTCAGTTTTCCAGCTTTCCTATTGTACGAGGCAAATGAAGTGCACAAGTCTCCGAAATGTTTCTCAACTTGCCCCACTCTACTCTGTATCATATCAGTTTGTTTCTTCCTGTGCCAAGAATAAGAAATAAACAATCAAAAATTTTCATTTTCAAAAGGGTCTATCTTTAAGTTTAACTCTAGGTTAGGCTAACGGTTGGGTCTGTTAATATTTTCTTGAATTTTCCGGTTTAGATCTAGACTACTGTATATATACTTTAATTAGCGTAAAATTAATCTTAACGCATTTCGCCCTAGGGGCATGAGCGCAAATTTATGTTAATATTGTTCACCACATAGGCATTTTGGGACCTGGTTTTAAATGGTAAGAAAACCTGTTTCAGCCACTGGGGCTCCGAGGCCGTGGATGGATGTATTTACTTTACCCGAAAAATTCAACATGGTGGTGACTGAGAGAGATCTCGACCCCAAGGTCTGAAAAATGTCCGTAACTTTTTAATGACTGTGCGACCTCTGAGCTGAAATGTTACTGATTCTTAAAAAAAATATTTTTGACCTGATTATTCCAGAGATATTCAGATATGACAGTCCAAATAAATGTCCCACGATTTTGGCTACAGATGCTAAAAGTGCCATTCAATTCAAAACAAATAAATCTTTTAATTCTACATTACACATGGCAATGATCATGATGGCTTCATTTCTAACGTTACCAGTACTGCAGTAGCCGAGAATTATGGCTTGTAAATTGTATCGCAGACGCAGTGTAGATCTATCACAAATTCACATAAATGCTGCAAAAAAAACACGAGAAAAACACCAAAATGACTGTTTGGAAGGTACCTAGGCCCTACACTGAGTCTGAGACAAAGAGAGTGAGACTGTCAAACTCACAGTGACAGTGTCACTATATTACATGTATTAGTACCAGAATCATCAGTAACGTTATCAGACTGAGTGAAACTGAAACTTCAAAAAATGTACAAAATCAAAGTGTCAATAAATCGTGATTTTAAAACGAATTGCTGACATATTTCTGTCGACTAAAAGCCTATATCTAATAGCATAAACAAAACAGACAAGGATTATACCTTTTGTGAGCCTCAGCTCCTGACGAATGCATGTTTTCTGTACTGCCTAAATGTGACATTAGATCTTGTCTATTTCTGGAAACTGGTAAACAAACCGCTCAGACATGTCAGACAAAGTGTTTCCTGTTGTTCCTGATTGTACGCTAGGCGGAGACACACATTAATGTGCCATTCACCAGATGGCTCTGTAACCTAGCATGGGATGAAAAATCCGTCCTGTCTGCCGTCGACAAAACTGAAGCAGGTTTGGTGCAGCAGGTGCGCCACGCACAGAAGTGGAGCGTGGCAGATGTGACATATGATTCTTTGTTTGACATGACATTGATACAATAGGGTTTGAAAAGGCAAAGGTCTCCACGTGGTAAAAATGCAGCACAGGTCAAAGGGTGAACTGATCATTCCTACCTGTGGTGAGATTTTTTAAAAATATATCAGGCCTATAATTAGTCTATAATATAGGCCTACCCTGGGTATACCGCATAGGTAGGCTACTCTAGGCGTAGTATTTTTTTTAATTGTCCATTAAATTATGTTAATCCTTTGTTTATACCGTACCACGGACCAATTAAATAGCAATGTCTGTGGCCTCTTGTGGTTTATATAGGGGGACATATGTCAGGACCATTATTTGACCGGATTTTACTTCTTTCACTAAGCAAAAATATGTAGACTAGTGTCACTGTCAAATATGCTGTTTTTTTCGTGGAAAACCCAAACAATACAGAAAACGTAGGCCTACCCCCATAGCAACTTGAGATTTTGAGACAGCTACAGGAAAATATGCTGAGATTGAATCTCGATAGGAGGACGCCTAGGCTAGTTTTCAGATCATCAGGGCATTCACACTAACCCAGCAAACACACACAGACCCGTGTACGGAAATTTTTAAAGGGGGGGGGATCGAATTTTGGATGGTGGGGGTATTATCGAAATAAGTTTATTTGACCGCCTGTAAAATACTGCTTGAATTAATATCAGACCCCTATTTGGCGTTGAGCAAAGGGAAATGCAGGTTAGGGAGTCCGCGGGCACGCCCCTGCGATTTTTTTTAATATTTTCAGCTGCAAATTGGTCCAATATGGTGGATTCTGGAGGATGTTGCTGGTGTAAATTTTCAGCTTTGTGCCACAGTGGTCACGGTGGGGGGCAAGAAAGGCCTACGAAATATCGCCACAGGTGTGAATTCATGCTAGCGATCAATCCCAGTTGACACGTTCGAGATGTTTAACTAATGTCGGTTTAATGTTGGCCCAGCGTCTGCGACGCTGGCCCAACATTAAAACAACATTGCTTACAAATATTTCCTGCATGTTAGCTGGGATGTTTTAAAAAGTTTCCCAGGATAGTGAGTGAATACTGGTTTACGTCGCTTTCTTCACCTTTCCAGACAGCACCCCACACACCATACCTGTGAGCTGGTTTAGAGCACTGTAGGCCTAGGCCTATATAATTATGGCCTACACAACTTCGATGTTGGATTTGTGTTCGACCTCGACCTCTGACATGAAAATGGTGTCAGATATAAACTTTTCGTGAAAAATATAGACCTATAAACCCCACGTCGAAAAGTTGTATTAGGCCTACACATTGTTTCGAAATATATTTTACAAGATGGCGGTGGCGGACATCTTGGATTTATGCATGAACGATTCACCGAGACGTCCATGAAGTTAATAAAAGAGGTGTCAGAAATGACATTTTCATGCGAAAATAACTTGCAACGTGGCATTATTTACATTATTGTGGTGGCGTGGTGATGATAGGTTGGTGACGATTGTGGTGTTGATAGGGATTACCATTATGGTTGTGACGTGGTTATGATTGTGACATGGTTTTTGGTGATGATATGTTTTGTGGTGCTGATAGGGATTACCATTATGGTTGTAACGTGGTTATGATGGTTACATGGTTTTTAGTGTATTTAATTAAAAAGTCAATAAATAGGCAAATTGAATGCCCACAGTGCAATGGCTGTCTCAAATGAGTTCAATTAAATCCGAGAGCCCTCTCCCCTCACAACAAACACGAGACATTGGTCCAATGTTGGATTAATGTTGGCATCTCGTCTTCGACGCTGGCACAACCTTAGCCCAGCATTGGGCCAACGTCTCGCTGGGCTGGTATTTTTTGGCCATTTGATAAGCGTCATTCTCCTTTCAGAAGGGTGTGTGTTGTATTATTTGTGTACAAAGCCGTTCGTGTAGGCCTAGTAAAAAAGTTTGGATAAATTCTGAATTATATTTAATTAAATTCAAAGGTTTTATACATTATATCAGTATAACGGGGAGGGTATATATCTAATTTTAGTCGTTAAAATTGAATTTGATAATGAATTAGGGAGGCGTATTAACATAGACCTATAGCCTACCGTTCTAAATCCTATCCCAGCAAACAAAACATTTGTAAAACATTTATACAACGCCGGTCCAACGTCTTCGATGCTGGTCCAACATTGTACAAATGTTATACAAATGTTTTTGTGTTCACTGGGATGATATTAGTGAACAATGTCAAATGTTTCTACTCACGTGAGAGAGTTGGAGGAGTTCTCCTGGTTCCTGTTGAGTTCGGCACCATAGTTGAGGTTGGCTGGCAGGGAGTTGCCCGGATTGTAGACGTTTCCGCTCTGCTCGTCTATGCGGACACGGGGTGCGGCACGGTCCAGACTGCGGGTACTGCCTCCGTAAGGACCGGTGGCCGACCCGGGGGTCTGACCAGAGTAACTGGCGGCCCGGGTATGCGAGCCACCCGGGCTGCCCTGGTCCGGTCTGGTGCTGTTGGCCGGCCGCGCCGCCGCCGGACTCGAACTGGAGCCGGAGGATGTGGCGAACATGTTGAAGTTTGTGTCTGTTTTTGGGCCTGCAGCCCGCCTGGGCTCGGCCCGCTCGGGGGGCCCGCGCATACCACTCATATCCCAAACAGCTGGTGCAGACCTGTAGCCTCAGTCTACAGTCCTGAAACAATTAAAATAAGGAATCAGTTATTATTATAAATATAGCCTTAAAGAGAACGCTGCCCAGTGGATTAGCAGGCCCATGCCTATAATTGAGATTATCCGTGTGTAGGCCTACGCTGAAATACAAAGTATTAAAAAGTCAAATAGATAGTCAAACGGATTAGCAGCGGAAAAGTTATAACGAAGTGATTTAAAGCTTAAAATGTATTAGAAAAAAAGGCTAAGTGGATTGAGTCAATTATACCTGATGTCAAATTTTAGTTGGTATTGAATGAGAAAATAATAATTTAATGTGAAACTTAAAGAGACATGAACACGCTAAAATCATCCAAAAAATCGGTGATTTTATTTTGGCTTCTTAATATGACCATATGATGTAAACATGTCCATAGACTAGAACTGCAAAAAACACATTAAACACAAAATATTTGCATAACATTTGTACAATGCTGGACCAACGTCGAAGAGGTACAAATGTACAAATGTTATACAAATGTTTTTTGTGTTTGCTACGTACATATTGGGTTTGAGGTCGAAACCATTAACAGTAACTGATGCGAGCTGCTTGACGAATAGAGTCGATCAGATCTTGGTCTTTTTATCGATCATAGGCTATGATTAATATTTGTATGTTATCGTTAAATGCGTGTAAATATTATGATAAGCGAGAAGCGACGACGTAGCCCTTAAAAATATTTTGTTGTGTCATTTTGTTGTGTTATACTGTATATTAATTGACATAATCACGATTCATTTGGCAAATATCTAGACCGAACAGTGTACCACTGGTCACACGAAGTTGTTGCGACGTTGAATCAACGTCAATGACGTTGATTCAACGTCGCAACAACGTCGTGTGGCAGTGGTTTCTGTGTGCATGTATATTAGATTATATTTACAGAACAGTCTACAGTAACACCACGTTATGCTACATAATTTCAAGTGTGAGATAACGTACGCGATACGTTGGTGCAATGCTGGATTATCGTCTGAGACGTTGGTCCAACACTTAACGATCGCTGGGCCGACGGATACGTTTTTCCGCTCAGTTGATAAAAGAAGTGTAAGATGAGATTGAGTGCGGGGGGGGGGGGGGGGGAGGATGTACATATGCTGACGATAAAACTTTTACCTACACCTCATATCAGTCATATCAACCGCAAACAAATAATGCACCTGGGTATGTATGAAAATAATATAGATGATTATTAGAAAGACAAAGTGAAATTGTTTCAATATTAATCCTTCTCCTGATGAATTATCTCTGTCTATTTTTTCATAAATTTGAAGCCTGAATTGCTAATCTTCGACGTTGGTACAGCATTGTAAAAATGTTATACAAATGTTTTGTGTTTACTTGGTAGTCATTTGAATTTGAAGCAGGTTTCCTTCATATGCGTTCCCAGCGAGGTAAGTATAAATTTGGGATTTAGCTGTTTATAATATTTGTGTTGGCAGTATCCATACTCAGCAAACACGACACATTGACCCAATGCTGGGCCAATGTCGACGGCGCTGGGCCAAAATTGGCCCAGCATTGGGTCAACGTGTCGTGTTTGCTGATAACATTGACACGTGCTTCTATGCAGATTCCACATGTATTTAAACTAACTTCCAAGCACTTTAAATGTTAGAATTAGGATAACGAGATTCAGTACCTAAAGGGTTACGTATACACAATGGGTGTGAGTGTGTTCTATCACTCAAACATATCGATTCCAAAATACGTACAGTCCAACAGTACAAGTAGGCCCTACTAAAACTTCTAACAATCAGCCTTGTCTCAGTTAGCTTTTTTATGTGTTCGATAGTTAATTGCATACACGTCAGTTTTTTAATGACTCGCGATTAAAAATTATTGTGTAGTAAGTGAGATAGAGTTTAAAAACCTATTTTTGAGATAAAGCAATGACCGCCAATAAACTGATTATGTCCATGATAGGCCAGAAAAATATTGACAGCTACAGGACTTACCTATACATTATGTACGAGTAATCGCAATTTATAACAGTGTTACTGTATATATTATCATAGATATAGGCCTATGGGATTATACTAATAATGTGTCAACATACACGAGATAATGATATATTCGACAGATCTCATTGCCAATATATTGAGTTGGAGACGTTCTGAGACGTTTTCCGGCAAGAATTGAAATTGAACCAAAAACTCTTCAAAAGTCACCCATTTGAAGTTGTGTCACGCTACTGCGACCCAGAAATTCAAGTGGGTGAAAATTACTCATATTTGTTTAATTTGAGACCAAACATTTGCGAATCTTGTTTATAAATTCATTTAATTCCCAATAACTGTGATTTTAGCTGCTAATAAATCATTCTAAAAGTGATTATACCTCAGTCATAATTAGCGCTCAAACGGAGCTTGTCGGAGGGCAAGGAATTCGAGCCCCAAACCTCGGCACAAACGTAGTGCGAATCTAGCATAAAATCAGGAACGTTGGGCGAGCGTATTATCCTGACGTTTAAATTTCCCGACGGATGCCAACTTAATTGAGGGTACTTTGCCGACGGATTCCAACGTAATTGGGGTTACTTATATTAACAAAACTTAACTCAGAGTTCACAAACTTTTACGAACGTTTACCGGTCGCTATTTTTTAACGCTCCAAATAATAGGATGTCCACAAGGCTAACCACAGTGTATTAGGCTTAAATCGATTTAAAGCTCACATCACATTTACACACCACGTCACGCATTTTGAACAAAATGTAGGAAAAGTTTAGAGAAAAAACAATGTCACAGAAAAATAATTACATGTTGTAGGTTTTAAAGTAGGCCTATACTATGATATATATATTTTCAGTTTGGTCGGTCATTTAATGAGGCCGAAGATGGATATAGGACTGCACGTTATATCCATTGTTTTGTCATGAAATGTTTCCTATAAACCCACAGACGTACGATGCTTCACGTAGTGATGACGCATGAATGTGACGAAGCATGTTCAGCTTTTGGTTCTTTCCGTCTACATTCAATTATTTAACTGGCGGCACTTCTCATGCATCAAGGTTGAGGCAGTCGAAATGGCAGCACACCCAAGCAAACGCGAGATGTTGAATCTACGTTAGCTCAATGTTGTCGCAGACGCTGGTCCATCATTGAGCCAACGTAGATTCAACGTCTCGTGTCAGACGGGGTCAACGTCAAAACGACATTTTCACCACTAACATCAACTTAAATGTAAATTTATCTTCCGTCATTTTTTAAACATTAGGTTTATAGGCCTAACCCCCATCTATAGTGGGAGTAAATCAATAATTGGCAGATCGCTCGAGGCGTAGTTGTTCGTGACTAGCTCCGTAACGAAGTTTATGGCCATTGTGTTTTCTTCGCTACATTATTCACACCGTTGTGTCAATCTCATGTCAATATCGATACCAAAGTTATGATGCTATCTGAGGCTGTTGGTTTTCTAACGCCTCTGTTGATATATGTGAGACATAACTTAACCAACGTTGGCTGAATATTGGAAGAGCTTCATAGACACGGCCAACACGATCCATATTATATGTTTGTATAAACCACGGAGACTAAAGGGTTTTTTCAAATTAAAATCATCATAAATGTCTTAGTTAGGTCTTTCCGCTGGCACTTTTCGCTTCATTTCAATGCCCAAATTATGTTATATGTTTTTAATTCTTTCAGTGCGGGGACCGTCTTTAGACGTCAGATTATGACGTCTGAAGTCGGCCCCCGCACTGAAAGGGTTAAATGTCTCGTGCTTGCTGGGGTGCAGCCTTTGATGGAAGAACAGTGGACGATGGCCAAAATTGAAGCAGATTTGGGTTAATTTATGCGGCTGGTTCTAGGAGAGCAATGCTTGGCAAAGAGTTGAGCCAAAGGATAATCTACCAGGTGTTCTGGACATGAAACAAATCGTTTTGAAAAACCCATGATGATTTATTAACCCTTTGAGTGCGGGCGACGCTTTTAAGCGCATTCATACTGTTTTTCCACAACTAAAATTTGGCAGAAATTGAACAATTATGCATGTATAAATCTTGAGTAAAGCCCCCATTGTGAAATTTAGCAGGTTTAATTTTTAAGTGACGAGGTATTTTCCTTTCATTTGAAGTTGGCAATTGCGTGAGCAATGCCAACTTCAAATGAAAGGAAAATGTTAAGTAGTAATGAAGCACTTAAAGAGTTAATGTATGTATGTATGTATGCATGTAAGGTTTAGTATTAGTCAATGTTATATTAGTAGGCCTGCACACAGGCCAAAACGTTCCCAAAATTATATCAGAAAAAATCCAATGATTGGACAAGACGCTAAGAAGTAATGCATTACAATATTTAAAAATGTACATTTACTACATCGCAGAATATGTATAATAGATTAAAGTAAATAACCTCATTGGGTAGAATATATTTTGTGAATAATCTGCGGAATATCTTTAATCCCTATGAGGACAAATAAATGCTATACACTAATTTATCCGCTCAGGATTTCTACCTATTTTTACGGATATTGCGGTAATAAATTGGATTGAATATGATCGCTGCATCCCATGTTAAACCTGCTGCTAACGTCTGTATATTATTGCATATAATATTATTAGAGTAAGAGTTGATTTTTTTTACTTGTATTATCTACTGCGTATATCTGATCATTACGTAAATTATTGAGAAGATATTTTTTATATTCATGATATGCTCCGCAATGTAAACAAATCAAGGTAATTGCCAAGGTAATTTCCAACGCACAATGATTGAGCCAACGTTCCGGACGTTATTGAACTGTTGTGAAACGAACGTTCTATCCCGGAGTGTATGACTTCGCTAAACATGTTACGCTTCATTTAAAGATATCCGATATGTAGGCCTACGCGGCAAACACAAAACATTTGTATAACATTTGTACAACGTCGGCCCAATGTCTTCGACATTGGTCCGACATTGTACAAATATTATACAAATGGTTTGCGTTTACTGGGTACATCCCTGTGATTATTCAACCGGATGGAGTTTCCTCTCACCTGTTATCGCTCAGCTATCCCGCCACCCGAATTCAACAGACCTATGGCGTGAATAGTCCACTGGTGTCTTATCCTCAATAAGTGAGCAGGGTCCTGAATGACCTGTTTACTCCTTTACTGACAATATGGGCCCTGAATGACCTGTTTACCTCTCCTCTGACAATATAACAATGTGTGAATTAGTCCGGCAGTCAGCTCTCTGGAGACTTGTATTGTGAACGCGCCAAGCTTGTTAGTACACATTCGTGAAAGCTGGATGCACTTTCAGAAATCGTGTTTGATCAGGAGCGATCTTTGAGCCAGGAGTCTAATCCCCCCCCCCCCCCTCGCCAGCCTGATCCATGCCCACCCCCCCCCCCCTCCAATAACACGCAAGTCCACTTTAATCAGGCACTAAAGCATGCAGGTAACAGTCCCTAAAGGCCTACCCCGCGGCAATGTACCACTCTACTGCTCTAAAGCCAAAAGGCTTTAACTGATTACTTGAAAAGTGATCGGTTACCGCCTTTTGGCTTTGCACGGCGACATTGATATCAGCCATTGAGATAACGTTGTCCCAGCATTCACATTGCGAGGTGATTCTGTAACGTTTTGTAACGTTTGTTACGGCGACAAACGTTATAATCACGATCCCAATTAAAACGCGATATCGCGTTGCTCTCACAAAATAGCTTAATTCTATACTATAATCTCACAGTAAAGTCAGTTTTGAATATTTAATTAGTAGTGTACAGACGACAGCCTAGATTATTCGGCATCCCAAGGATTTTTATTAACCCTTTGACTTCCAGGCCGGGGTGCATGCCAGGATCCAGATATACTGGTGTACGAGTTCTATTTTTCGTCATTTGAAGCTGGAATTGCTAACGCAATTTCCAGCTTCAAATGAAGAAAAATACATAAATGTAGTATATATTTGAAGAAAATTTGTGTCATTTTATAGTTACGTTCATTGACGAATGACGACGGAAATTTCCGTCATGTATGGTAGTGAAAAGGTTAAAGAACTAGATTCAGCGTTCCTCTACACCTCCAGATACTGACGTTGAACCAATGCTGAATTATTGTCGGACAACCAGCAAAAAAACACCATTGGGTATGCATAGCCATACCCCACAGCAATGTTCATTAATTAAATCGTTAAATCCGTATCTGCCTGCGGCGACGCTTTAAGATCTAAGGTAGTAGTAGTTATGTAATCTTAACTGTTATGACGAAGGACTTAAAGGACATGTCTTTCACAATAGGTGCCAATTATATAGTCGGCTTAACCCTTTCACTACTGGCAGTAAACACTAAGTACTGGCGCACTTGATATTGCTATAGACATTATACCTGCGCAGCACCGGTATACGTACTCAGATAAGGCTTTTTATACCGGCGCAGCGCAGGTACTAGCAGTGAAAGGGTTAAGCGTAACATTGGTTCAACGTTGGCCCAGTATGGACCAACTTGTAAATCTGGGGTGGTATCATTTATTTTATTGTCTAATTAATACCAAACATGATTCTACACGCACTCCATATACGTAATATGCCCTACACTGATCCCTACAGTGGATTAAACCCACGACTCTTGGACTAAATTAGGACCTACGTATCCGATATTGGAGGTTCGTTCCTACCAAACACAATCAAAACTGTATAACATTTATATAGCGTCGGCCCAACGTCTTCGACGTTGGTCCAACGTTGTCCAAATGTTATACAAATGTTTTGGGTTTACTGGGTTGGCCTCTGTCGGGCTCCGGGCGGGGGTCCTGTTGTAGTGGTTACATCGAATGCCTGTCACATCCGAGATAGTGGGTATGCCCCCTCTTATCGGGCTTAAAAAACGGTTTGCCCACTCTTAAAGATCCGTGACCGAGAGGTAGCGTGCTCGGCCTCAGACCGCCAGGGCTCGAATTTCGAATCATGCGTCTTGAGAGCAGTTTTATCTTCATATCAGTAGATATGCCCAGTTTAGTCTGTATGTGCAAACAGGTGGCATAAAGCCTCATTCATTCATTTATTCTTTCATTCACTCATTCTATCTGGCTTCGCTTATGAAAGTAAATTTGTGACCGTTGTCAAACGCTGTTGCCGACGCTTGCGACATATATAGCTTGTGCAAGAGTTTACAAACGTTATATCTGTCAGAGCAACAGTGAGTGAGTGAAAATTGTTCTACATCGATTTCCTAATAGACCCTATATATATTGTTGGAATTGCGAGACAGAAGAAGACAGCGAAGTCGGTAGTGTGCCCTACAGTAACTCTTATTGAATGATAATTTCAAGGCTATGCACAGTCTAAGCGTCGCCACCACTGCACATTCCAAGCCTTTGAACAGTTGCGCATTGCAGCCATACATGCACAGCACGATAACAAACATCTAGTGCATCCGGCATTGGCATCCGAAGATGATACATTCAAGTTATGAACTGAATCAGACGTCGAGAGCAAACGTTTGCGAGCGTTCACAACTGAACATTAGCACATCAGGGTGTATGAGGCGAATGGTGGAAATTATTTTTAATTAATTTTAATGATTAATGCTAATGATTTTATCATTTATTGAATTAATGTATAAAATAAATTTCAAATAATGCCATAGAATTGCTGGGCTTATCTTTTTCTAACTTTTCAAATCCTAAGCCTAAACTTACTGTAGATGAACATAGAACATAACACAAACATATAAAATTGTGATAGAAACTTTTTCTTAATTTGATGTTTTTTCTGCCACAATAAACAAGACGCATTAACCCTTAAAGCACTGAAATATTTTTGTATTCACCTTGGAGAACAAAGGGTATTTTCCAATTTGCAGTCATCATAAATGTCTTGATTAGCTCTTTGCGCTTCATTTGCATACCTATTTTATGGTTCTACGGCCAACAGAAATATTTTTACTCTTCCAGCGCGGGATCGACTTTAGACGTCAGAATCTGACGTCTACAGACGTCTGTTTCTGACGTCTAAAGTCGATCCCCGCGCTCTAAGGGTTAAGGGGTCGTACAAGTAGACGACAATGTGGGACAGTGTTAGCCCAGCATCGAACCAGCGTTGTATTTATCGGGCCGCCCTCGCGTTTGTCATATATAACAGAGAAGACAGAAGGCGGAATGAATGGACTAGCATGCAACAAACTAATTCCATTAGCTCAGCCATCCCCCTGAATATAAAAGTGCTCATTAATATTAATACGTCGTCACATCCTACGAGTATCAGCCCATTTTGCCCAAGTCAAATATTAATTAGAGGTGATATACGGCCTATTATTAATTAGTGGCGGCTTACACGCATATCACACTGAATGACTGACTGATTAGCTATGTTTCTACAGACAGAATATTGTATTTGGTAATACAATAAGGGAATGATAGTGATACAATAGGGTTCTTGGGGAAGGACGGGTGATATGGGACACTTTAATTGTACCTTCTCTCATCTCTCTATTACTTCCTATAAATTGAAATAAATCAAGGAGAAAATTTCAGTAGACAACTATAGTAAGAAGAAAAAGGAAAAATTGAAATATCCACACCGAATACATAGATAATGGGAGTTACTTGTTCTTGAAATTTGTCCCATATTACCCTCGATGGCGGATAATATGGGACTGACAGGAGGGCAATATGGGACACCAGTTTAAAAATGTGGCAAGCAGGAACACAAAAATTCCGATTTTATTTATTGGAATTTCAAGGTAACTAGGCTCACATATATTTAAATTAACATGTGAAACCATAGCAACGAAAAATAAAATACTGTTCATGTGCCATTTTCTAACAAAAATGTCCCATATTACCCGCATATTTTCATTAAGAGATACTGTTTTTTTGAAATAAAAGTGCACGAAAGATAAATATGTAGTCCTGCATTCGACATTCCGTCTCAATGACCTCTAATTTCGTGAGCTACTGTAGTGTCAAGTCCACTAACCAGAGGGCAGCTGTGCAAACGCTTGTCTCCAACCGCAGCTGTTTTTCAGCGTTGTCCCATATTACCCACTGTGTCATATTACCCGTCTCTCCCATGCTAACAGTTTTGCGGTACTGGATATATTGGATGACGGGTTAAGAGATATAGTGCAGGCCGTAATGTTGGATACAGATCTCCGCTTGGATTGGAATGTTAATTTTTGGCACCAATGCTGATATCAATCTACTAGGTCTAATGATTCAGAAAAAATTTGGTGCCATTTTTTCTTTTGAGGTTAAAGGTCATTTTGGGGTCATTCAAAGTCGTCAAACTTAAATATACGAAAATGTCTTTCGGTCACCATATAAATGACACAAAGTGTATCATATGACCCCTCAAAATTTGCAGAATGAGATGTAGAACATGAATATAATAACACCATGGAGGTTAGTTCACTGTGGAATGAAATCGGTAACATTATCTGCATATAACATTCGCGACTATTCGATAAGTGACGGTTGCATATAGATGACACAATATGCAACACTTACTTAGCCTCAAAGTAACTAACAACTAACAAACTGCACCAACGATGACTGCAAAGAGTATATAAACTACACTGCTTGACAAATTAACTGAGACTAACTATAACGTGTGTATTAAAGTCAGGTTGCTGGTGGTGATTTGGTGAAGAATTCCTCTTCTCCTGAAAAGTTTCTAATATTTGTTAAGAGTAACTCATTGTAGGGATGGATCTGGCGGTTACCAAAATAGCAACAAACGCCTTGGGAACTGCACAGCTGATGAACTAAGACCAAAGGGTGCAACATGACACAGAAATTGCTTCTATCAAATGTCCGCTACGGCTTCTTCTTATGATGGTCAGCAAGATGCAGCTCCTTACAAAAGGTTTACGTACCCGTTCTCTGGCGAGTACGTGTTTTCACAAAAGAAGTCTGTATGTTCTGCAATGGTGATAATTCAGAAGAGACTCTGCATGAAGTCACTTGCAGAGAAGTAACAATGATGATTGGAAGATCAGACTTGAGTCACTGGATGCCAAAGATGCCAGAGCTATAGACATTAAACATAATTTGTCATGTTATGTAAGATATGTACCAATAAGTGAAACAGTCATCGCCCCTGATGATTCGGATAGCAACAGGACTCGCACAATAGCAGCGGAGTTTTACAGTCTTGTTAAAAAGGCAGATAAAGAAGGAAAAGTATTTACAATAACTGATGTGTCTACAACATATAAGGACATATTAAAATCCATTGTAATCACAAATATTCCTACAAGACGTCAGTTGAAAGAGCAAATTGCTGACAACATTTCTGATGTTCAGCGATCGATATTTAATGCTGCCAATGTAATTCGTGATGACATAATTCAAATGCGGACTAATCCGTGGAAGTTTGAAGGACTAGACATCACTGATCGAGATAAACACATTCCACACACTTTATATAGTTTGATCAGATGGATTACTCAAGTAGTAGTAGTAGTAAATCATTGCTTTACGTCACTTTTCGGCACAAAAGGTCTTTTAAGTGACATTATAATACGATAAAAACGTTGTAGTCAATTGATGAGATGAATGATGTACAGATGATAATGTGAGGGTGGGGGTGATAGGGCATGGTGGGTTATTGAGAGCGTTTTCCTTCGCTCGCCCGATAAGGGGTTCTGGGCATGTCTAGGGGATATACCCCCAGACATGCCCAGACGGCCGGAGACTTGAGTTTCGCTGTACAATTTAATGATGAAACTCTTTGGCATTTTGCGCAGCTCCGCTATCCTCGGGTCGGATAGTCCCCAGAGTAACAATAGGAAGGATCGCTCCCTCTGGGTAACTCCATTCATCCCACATGAGAGACCTAATGTCAAACACGCTATTGCCGGTTATTTAAGGCTACCACAGCCTACATCAGCGCCAGCACTGATGCGGGTGCTGCATTGGCTCCGCTGTTGAGCGGAGGAACCAGGGTACGCCACTGGCAATCCGCCCGAAGATTATAGCCAGATACGAGGAGGCTGCAGCTGCCCTTGGATGATTGCTGTAGACTAGTGCTTCCGTACAATGCCGTAACAGCATCCAACAGACGAAACAGATCCCCAATGACCCTCCCCGGATGGGGGCGAAAAGTACTACTACTAGCAATCATCCCAGTACCCCGGATTACTCAAGAAACAGCTGAGTTCGATTCACAATATATTGCTGAGAGGATAATGTATCAGGTGAAATGCCTGCCTATATAAAATTATGAACTTAAGTCCGCGAAGCACTATACTTTGTGTTGAATTTGTTGAAAAACAGCAAAATTGTTAATATTAAAAAAAAATAAAAAAAATATTTATCGATTTATTCCTAAAACATGCATTACGTTTTTGTCACGATGCAAATAGGCCTGAATGTAATACAAATGCGATACTTTTAAATGTCAATATAATTACTCCACCGAATCTGCACGTATTCGGGAGGATAATAATAACACTCACAGATAACACCCTTATAACACTCATAAACTTTTTCGCGCACTCGATACTATCATACCATAGTAAAATTCTAAATCACCTATATAATAAATTTATATAGAACTACATCTAGATTTGCTCCGAATTTTCTCATCCTAATTCGCAGACCGCATTACTAATGCCTCCGTCACACCAAGACGACGAAATAGAAGTCCGTATACTGCATCCTTAAAGCGCGGGCGTGGTCAAAGTGTAAAATAGGCAGGTTTCAAGTTCATACTGCGTCATTAAATGCGTCCTTACTATATTTCCTGCCAGGTTTACACTGCGTCTAAGTCCCTATTAATTCTTTACCACGCGAATGATCACGCATATGGCCTAATGGTATAATTGTGTCTCTTCGGTCAGGACATCACAGTCACAGTCACAGTCAAAGGGTCTCAATGTTGATACACTTCCAAGTTGCGAATCGCTACCGCGATGCACAACGTCAAGTGTATTGAAATAATGTACATGTATATAGGAAGAAGAAACAAATAAGTCACACAATGAAAAGTAAACTAATAATGGGAATAAAAGCTAGTATAGTAAACATCAGAGCGTACAGAAGTGTGGAAAATAAAAAATGTAAAATAACAGTTCCCACTGTATTTTTAGATTTGGAATAGCGTCACTCAAAATTGAAATTGGTCTATTCTCTGACATGACCCGAACAAGACATAAATACATAAATGTGAGCTACTGCGCTCTATTCTGTCCAATATGTGGCAGTCTGTTCACACAGGCCTAGTATATAAATTTACAAGTGAAATTTGGAGGTTATGTTTTAAACGAGTGTATGCGAGTAAACTTTACGAAACAGAGAGGCTAAATGGCGAGAGAAGACATATATAAGTGGCACGCATCGAACTACAATGGGGCTGTTATGATCCGCGTTTACTGGATACCTTGTGACAAATGAAATGAAATGAATCAGGCTTTAGGCCACTTTTGTGCACATACAGGCTAAATTGGGCCAGGAGAACCTCCTGAGGATGGTGAGATGAGTGAGATGACACTGCCCTCCAGACACAGGATTCGAAATTCAAACCCTGGCGGTCTGAGGCCGAGCACGCTACCTCTCGGTCACGGAGGCTCCCCACCTTGTGACAAACCCTGCGGTAGATCAATGCGGACCAGCGTCTCCGTCGCGCCTCCATAGGCTCGATGTTGCCTGTTAACTGAATATAATTATATTTGAGAAACCGTGATAAACCATGACCGAGTTCACCCACATTATAAATAGCAGCGCACAAGTTTGGTGACTATGAGCTTTTTGACAACGTGCATCAATCCTTGTCTGAGGGGAGGAACATCAGTCGATACCGACCCAAAGACAGAAAACCGATCTAGTTAAAACCCTTCAATCATAATGTGCATGCACGCTCATATAACACGTCTTTATAATTATGTGATAGCGCTGATATAATAAAAAAAATGTTTTATCAATTATCAAAAATACCATTTGTCAATTTTAGGCCTAATATTGATATCTCAATCCTTTTTACTAATGAACCAACTACTAGTAGGCTAATCTTCAAATAGCTTTATCTCTAAGGCATCCGCAGCAGCAGCAGATGTTGGTGATTCTGCAGCTCGAGGAATGTTAGATGGTAAGAATGATATATTCCAAGTTGTATCCGGTCATTTTGACACAAAGATGTCCTCGTTTATTATCCACCCATGCTCTTGCACCTGTTAACGCAGGCCCAGAATGTTGAATGCAACCAAGACAAACAAGCCAATACCTCGAATCATAAAGACGATATAAAAGATAAAGTAATCCAGGATGTTTCTGCCAAACGCTTCAACCATTTCAGCGCTGTGACTGTTTTTAGACGTCTAAAGACGTCATATCCTGACGTCAAAAGACCATCCTCGTAATGAATGATTAAAAAAAGTATAATGACCGTAGACATAGATATTCAAATAAGGCGGAAAGAGCTAACTAAGATATTTATGATAATTTCAAATTGAGAAAAAAATACTTTGATCTTTATGGTTTATACAAAAATATATCGGCGTTATAAGAGTTAATGGACCCCAAAAAGCTGAAATGCCTCTAAAATAATCCAAATGAGTTGTTGGCCTACCAACAGGTATACCTGGTCAGAACAGGAACCCTGGATTTTTAAAGTGGTCCACCAATTCAAATATGACAGAAATTGGTGGATTCAATACGAGGTTATCCAGAGAACTAGACCAATCGACTATTAAACCTGTAACACATGCAATTTACACCTGACTGAGAGACATAACTCCGTAATTATGACCCAGACACAATCATGACTTCAATAGCCAAACAAGAGTTCACAAATTTCACTAAAGATCAAAAACTCTATGAAATCCCAGTAAACATTCTTTACGCATGGTGACAGGTCAGCTACTGATGTATCTGTGGAAACAGCTACCGGTTTCGGTGGGGTTCGGCTGGGGGCGGCCGAAGCTAACGCCACCTGGTGAATAAAGAGGTGACAAGTGTGACTGTGTGTTAGCACCATCTGGGTGATGAAGGGTCATGAAGCAGCTTCACAAACCTTTTAAAGCTGAACAGATGGCACAATTATAAAGTGTACCAATGTTTTGCGCTTTATAATGTTGGAAGAACGTCAGACGCATTTAACCTGTTCAGGAGACGCTGATTCACCTTTTTGTTCACATCATGATCCCGTTTTAAAGACTTCAACAAAAGCCGTTGGACGTATGCATGGCTAATTTATTGATTGAAATATTTTCAATTTGATGTAGGCCTACTAATACTTAAAGATTCAGTAATGATTAGATCTAGTGTGTAGATAGCGCTGATCGCCTAGCGCTGATTGGCCTTACGGAGCGAGTCGCCTGGTCCACGGCTAGTGTGTAGATAGGGAATGGGGAGGGGGTAAATTTAACCTGAATTGAGTTCTTTGAATTTTAACATACTGGAGGAGGGGGTTAACGTAGGGGGGGGGGGGGGTAATCTGAAACTAAAAGTGCTCACTTAACTTAAAGTACGTACGCCTACTCTCGATATATGCTGAAAATGTATGAGATACACTAAAACGGCTACAACGAAATTTCGGAACTTGTTATATTAAAACGGGAATGACGTCTCACCAAAGGGGGAGGGGGGTCAATTATTTTTTTTCAATTTGCCTATTCCTAATTACAACTTGAAAGATTAGTGTAGTGTAGGTGACAGCAGATTCCCTTGAAATTAGTACTTGATAAATTCCTACCATCCGATTCCAATCATAAAAAAATACTATTTTGTGGGAACGAAATATTTTTTCGTGTGAACAAATTACAATTTCATGGACACGAAATGTTATTTCGCCGGCACGAAATTCAACAAATAAAATATCATAGTCCTGAAACAGGCACCGCATCGCTGCGACGGTATATACATAGTAAGGCGCATAAAGAACAAAGTCAAGGCTGTTATCGATCGTGTTAGAACCAAATATTCAAACTTTTACTTTTATTGGTAATAATATTTCAGCATTTGAATAGCAAACATATATCAAATTAATATCAACTCGGTGAATAATTTCATGGTTTTTATAAAATAGCGGCCTATAATAGTTGGAGAACGTTTGCCACTTCAGGGAAACCGAGTCAACAGAACTACTCCCCCACCGTTGCCTGACATCAATTAACTATGCCAGGCGAACAGAATCCTCAAGATAGGACTTGGAGTAATCCTGAAGAGTTAGAATCCCTGAAGTGGCAGAAAAAACCCATTACAATGTAATTTTACAATTTAGTGAGCTCGCATTTATTGTTCTCGGTGTCTATCTGGGGTTTTCATATTCCAATCACCACTACGCCATGAACCACTGTGATCGCAGCTCCATTTGTATCGGTCTCCTCTCTTGCAAGGCGAACCATTTTTCACCTGGATCCGCAATCTCAGTGCCATTCTGAAAAAGATTAATAAGTATATTTTAATAATACCATAACTTATACAATTGTGCATCATATTAATTTACTAGCTGAATCACACTCTTAAAAATAGTATTTCAAAAAAATTCACCATATTTCGACCTGCCTAAATTATGTGCTTGTCATGTGTGATATAATACTATCTTTATTTTGCAGCAAAGAAAACCTTATCAATCACATAGTCATTGATCCTGAAGATTTAAACCTTTTATCATATATTTATTTTTTTGCAATACAAATTAATTGTTTACCGTTACAGCAAAATAATACTTTAATATATATGATTGTTAAAGTTTACTTCTTGTCCTTCCACTTCTGTCTCCGGTTCTTCAACTTTTTCCTTTGGATCGCAAACATTCACGAAGTTAGGGAATTCCAAACGTAAGCTGGGTTCAATTACTGTTAACAGAAACAAAGATAAATTTCAATCACAATTTTAAGGAAATGTATGAAACTCCTCGTAAACTTCTATCAATGCGTATGAATGCATTTTCAGATGTTTTTTGGTACAGGTGTGACATAACCTCGTGGAAAACACCATTATCTATGAACTATGTTTCGTTTGCGGCCAAGACATGACCATTTTTAAAGACAACTACTTTGTTTCTCACAGTGAGTGAGTGGTATCTAGCTTTTTCCATATCCGTGTCTGCGGTGGAAATTCGATATGACATAAATCACAGAGAGAAAGAGAGAGAGAAAGCCTAAGCCTATCTACTTTCACATTATTTATATTCTATTTAAAACTCGTATTTTATCACATCAAATCAGATCCAACAACACTTTAAACTGCATTGCGCCATTTTTCTTTAATCCCCATTGCGGATGTCAGGTGTATTTTCTAGACCGGAGTAATTACAGAAAAACTTTTCAAAAAATACTGTGCAAGCACTCAAATACCCCTCGGCTGATGCAGTGACTCTTAATGTCCACAAATCTGACACAACTGCTTCCAATACGTTATGCCAATAATATAAACCCAATGATAAAATCAAGATGGCCGCTATATCCTCGGTTTGGATGGCACATGAACACGGAAAATGACAATAGAATCCAAAAACCTGTATATGCTAAGTTTCAAGGCATTTCACTGAAAATTAGAACGATTTATTAAAATTTATAAAACCAAAATGGCCTCCGTAGCCTCGTTTTCGGTTTCACATGAAAACGGACAATGCTAATAGACTCGCAGACCAAGAAAACCTATATATATAGCAGGTTTAAGGGAATTCTAATAAAAATAAGTAAAAAAAATTACTCGCCAGGTGGTGGCCATTTTGATTATCGGTGAAAAGCTGAAAATCTAGTCAGGTCATTTCCATACTCTCATGGGTAACTTCTTGTAAAAAATTTGAGAGATCCAATAGTTATTTTCCAAGTTATCTCGTTAACACAGAATTTTTAAATTAAAAAACAAAATGGCCGCCATAGCCTCGTTTTTTCGGTCGCACACGAAAGCGGACAATGTAATGCCAACATTCTCGCAGACCCTGAAAATCTTTAGGGGAGGACGAGGAGAACTGGGACACCATTTCACTGTCGTCATTCGACACTCCTTTGTGTTTTACTGTTATGCATTTTATAAGTTTGTATATGGGCGGTTCTCATTAGGTGCGTCGAACAATTGGGACATTTGGTCCCGTTTTTTTAAAGCAAAATTTTAACTTATTTACTTAACAGATCGATTAAATTAATGATAATTAGTCATACAATTAAATTTAGAAGCAGAAAATGGAGGATAAATGTAAAAAATACGTCTTTTTTAGAACGGTCGAACACAGGAAACCAAATGTTTTTCGTGTCTTCTCAAAAATGCCATGTGCGACCGCAGTTAATGATTTTCTTGGTGTCCTGTGTGTGACCTTTGGTGTCTCATGTGCGACCAAATGTAAGACCACTTTCGTGTCTCACAATGTTTTTTGTGATCATAACTTTTTACTGGTTTGTGGGTTTATTCACCAATTTTCACAAAACTATATAAATATAGATACAGACGAGATCCAACATTGATTCTGCTATTTTGTACAGTCATTGTGAAATAAAAACACTATATATGAGCGGTCGAACGGTCGCACATTTTACCATATTTTCACCCTCTATACAAATACCTTTCTCTTTCTGTTCCATATTGTTTTGTATACAATTATGTAAAGCACATACAACCCGTGTACACATGGATGTATACACACCAATTTGAACACTAATTGGCGACTACTGTTCAATAAAATAACATCAAAAGAAAATGCATGACGTAGGACACGAAAATGTTATGTTCAGTAAAAGTAGTAATTAAACCCTTTTACTTCCAAAGGTTTTCATTCGTTTTCAACTATTACTTCTGCATGATATTATTTGGCTTTTTAGTTTACTTTTCAAGCGATTGTGGCAAGGTATTAAAACTTCTGCCATGATTTAGTAGTAGCTGTCAATAAGACACGAAATGTTACGACCACCATAGCTAAATATATTTCGTAAAAAAGGCTCTAATTATTATAATTTAGCTGCTGATATAAGTTTTTTATATAAAATTAGTTCTTCCTCTACAGTCCGTGAATTGATTAGAAAAAAATAATTGTTGTCCTGTGATAAACAATTGTTCTGGGTACGGTTTGAAATGTGCCATTTATTTGCATCAAATAATGCATCAAAAAACAGTAAAATTTGTCATAATTATTAGATTAAATGATCATATTTAGATTTAAAAGCTCTTCTAGCTTCTTTAGTTTGTTTAGAATTGAAAAATATTAAAATATTCCCAAGTTTGCATGGGGAAATATCATTTTCGACGCACCTTTGAGAATAACCCATACATCTATCATGTAGTCTGGGGATATTTTTACATAATATTATTTACCATTTTAGTGAGATGTAATGGGAAGCACTTTTTTCCACCTACTGAAAAAAAGTTTAAAACGAGGAGAACTGGGACATTGTACTGATGGGGTAAAGTGGGACAGTTACACGTATCTATTTACATCCATCGATACTAGAAATAAAGGGAATTATAAACAGATGTTAATATACGGAATACGGCGTTCGCTCATCGTGATTGGCTCTATCACTGAAGTTAGGCGACGTCGCGCCCGGTTTATAATTGGATGGGTGACCGCCTGGTGACTGCCAGGTGCTGTATACACTCGTGGGGCTCAGAGAACCACGTAAATCAGATGGCTCGTCTGACTGACCTAGAGTTGGACGTAAAAGAACCTCAATGGACGTAGGCGCAGTTTCCATCCAGCGAGACCCCAGAAAATCCACAATGTGTGAGTACTTGGCACATAAGGCGAATTCGCTTGGAATGAAAATAGCTTGATGCGCCTCAATGGCAGCTCAGCTGTATATCTCCCAGGAGACTGAGTTGGAATTTGAATGATAACAGGCCTTGCTAAGTTACTCTCGATGTACAGCGCTCTGAACAGCCGCCGGCTGGATACATGCGCTATATAAGATTTCATTCATTCATTCATTCATGTAGATGGGTAGAAACAGTCTATGAACACATTTACACAATTAATATCCAATATATAAAGAAGTGGGACACTTATGTGGAGAAGTGGGACATGTCCCAGCTCTCCCCATACATGCCATTATGTATAGTCCCAGTTCTCCCATGCCTACCAGATTTATACCCCATGCGCTTACTCAATATTCAAAATAGTAAACAACATTTAGCTTATACATATCCACGAAGAAGGTAGTAAGTATACCCAAAACGCAGTAAATGTGAGGTACTGTACATATTCAACTTGCTTTACACAAAGGCAGAAAAACATCTTTTTATACCAAAAATCTTTGCTTTGTCACTGTACTAACAACGTTGTCTGCAATTTGATTCTGGAGATATATGTGGTGAAGGCAACTAGAGGCCAGAGAAAAATGTTTCCTAGAAGCTGATTTGCTGAAAACAGTTGACGTTATCAGCGGTGTCCCAGTTATCCTTTGTCCCAGTTCTCCCCTTCCTCCCCGATACCAGGTTTCAAGGAAATTCTGAAAAAAAATAATAGATCATCTTAACTTTCTCTTATTTGCATTAGAAAAGTTAAGATCATCCTAATTTTTATAATGCAAATAAGAGAAAGTTAAGATTATTTTAATTTTAGGATGCTTTGTGGGATGGGCCCCAGAATATTGTACCCCGCCGTAGGCAGTCTTAGCTGCCATAGGGATTCAAACATAAGTATTGACAAAACATTGATTACCATGTGGAGTAGCCTACATTCACCACAACGAATTGATTCAATCACCACTTTACAATTGTTTCTATTAACATGATTAATATTAGTGAGCTAAGTCCAAAATGGTGCTATGCTTTAAAAAAACATTGCTGATTAACACGAAAAAGGTGGTTCAATAGTGAGGGTGCACATGGGGCCTCGAAATTATGGATTATTCCCAGTTCGCTTTTTACCCATTTTTTCGGCCTCGTTATTCGCTTTTTTATAAGTGAAAACTGATATAAATATAGATAAAAATAGATATAAATTTTCAGGTTCGTTTTTTGCACTATTTATAAGCTGAAATCCTCGATGTTCGGACCCTAAGAACAATCGATTCGCCGTTCGTTTGATTCGTTTTTTAACCCATGTTTGCCAGTTGTTGGTTTATAATGTTACAAATAATATTCATAACTCCAGCACTTTTTAACGATAATATGTTAGCTACGATAGTTACACGACAAATGTGCCCATTTTATAAGTCTACTTGACTTGACCAATCACGTCTCAAGACTCAAGCTCTGAATTTGAATAAAAATCTGAAGAAACAGCTAGGGTTTAGTCCAGCTTCGTGTTTGTTTAGCAGGCGCGGATCCTAAGGGGGGGGGGGGGCACGCCCGCCCGTTTTTGCTCCAAATTCTTTAAAAAGTCCCCTAAATTGGCCTAAATATGACTAAAAACTCGCACCTGCGCCCCCTCCTTTTTCAAATCCTAGATCTGCCCCTGTTTAGGGCCTAGGTCGGGTCTGGAGTTATACTAGGCCAGGGATGGAGTAATTTATAAGCTAGGTAGCCTGTAGTTATAGTAGCCTACTGTAGCCTGTACAGTGATAGTTTATGATTGAATGGTGATCATGCTGATTATCTCTTTATATATTGGAAATAAGAACTGTTTTCAAAAGTGGGCAATTTGTAATAGTTTACCCTGTGACGCGTTTAATAATTAAAGGGAATCTTTAAATCTTTAAAAATCGGTGATTTGATTTTCGCTTATATGACCATATGATGTAAACATGTCCATAGACTAGAACTGCAAAAGATTTTTATTTTTTGTGCTGTGCATTCACCAGTTATAGGCTAGTCTAGATATAGGTCTACAGTCTGTCCGACATGTCCGACGGTGGAGGATGGTCCAAAATGAAAGGTAGCTTTTCGGTATCCAGTCAGTCAATTCTCAACCGATTTTCATGAAATTTTGTAAACCCTATTTTCTAGTCATTTGGCATCGATCCTGAAAATCGATCCTGACATGTAGTAAATGTCTATTTATGACGCTCTAACTTACTATAACATGTATAAACCCATTATTAACTTCCATTCCGGTTTATTCTCAGAATTGCGTTACATGTCAAATGGTCTAACTTTTGAAATACTCAATGGAATTTCGCGAAATTTCCAGGGTCGTTGCCAAATGACTAGAAAATAATGGTTGCAAAATTTCATGACAATCCCTTGAGAATTGACTGACTGGATACCGAAAAGCTAACTTTCATTTTGGACCATCCTCCACCGTCGAACATCATAGGGCCTAGAGTCTAGAGACGAAATTCGAAAAATTTATAATTCTGGACAACCATGTCAAAAATAAGAAATAGACTAGTCTATAGGCCTACGGGAATTTCGTCTCTAGCCTCTAGGAGACTATATAGGCCTATGTGGCAGTGGCAGCAGAGATATTATAATAATATAAATAATCTCTGATGGCAGTGCCCTAACCGATAAATGCGCAGCACAAAAATTAAAAAAAACTTTTGCAGTTCTAGTCTACGGACATGTTTAGGCCTAGGCCTACATCATATGGTCATATTAAGACGCCAAAATTACATAAAATCATCGATTTTTTGATGATTTTAGCCTGGGACAGTCCCTTTAACTAAATAGTCTAGGCTACTATATAATAGTTTTAGTTTATATTTTTTATAATAGGGTCTATAGTGACATTTTTTATAAATCTAGATCTCCGTGACGACGCCATAAACAGATAAACATAAACACTTATAAATAAAGCAGGTAGGGATGACAACGCCGTAAGGCCACACCAAATTAATTTTATGGATGACGGATTCTCAGCAGAAAAAAATGGAGCGGGTGAGCGAATTTTTTTTTTTCCCTAAAAAAATGGAGCGAAGAAGCAACAAATTTTTTTTCAAAAAAACTAGACTACCGCAAAAATGGGGCAAGGGAAGAAAAAATTGTTTTCAAAGAAAAAAACGTAACATTGACGTGATTTTAGGTGGGGAAAAATATTGTTGTCTCCAGACAAAAATGGAGCGACGAAATAAAAAAAAAATGGTGCAGGTCTAAAAAAATGAAGCGGCAATTTTATTTTTTTTTAAATAAAAAATTTCTAGACTATAAATAGTATAATCACTAGTCTATCACGATAAAATCGAAGCGGTGAATCCGTCATGCGTCATCCATAAAATTAATTTGCTGTGGCCTAAGCTGGTAAACATGTGTAAATAAAGATCACGCCATAAAATGATAAATTTACAAAAAGACTGTCAAAAACGGCATAACTATAACCTATTGAGTCTTGACTGTGTCGCCCTGGCCTGGGCCATGGCTGTAATCGGTAGGATTACTTCAAAATAACAAGCTTATCTCATCCTAGGACCTAACATTATCAGCAAACCAGTATACTTACATTGATTTAATCTGTATTTGTTCTGATAAAATATGTCAAATAATGATGATACCATTGATGGTATTGCAAGACCTTGCGCTAATCTCAACCACAGGTGAAGCAATGACAACTTTCTGGATACTGTTGCTATCCTACCTGACCATAGGTCTATACCTGACATCATTCTTGTGACGATGAACTATGACGTCATAGTTTACACAAGTGATCAGATCACCTGTTAAACACATTTTATTATTGGTAATCATACTAATGTGAAAACAAAATACAATAATTTTAAGTGATTGAAAATCACGCGAGCTGCCTGTCGAGAATTAAATTGTGTCAGGTAATATTTTGTCAACAAAATTGCCAACACAATTTTGAAACGTTTGTTCTCATGTTTTTAATAGAGTGGTCACCTTGTAAATGTTGACAATTTTCTTGGCCTATAGGCCTAATGACTGTCAGGCTTCAGGAAGCGATCCCACTAAAATCTATTGATCTTACCTTAACTTTATGTTTTTTACAGTTAGTATCACTGTAACTTTTCTAATGGGAAAATAAAAAGTGAGGATGAAATAAATAGTTACGTTGTTTATTTGATTAAAAATATTAACCCTTTGCCTGCTAATCACGACAATGTAGTCCTTTTTTTTGTTTTCATTAGTCGATCAAATCACTGTTGTTGGGAATAGAATGTTTTTTTAAACAAAGATTTTTTAATGTTTGGTCTCAAATTAAATAAAAAGTAATTTTCAACCAGTTGAGGTTGTGGATCGCTGTAGCAAGACACAACTTCAAGTGGTTGAAAATTAAAGTCAATTAATTTAGCAGGATAAGGGGTAACTTTAGTCTTAAACTTTAGTCTTAAACTTTAACCTGCTAAGCGCGACTGGAGTCGTTTTAAATCCATTTTATCAGTCGATCAGAGCACTGTTATTGGGAACGATGTACCGTTTAAACATCAAAATCTGCAAATGTTTGGTTTCAAATTAAAAAAATATGAATAATTTTCAGTATTTTCAGTATTTTTCACTCACTTGAAGTTGCCGATCGCGGTAGCGAGACACAAATTCAGGTGGGTGAACAGTTTAATTGTTTATTTTAGCAATGCTCTGATTTCCATCAGAAAAGTTAAGATTGATCATGACCTTTCTAATGCAACTGAGAAAAAATAAAATAAGATAAAATGTTAAGATTTTGAGCGAAATTTGCCCTGGTCTACATAAAATTTGAATAACAACTGAATGACGGCGAGTTTTTATTAGATAGAAACATCCCTAAAAAATTATTGTATAAAGTTCAGAGATATAGACTACAGCGAGGTTGCCGTGGGTGACATCTGTGGCAGACAATATTTTTTCCATGAATTTCCATTATTTCCATGAAAATAAATATGGAATAGGGCCTAGGCCTACAATACACGATGAATCAGAATAACACAGAATTAAACATTATCACACAAGCCAGTCGCATTGCTCCCAATCGGAGAGGCCTCCAACAGCGAAACCCAACACTTGATTACCCAGAAAACATGAGACGTCTACGACGTTGGCCCAACGGTAAAGCAACGTTGGGTCAACGTCTCATATTTGCTGGGTAGAGTCAGTGAGCAGGAATACAGTATAAAATATATATGTACATGCTTATGTACGTAACAACAGGATTGGTTCCATAAAATCAATGGTTCCATGAAAATTAATATGCATGATATGTAAGCTTAAAACCAAATAATATTATATACTAAAACAAGTACAGGGTAGTTAAAATATGCACCATAACAAATTAGAATACAATTAAACAGCATGACAGTTAATAACTATGACATTGAAAGGAAATAAATATTTTTTGTAACACATAGGTCATTATTTTTAATATCAACAGACATAACCTAGTTTTTAAAAACACAGGAGCGATTTTTACACCTCCCTGTACTGCACTCAGCGAACACGAAACGTTGTCTTAGTTGTGGATCAACATCGTCGATGATTACATAGCAATAAGCCAACATTGGGCCATTGCGCCGTGCCCGCTATAGTCAACCCACAATAGTACCATAGTAGTGATCCTCTTCAATACTGGGAAGTAAATATAAATGTTTTCCCCAATTTAGGCACACTGGCGCTAGAGTAGGCCTACCTGACTGTCTCAGCATAATCTGCTGCAGTCAAGAGACTTTTTAGTATCGCAGGCAAGGTATATCAACCAGAGAGATGCCAAATGAGCGATTCAACGTTTCAAAAACGTATATTCATCGGATGTAATTTACAGAAATGAATAACTGTATAATAGCATTCAATACCCAAATATGCTATGGATAAACAATTTATTGAGCTCACATTGACTGCTAATAAGATTAAATACACAACTATTTATTGAGCTCAAATTGACTATTAATATCATTCAATACACCAATATGCAATGAATTATAAACAATTTATTGATCTCACATTGACTGTTAATATCATTCAATACATGAATATGCAATGAATCAACAATTTATTGAGCTCACATTGACTATTAATATAATTCAATACTACAATATGCAATTAATAAACAAGTTATTCAACTCAATATGACCTTTGTTTCTTAATTTATGCATTTACTGGTATATTTTTATGCGTTATATTATACATTTGTACTTGGTACTAGGTAATTGTACCCAAGTACATTTGAAATGTACTTGGGTAGTACCCAAGTACATTTCGCAAAACCCTGTACTTGTACTTGTACTTGTACTTGAGCAATTTTAATGTACTTGTACCCAAGTACTGTGTCGATGTACTTGCCCCAACCCTGCTCCAGACACAGGATTCGAAATTGAGCCCTGTTGGTCTACGGCCGAGCACACTAACTCTCGGTCACGGAGGCTGCCCACAATATTAAATATTTACAACTGAACAGGGAGGAAACATTTTGTTTCTTTGAAACTTGAATGCCAGAGCAGGAGACGAATCCGCGATCTCTGACTTTCCTGCAGGCACCAGGACCCCCCCCCCCCCCGCCCTTCGGTATTGTTATTACATATATACGAACACATTACCCGTGGATTTAATATTGGTTCCCCGTCAGGGCTGCCCAACATTTTTCATATTTTATTCTGCACAACATAATAAATGTGCATAATACATATTGGTCATGTCATTGCTATCCCTTACCTGTTATAATTGACAGGTATGTTTTTACACTGGTTCTGCCATAATAGTGTTCCCTGTTCCACTTTGATTTTAATTTATTGCAAAAATGAAAAATATATATTTTAAAGTTTTATAATCCACATGCACGGCTGGTCCTCATCGTCATCATTGGTAGAAAACAATCAACGAATGGGAAAGTGTGAATTCAACTATGATGCTGTGTCATTAAAAAAACACTATTGGCCCAGCTGCTTTATAGACACTTTATAGCCCTTCATATTATTACTTCGAGGCATGTTTTTAATATACATATATCCACTTCTAAAGTATGCATACTTTTAGGTGCATCCCAGCAAATACGATACGGCGAACAGTGGATCAACACTCAAAGGTTTCGAATTTCAGAAGTTTAGCCAGACCAAATATAGAGTTAGGGGCCTAACTCTATGGCAAGACACGTGTGATTGTACTCCAGCGGTATTGCCTCATTGTAGTAGTCAACGCGATGCGTACAAAGCACAATCTCATAATATATTACACTGGCTATATACGCTATACTTTCCACAGAAGCTACATCGACTTAATGTTCGTTTAATGTTGGGCCAGCAGTGCAGACGGTGGACTAGCATTAAACCAGGGATAACTGGATATTTAGTTTATTGTTGTGCCGCCCTCTACATCGTTTACCCAGCATTAAAGGAACATAATTTATTAATAATATTACTATTTGTAAATTCAATTCAGAATAAAGTTATGGCTTTGGTACCACACATTTTATTTACTTCTAATTAGATCCCTATTAGCGTGATATTTAGACCTTTATTACAATGTGATGTTGAATATCAGCTTCCATCGTTAGGGTCCATAATACAAGAACATAAATTAGGCCTACTATTTGTGTTTTTAGCATAGACTTAGGTTAAAATCTACGCTCAGTTTAACTTGAATATAGCCCAAACATAGGGACGCAGACGGTTAATATACGGTAATATAAATAGTTAAAATTATATGTATTCAGTGCTCGATTTATATATTGGAAAAAGGGGGCCAAGGGGCCCATGATATTTTTCGGAGGGGGGGGGGGCATTGGCCTTAGACGATGGGGCATGTGACCCATTATTATTTCAAAAGGGGGGCATTTTCCCAACAACAAATAAAACACTTAAGGGTCATTCATATCACCTCATATTCCATATTAAACGTTCATCAGGTGTTCATGTTGATAGAAATATCAAAGATTCATATTGGCGGTTATGCTATTATTAAAACCGGAAGAAGAAAAAATGGTTTAACATTCAGCGTTTGCAAGTAGGCCCAATCGACTTCACGTCACCACGCACTCACTCACATGAGTTAATATCACTTGTGTCAATCAATTGCGTCAACAATATCGAGTGTTATTGGAGTCGATCACATAGCTTGAGTGCTACTCATTGTCTTCCTCGGGTGCTGTCGGATCTCTTTTTGGGGCAGTGTCATCAACTTCCTCTGTTGTTGCCGCTAGGCCTACACCTATTCACCTTAAACCGCTAAGCGCGACTGTAGTGGCTTTAATCCGTTTTATTAGCCATTTAAACATCAAGATTTGTAAATTGCTTAGTCTTAAATTACAAATTAATCAAATACGAGTTGTTTTCTCTCACTTAAAGTTGTGGGTCAAGGTAGTGAGACACAACTCCAAGTGGCTCGCCAGATGAAGTAGGACAGCGAACCAGTCTAACATCGACCCAGCATCGGAAAAAAGTACTGTGCCTGTTCACCAGGTGGCTGTCTGCCTAGAATCTGTCTGGACAGAGTCACCTGGTGAACGACCTGTATAATATCCAAATAAAATGTTTACAATATCCCAGTAAACACGGAGCATCGACCCAATGTTGCTGTAATGTTGGGCCAGAGTCACAGACGGTGGCTCATCATTACAGCAATATTGGGCAGATGTATCGTGTTTGCTAGAATATCACTGATTTCAATGTGTATCTATGTGTTTGTAGGCTATGCATGTATTGACCAATATTTATTTTTTCTTAACATTAGCGTTAAACAGGATTGTGATAGTTGATATGTATTTGATGTTTTCATCAAGTCCAAATAGGCTGTGAATATAATGTTTATTCACGGATATATATATTTTTGCTATCATTCACTTGTTCACACTCCATGTGATGATCAGGTGGTATTCATCATCAATTTAAAACTGTTACTTTTGTAAACAAAAATGACAAATACGTTCGTGAATGGGTGTATTGTCATACTTACCAGTTAAACTTGTAAGTATGACAACACACCCAGTGGAAACTGGGCCGGTTTCCATTCTCAGACTATAACATGAAATCCTGAAATTTGTAAGTGCTTTTCTGAACTTGTAAATGTCTAAATTGGGTAAATATTTTATTTCTTCTAATGCACTTTTAAACTGACAATATGTTCTTAATTTACTGAAATTATTTTACTTCAGAATGCCAATTCTGGGTGGAAACGTCCGACACTCTCTGAGAAAACACCGATATCTTGTTCAGTCCAGACATTTCCGAAACCTAATTGATAAAGCAGCATTTTAATATTGCAAGTCTATGAGACGAGACCGTTGTCGGCTAATGATTTTGAAATCAAATAACAAGACTTCATCAATGTTTATATACCAACTACGTGGAACTCACTGTAACTTCTGTTCAACCAAATTTTTATAGCCTAAATTTTACTTGATGAGGGATTCTATAATTTTAAGCACCAGCACTGTCCGCACCTTGTAATATTTATTATTGAATATTTTGATTTAATTTGATTACATAAATGCAATGAATGACCTTTATTTTACAATATAGCAATATTACAACTCAAAAAATTCTAACATAAATGTGTTTTTTGAAAGAAATATTGTGTAAATTTAGCCAATTTTAGCCAAAAAGCCTTGTCCCACATTCTAAATTCCACATAAACAGGCGATTTATTCTAGACTTCCTGTATTATATATTATATTTGTTCCCGATATAATGTTAGTGCACAACACTATCTATAAGATTATATACAAGTTTTTTTTAAATAATTTTATTATTTTACCACTTTTTATGCAATTTATGTCTGTCCCACGTTGCAGCGACTCTCCGTAACGCTTATAGTTTTCAGGTAATTTCTATACTTTTTCTGACCAAAATATCACTTGTCTGGTGCCAAAGAGTTGCGCGAGACCTTCATGCAGTGAATCGTGAAAAAAAAGTATAATAAATGTGTTTACATTTAGAAATAATGTAAGGTTTGTGCAAGTCTTTGGGTGAGTATTTTAATTCAACGTCTCTCCGTAACGCGATTTTTTACACGTAAATACTGCAATTAAACTTTTAAGCACCCTACAACCTCCAAGCCTACTACAACCTCATTTGAAAAAAACAAAAAAAATCATAGTATAGCATAATACATAGATGCTATGCACGATTTAATAAAAAAAACGTCTCCCCATAACGCGTAATTTCTGTCTCTCCATAACAAAAATAAAAACGTTATGGAGAGAAAAAGTCATCACAAATTACCCTTTTACTCATTTAAAAATAGCTATAAACCTTTATGAATTTGGTATTTTAACCAACAAGTGACACTTGTTGAAATAGTAACTTTTCTTTTTGTCTTTTAAATTGTGTTAGCACCGATATTTAGTATTTGTTTATTGTCACTCCATAACAGAAATAATTGTCGTTATGGAGAGACAATGTTCGTTATTATTACTCTCCATAACGACAATAATCGTAACGGAGAGAAATTCTTATTTCATTATTTAAGGGTTATTGTCATAAAGTGATTCTTTCTAAATTAAGTGATCAACATTATAATAACCATGTTCAACTACTTGTTAAATATTGTATACTTTTGTAGAAGGGTCACTGAGAAATTTAAGTTTGAAGATTACTCCGTAACATAAATTAGTCTCTCCATAACGGTAAATTAGTCTCTCCATAACGGTAAGAAATATTTAAATTGATAAAAATAATCATTTAAAAGTGAAATTAAGCTCTGCTGACAACGCTATGTCAATAAACAAAGCTAATTTGACATGTGTTTAAATTTTTGACAATATCCAGACAATCTCATATATCAAGGAAAATATCATCACTGGTGCCTAAAATTATAGAATCCCTCTGATACATTTGTACATGATAGTGGCAATCTATCACATTCTCCAAGCGCTGCACAGTTATTTGCTGTATTTCTCACTCCCAGGACAAATTTACAGTATTTTGTTTGTGTATTCTCAATTACTTCATAGCGACAATAACCCCATACATAAGACGCATATGTTAGAATCGGGAGAATTGTGGTATCAACAATTTTAATTGTGAAAAATCCACATCTATAGTGTAATTTACACAGCGTGTGCAGGACCTGGTTTTACATATTGATTGAAATCTTGTTCATAGGCTTTTTGGCAGCCATTTTCAATTGGAATTTTAGACTTCAGACTTCATCAAATGCAATTAAGACGTTCGAGTTTGACCAAACTGGTGGAATTTTACCAGTAATATGAATGTGCGAAGCAAATTTACAGAGCATAGAGGAAGGTTTGGAACTGTAGAAAAATGTAAAAGAAACATATATGTAGGTATAACAAATAAATAATTCTGGTAGCTAGAATTGAAATGAATCATAAGACTATTTTCATGCATATTTTGTGATATTGTTGATAAATTAGATTATTCTACAATAATTAATTATCCTGTAGGCCCTATATTAATTAAGATTAACGTGGGTGCGTGTGTGTGTGCGTGGTGCGTGCGTGTGTGAGGGCCTAGTATGACAGCGAAGTGATGCACAAAAGCTTGTTTTTCCTGGCTCAGATATGACCACCAAAAAAGCAACTGAGAGCACATACCGGGAAAATTAAACCCCGGAATTAAACTCAATGTACGAATAGTTTGTTGAGATATAATTATAAACTATATAACCACCACCGTCAAGTTAACCCTTATAGTGCGGGGATCGACTTTAGACGTCAGAATCTGACGTCAGTAGACGTCAGATTCTGAAGTTTAAAGTCAATCTCCGCACTAAAAATATTTATAATTGCCGTTGACCCATAACATATGTATTAAAATGAAACAGCTAACTAAGCCATTTCTGATGATTTTAAATTAAAAAAAAACCTTTGGTCTCCATGGTTTATACAAAAATATTTCAGCCCTCTAAACAGCTGCCAAGCAAACCACATGGAATTGACAGAAATAACAAAATGATGTTCTCCGTGTCATTAGTATTGGTAAACACATCACGTCTCATGTCAGCTTGATCGATTGATACGGGTAGAGTGATTCCGGAATCATTACAAATAACTAAATCCACCTAAATTATAAGTCCCCATATCTGATGTCGATAGGTCCAGTTGATCTTGCACATCATTCCCAGCACACCTGAGACGTTGTTCCAATGTTGGTTAAATGGTGACCACCGTCTAACTCAACATTGACCCAACCCCGACGGGGGGGGGGGGGGTACTCGCCTTTGAAATGTGTAAGAGTGTGCCTCCGGCATTGTCAAAACCTGATATGACCCTGTCGCAATTTGCCTCATGGCTCAAAAGACACCCTTACCAATTTACTTCATTGGTAGTTTTTAAATATTTTTCTGAAAAGTTGAGGCTATCTGCTGTGAGACTATAAAATAGTGATGGAATTCGGCCGAAAATGGCCTGAGAAATCAGCTAAAAACATGCCAAAGTGGGTGCTAAAGCTGGAAGCTCAACATGCACCCTGTGCAAATTCTGGAAGCTCATAAAAGACACCCTGTGCCAAAGCTGGAAGCTCAAAAAAGACATCCTGTCCAGCGGCACATCCCCAGTACTCACAAGTATGGGAGTACCCTCCCCCCGGGATTTCGTGTTCACCTGTTTTTTTAATCCTGCAAATGTAAGTAGGCCTACTCTTTGATTTTGACTACTATAACATTAATGTCAACGCGAAATATTTTCACCGCATTGGTATCCCATGTATTTATCTAGGATTTATGTTTAACTGACTGAATGAAAAGATATGAACTATATTTTTTATAATAAACAAATGATAACATAAATTGATAGTGATTTTTATTTTATTCAAGCACTCGATAATACAGTCTGTTTTCTGTGCCATGGCATTTATCCAATGCGGGTTTAATGACCGGTGTCTTCAGGTAATCATTCATCATCGTGTCTGGATCTGTTCCCAAAAAACATTAGAATAATAACTACCTTAATGATAAACTGCAGGATCGATAGGGTTGATGAGCCACGCGGGTCATTAGAACACGAATAATGCGTGTACTCTGGAATATACATGTAAACACGTGACTTTAGGTGCTACATGCCCATACCTTTCATTTATTACGTAACACAATTGTTTGGAATTCGCTGCTTTATTTTATCTCCGCCTGTGAATTTGATACATGTCAATATTTGTTTCGAATTTAAACAGTTTGAAAACGTTTAAAAGCCTCGCGCGCGAGGCTTTTAAGCGTTTTCAAACTGTTTAAATTCGCATTAAATATTGACTATTAACCATTAAAAATACAACTAAATAACAGTTAACTAACAGCAACGATTTCCAGCTTGAAGGAGATGGACATTTATTTTTAGCTAAACTTAAATGTTTAAAATACAATTAAATGACGCTTAAATATAGCGACAACTATTCATAGCTCGAAGAAGATGGAAATTACATTTGTAGACGAACGGATGCAATTGAGACGAATTGTCCTGATATTTTGACATAATGTCTCAAGACTCCTCTTATTTAATAAGTGATTCTCCTTAAATCATGCAGGCACATACGTAACCTATGTGCATGAAGGCTACTATCGCTTTGTTCGCTTGCTACCACCGGCAGTAGGCCTATAGCGCACGACTTTGACTGTTGAACACCCACAAGCGCAAAGTTCACGGAACCATATTGCTCAAGCTAGAATGCAGATACACAACAATTTGTTATCGCAAAAGAACCAAATATATTGAACTGTTTGACAATACAGCGAATGGCAGTTTCATATTGGCGTGGAGCCAAGTGGACTGATGCAGTACCGTAACGTTGCTTAGTCTGGGCAAACTTATTTGTATTAGGACTACCTACAGGCCGCTATATTGAAACCTAACGTAGCGGTAGGCCCGCCTATAGCTAGTGATATAGCCTACTAAAACATTTCCTATACCAGTAGGCCTACTATAACGCTTGTGACAGTTGGACGTAGTAATGCACAGCTCGCCAGTTTATGTTGCATTGGATTAATTCTGCTGCTGTCATAACATAAACGAGCAGGTAAGAATCAGTACAAAATAAAACAAACTATTATTAGCCATTTTCCATTTCATACGTCACGTGCGACCAGTGTAATTAACCCTCTGTCTGCTAATCACGACAAAAGTCGTTTTTAATCCGTTTTTGGTCTATTAAACCACTGTTATTGGGAATGAAATAACTGTTTAAACATGAATATTTGGAAATGTTCGGTAAATTAAACAAATATGAGTAATTTGCAACGACTCGAGGTTGTGGATCGCGGTAGCGAGACACAACCTCAAGTGGTTGAAATTTAAATAAATTTACTTGGCAGTATCAGGATTAATATATCGATGTAGTTACACCTGAGTGTATCCAGTTCCATTCACGTATAAAGCATGAATCATGTGACAGAATTTGTCTATACGAGTTATCCCAGCAGATAAAGACATTGAACCAATGTTGGTTTGATGGCGGCACACCGTCTGCGACGCTGGCCTAACATCAAGCCAACATTGGGTCAACATGTTGTGTTAGCTGGGATATACCGAAACAATATAATATACCGAAACTCGCACACACATAGGCCTATACGTATGATGTCGGCCCGAATATATGCATGATATATATTGTGATTAGTTGAACATAATATAAGTAGGAGTCTACACGATATGTTATCGGATAGATCGAATATAAAACAAACATAGATGGCGAGTTTTCAAATTGTGATGTATATTAATTAGTCCTAATGTATGGCAGCACGCTATTAACATAACATATTTTTTATATTCACATGCGTAATTATGTATATAGTGCTGCATGATCAGATCATGGTAGCCTTTTTTAGGATGATGCCTAACAGCATTGTTTACAAAGAGGGCCTACTCATATGTCACGGAAAATCATAATTTCCCTGATCTCGTGGAATAAATGTGTGGTTTATCATCATTTTTTTGCGGTTGCACAAATCACAGATCTTGCATCTGAATAATAAGTGTATATGGGCCATATTTTTTAATGCGATGAACGTGGTGTTTGTTCGAACTCGTTATTTTGAGGCCGATTAATTCTTAGGTCGGATGCAAATTTTGCCAATAGCTTTATAGATCTGTGTCCAATTACCTGATTACGTAACGTCATTCACACGGTTTACATTATACCGGTATTGACTTCCCATAAAGCGAAAATGATATAAGAGCGGTTTCGTTTGATTTTTCTCATTTACCACAGCTAGTGCAGGTACCATGAGGTATCTTTGCGATGAATCCAAATAATCAATCAATCTATGCTGAACTAACCAGTCAACGGACGTTGCGATTCTCACAGGCGCAATGAAATATTAGTCAATTATAGGCCCTGGAGTAGCCGTGTGAACAGGTGAACAGCCGCGTCCTTCTGGTCTGCGTGCTGCACGGAATACGAGAGGGTATATACATGTTATTTGGACATTTTAACGTTTAAACTCGGATTCGGTCATATAGTTTCCGACCAAAGGCTACATTCTGTTTACTAAACGAATTATACTATTGGCTATTGACAGGTCATTCATGTCAATAAACATTACATATTTCTTATTGACAGGATCATCTTGTCAGCAGTGGATAAGCTAATACTTATTGACATGCTCATTCTGTCAGCAGCAGATAATGTTTACTTATTGACAGGTACATCCTGTCAGCAGCAGATAATGTTTACTTATTGACAGGTACATCCTGTCAGCAGCAGATACTGCTTTACTTATCGACATGCTCATTCTGTCATCAGTAGATAATGTTTACTTATTGACAGGTACATCCTGTCAGCAGTAGATAAAGTGTATTTATTGACAGGTTCATCCTGTCAGCAGCAGATAATGCTTTACTTATTGACATGCTCATTCTGTCAGCAGTAGATAATGTTTACTTATTGACAGGTCATCTTGTCAGCAGTAGATAAAGTGTATTTATTGACAGGTTCATCTTGTCAGCAGTAGATAATGTTTACTTCTTGACAGGTTCATCCTGTCAACAGCAGATAATGCTTTACTTATTGACATGCTCCTTCTGTCAGCAGTGGATAATGTTTACTTATTGACATGTACATCCTGTCAGCAGTAGATAAAGCGTATATATTGACAGGTTCATCCTGTCAGCAGTAGATAATGTTTACTTATTGACAGGTACATCCTGTCAGCAGTAGATAAAGTGTATTTATTGACAGGTTCATCCTGTCAGCAGCAGAAAATGTCTACTTATTGACAGGTTTATCCTGTCAGCAGTAGATAATTCTTTACTTATTGATAGCTTCATCCTGTCAGCACTGGATAATGTTCACTTATTGACAGGTTTATCCTGTCAGCGGTAGATGATGTTTATTTATTGACATGTTCATCCTGTCAGCAGTGGATAATGTTTACTTATTGACAGGTTCATCTGTCAGCGGTAGATAATGTTTACTTACCATGCTTACTGACAGGTTTATTCTGTCAGCAGTAGATAATGCTTTACTTTATTGACAGGCTCATTCTGTCAGCAGTAGATAATGCTTTATTTATTTATTTATAGTACAGCAGCAAAGGGACCATATTTTCGAAGTACCTAAACCGGCGGTACAACATTTGTCCACATGTCTAGAATTGTTCCCAGGGGTCTCTAGATACATGGTTGATGACATTGCCGGAAATGGGGGTGGGCTGAGAATTTGACACTTTTGTACACCTACCCAATTTTTAGAGAAAATATTCGCTTAAATATGATTTTCGCGTCATTCTCACTCTATCACAATGTTTGGCCAGTTGAATCAAATATTGTTGTATTTAGTTTTTTTCTATCCATGAGGTCATATATCTGTGGAGATAAAATAGTAAAAAAACTATAATTTTGCAGTAGCATCCCTCCTTGAAGAGCTATTTTAAATATTGTAGATATGTCGCAAAATGCAATTTTTTATAAAAATTTGTTTTTCCATTTTTTTGCATATAGTTTATGACAACAGTTCCATGAGTGGTACCATTTGGTTCAGATACATCCCTTAAGTCAGAATTAGGTTACCAATGCTTGATTTTTCGAGTAATTGAACATTATAGTCCATTTCAAAATAGCCGCCGTAAAATCCATGATTTCTCCTGAAATGTATTATCAAACAGGGTTTTCTTAAATTTCACATCACAATCACAGTTTTGGTATCTAATGTTACATTTTAATGCTTTTCTTAGTATTTACAAATGCTGTAATGTGATATTTACCACCGAATCTAAGATGGCCGCCAGAAAATGGTGACGAAAGGGTTCAAAATTTCACCTTTTTTTGCAAATAGTTTATGAGCACAGGCTCTAATGGTGTACGATAACCTCCATGGGCGGTATCATTTCATTGAGAGACACGTACCCATGAACAAAAATCAGGTGATTAATGATTGGTGTGTTGAATAATTAATAATTATGGCCTATTTCAAAATGGGAGCTGTGAAATCAATTAGCGGTAATTCTCGTAAAATGCATTATTGAACATGTTTGTTACACAGTTATCTTACAAACACGATTTAAATGACTCCCTTTTCAAACTTCAACATGTCCATTAAAAGTATATTAACATGGGAAAAAAGTAGAAATTTACTAAGAAATTCAAGATGGCCGCCGCAACATTGTCAAAATGTCGCACCATTTCACAAATAATTTATGAGCACACGCTCTATTCTATATCTGTATGAATACCTCCATGAGCGGTATTATTTATTTCCGAGACGCTTATGAGTCAAGATCAGGTTATTAATGCTTGATTTGTTAAGTAATTAATACTTATGACCGATTACAAAATGGCCGCCATGAAATCAATGAATACTCCCAAAATGCTTTATTGAACATGTTGTGCATAATCATCTCACAAACACGGTCTTGGTATTTATTTTTGCTGTTTAATTTTCAGTGAATCCACTAAAAGTAATGTTAATTACTTTAAGATAGAGTCTAAGATGGCAGCAGTGAGAATGACAAGAAAATATGCGTTTGTTCAGCTTTGGCCCCGGTGACCTAAAGCCTTGTCTCCCCAAAAAATAAACATTCAGTTCCCTTTAATTATTGTAATTGTTAAACACGTACTACATAATAATCATTATAGAAACACTGTTTTAGTGTTTACTCCAAAGATCACAGCCACCTTAAAAGTTATCTCAGCCACTGCAAGGGTGATGCTGGCCACTAACAAACTGGTGTCAACCAGTGACAAAGCTATCTCAGCCACCACAAATGATCTTGGCCACTGAAGAAATGATCACAGCCACTTTAAAAGTTATCTCAGCCACTACAAAAGTGATGTTGGCCACTAAAGAAGCGATCACACCCACTTTTAAAATCATCGAAGCCACTACAAAAAATGATCTTGACGACTAAATAAGTGATCACAGCCACTTCAAAAAGTTATCTCAGCCACTGCAAAGGTGATCTTGGCTGCTAACAAACTGGTGTCAGCCACTGAAAAAGTTATCTAAGCCATCACAAAGTTATCTTGGCCAATGAAGAAGTAATCACAGCCACTTTAAAAAATTCTAAACCACTACAAAGTGATCTTGACCACTGATGAAGTGATTACAACCATTCTAAAAGTTATCTCAGCCACTACAAAAGTGATCTTTGCCACCGAAGAAGTGAATAGAGCCACTTTAAAAGTTATCTCAGCCACTACACAAGTGATCTTGACCACTGAAGAAGTGATCACAGCTATTTTAAAAGTTAACTCAGCCACTACAAAAGTGATCTTGACCACTGAAGAAGAGATCACAGCCACATTGCAAATTATGTCAGCCATTCCAAAATGATCTTGGCCACTGAATAAGTGATCACAGCCACCTTAAAAATTATCTAAACCACTACAAAAGTGATCTTGACCACTGATGAAGTGATTACAACCTTTCTAAAAGTTATCTCAGCCACTACAAAAGTGATCTTTGCCACCGAAGAAGTGAATACACCACTTTAAAAGTTATCTCAGCCACTACACAAGAGATCTTGACCACTGAAGAAGTGATCACAGCTATTTTAAAAGTTATCTCAGCATGTACAAAAGTGATCTTGGCCAGTGAAGAAGTGATAACAACCACCTTGAAAATTATGTAAGCCCCTGCAAAAATGATGTTTGTTTCTGTTGTATATTTTTAGCACCAGATCAAAATTCCTTATTTTAGACATACGGAAATTTCGTCTCTATATTTCGCTTAACTGGTAAATACGCAGCACAAAAATAAAAAAAAACTTTTGCAGTAATAGTCTATGGACATGTTTACATCATATGGTCATATTAAGAAGCCAAAAGAAAATTAACGATTTTTTGCTGATTTTAGCCTGATTGTGTCGCTTTAAGATATTACATCAAAACCCTGTTTATGATATGACTATTAAGTAAACGATGTTCAATAATGCATTTATTCAACGGCCGCCATTCTGAAATCGGCCATAATGATTAATTACTTGACAAATCTAGAATTAATCACCTGATTTTGACTTAATATATTGTGCCTCTGAACCAAATAATACCGCTCACTGAGGTTTTCGTACAGAACAGAACGTGTGTTCATAAACTATTTTCAAAAGTTTCGAAAATATTATTTGTCATTTTTACGGCGACCATCTTGAATTGGTTCTTAAATTACAAATTCTAGCACCTAAAATATACCTAGATATATTCAGTGGATATATTCAGCATTAAAATTTAAGAAAAGACACAAAAACCGTGTTTCTGAGATAAACAAATAAGCAAACCATGTTGAATTATGCATTTGAAGATTTAGCATTGATTTCACGGTGGCCATTTTAAAATCGGCCATATTGATTAATTACTCTACAAATCAAGCACTAATCATGATTTTTACTCAAGGGTGGTCTCTGAACCAAATGACACCGATCGTGGGGGTTTTCTTACATGATGAAACATGTGCTTCTAAAATATTTGCAAGAAAATGTGAAATTTTGAACATTTTCTCGACCATTTCTGGCAGCCATCTTGGATTGAGTCTTAAATATCACATTCCAGCATTTGTAAGTACTTGAACGAACAATAAAATGTAAGATTAGACACTCAAACCGTGCTTCTGATGCGAAATTTAAGAAAATCATGTTCACTAATACTTTTCGGGAAAAACCATGGATTTTACGGCGGCCATTTTGAAATTGGCTATAATGATCAATTACTCGCCGAATCTAGCATTGGTAGCCTAATTCTGACTTAAGGGAAGTAATTGAACCAAATGGTACCTCTCATGGACACTTTCGTGCAGAAACGAGCCTATTGTCACAAACTATATGCATAAAATTTTTTTGAAAAGTTGCATTTTGCGACATATTTACCATATCCAAAATAGCTCTTAGAGGTAGGATGCTAGTGCAAAATTATATTATTTTTCACTCTTTTATCTCCACAGATATATGACCTGATCAATAGAAAAAACTAAATCCATTAATATTTCATTTAAATAGCCCAACATTATAATATAGTGAGAATGACGCGAAAATCATATTTTAACAAATATTTTCTCTAAAAATCGGGTAGGTGTAAAAAAGTGTCAAATTTTCAGCCCGACCCCATTTCCGGCAATGTCATCAACTAGATTCTGTATCTAGAGACCCCTGGGAACAATTCTAGACATGTGGACTAATGTTGTACCGCCGGTTTAGGTAGCTCCTTAAATATGGCTCTTTTTTGGTGTCTGCTGCTGTACTATTACTTTTGATAAGATTATCCTGTCAGCAGTGGATAATATCATACTTATTGACATGTTTATTCTGTCAGCAGTATATAATGTAATACTTATTGACAGGTTTATTCTGTCGGCAGTAGATAGTGTGATAGTTATTTACAGGTTTGTTCTGTCAGCAGTAGATAATGCTTTCCTTATTCACCGGATATAACATCACAAATATATTGCAGATTTATTTAAAAAAGTGAAAAAACATTACTTAACATGCTGTATTCACCAGCTGCGTCATAACTTACGATCACGGTCTCGATATCAGTGGCGAACCAATCAGATGGCTTGTTACAATATATGTCTCGGATTACTTTAAAAAGTAATGAACGGATTTGCATTACCAGAGGTGTCTCGGGCCAAGGACCTATCCATTAATATAAATTTTGGGGATGATCCGGATTACGATCAGGATCCGGAGAACTATCTTTAACTTCGCGGAGGTTTTTAGTCTCTGGCTGACTTACTGTCTAGTATTATTAATGTAGTACAATTTTCATTTTAATGACGCATACGTCTGCATAGACTACCCGTCGTCAATAAATATATATTCATCTATCATATTCAATTTTATTAATTCACATAGATTATTGCAGCGAGCTCCAACTAATGTCTATTATTAGCCCTTTGTCGTGAACCATTCGTCGTCATTCCACGACAAAAGAACCTTTAAATTACTGTGCGAAAAGTTTAAATGCTCTTAACGTAGAGCCCTCAATGAGTACTTATGCAGTTATTCAATTAAAATCGTCTGTCATCTAATTTTGAAGCTGTGACTCGCTGCCGAGATACAATGCCGAGATACCCATCGTCTGCGACGCTGGCCCAAATTGTACCAGCATTGGGTGAGCGTGCCACAACTGGACCGAATGAGCCATCGGGGCCGGCCAATATTATATTGCCAGCAGCTTGCATCTCCTGGAGAATGTGTGTTGATAAGAAAAAATAATTGATAGGAACATGTCCCTTCTAAAGGTTTTATTGACCGTTTACCGTTTACATATTGACAACATTGACATTTATTTTAATTTAAATTTCCTAATTTTTTGGTACGTTTTTCTATGCGGCGCGAATCGGTCATACGCAACAACAGCAGTATAGGTGGCAACAGTAGCAGTCATTATTATCCCACGAATTTGAACAGTTTGGGTCACGGCATTATGTGTGCACCAAGAAAATATATCGGCAGCAGATCAGGGACTCGAACCCGGTACCCCCGGGCTCTGAGTCAACCACGCTACCAATGAGCTTTCCTAACATATATATAGGCTTACATTGACGCGACCCCTGAGAGGCCCTGCAGGAACCCTGCCGATGCCCTGGCGGTGCCCGCCCGAGATACGTTACACTTTACGGCCCCCGGTCGGGACCCGTTAGGGATACCTACGGGCACCGTCCGAGCCCCGGTAACGTTTTCAGAAAAAGAGGACAAGTCTCCTCTGATGGCCGGCCGGGCACCCGCCGGGACCCGCCAGGACTCCGGCAGGGATCTGTAAAACACGATTTGATCATGACCACAGTGCCCGGGGCCCGCCAGCATACGCAGCATCATCGGCTGCTGTATAACAAAATAAAGGCTCTTATGCAGCGGCTAGCAGTGACAGGAGAGCGATTTCTCACACACAGCAGCAATTTCACGGCCGTGCTCACAGCCCGGACGGGGCCCGGGCTAATTGTGACCTAAGCATTAGCTGGGTTAATTGCTGAGATTGCAGGCCAATGCTGGCTTACACTTGCGCACGTCTAGCGCACTAAAATGAGAAATATCGGTCTGTCCGTTGTCATGGTTGTCATTCGCTGGGCGTTGGAGTACGCGTTAATGTATAATATACTGTTCTAATTGTATGGTTAATGTACAGGCCCCTACGTGATGAATTGTCGAGAGCAAACGATAGCCTACGTGATGAATTGTCGAGAGCAAACGATGAATGAACGCTATTCATTTATTTTGCACGTTATCCCTTGCGCACATTTTTGCATGTTAAAATATGTGAGCGTTGGTCCACGTGTGACTCCAGAAGATCGTCAGATCAGCTACAGTCTAACGTTTGGCACAGGTGGAGCACACGCTCGATATTCGTTATTGGTCGATTTGTCCCAGTCACACATGTTATAAAACTGTTTTACTTTCTATATATGGCAGTAATAACATCAATGTGAGAATCATGTATGTAGCTCCATCGTTTCCAAAAATGCAATCTTTAAAACATTGAAGATGGTGGTAATTCAGTCGCCATCTTGGATTTTTAGATCACGATGGTCACTAAATCATGAAGTAACATCACAAATGAATCTACTGTCCCCAAATTAGTAAAATGATGATATTTGTGTCTCCTGTGTCTCCTGTGTCTCCTGTGAGCTGGTACAAAAGTTATAAATGATTATAATTTTACTGTAAAATAACATAATTTTACCCGGTATGACTGGGCCGCCTAACTCATTTACTGCGCGAGGCCCAGTCAAACGGACCGCCATTTTGTTTCCACAGCCAGCTGTGTATAAACGACACTCGCGCTGCCTACCAAAAAATCGGATGCCATGAAATTGAGACGAATATTTCAAGTGTCTATGAAAACGAGGCCATTTTCAGCAGGCGTAAACTTTTGATCGTATAAGAGCTATTACATTTAAAAATGGAGGTCACTGTGTCAGAGCCTTGCGATGTCATCAGGGTAACATAATTTATGGTAGTTCTGCTGATTTTGAAGGTCAAGGTGGTGACTGAACGTTTAACTAATACCAGAAATCGATTCCCCAGTGTCAAATTATCCCGAATCCATACTTCATTCATCTTTTTGTGTGAATTGTTATAAAAGTATAATAGCTTAATTTTTCAGCAATTAGCGTAATTTATACTAATTGGGGCTGATTAGATATGTATACAACTTGTCTCTTTGGATAACAAGTTGTGTTTGGACCTAAGGATCATCTATACCAAATGGCATGCTTGCCCTATAAAGTGCAGTGGTTAGCCAGTTTAAAACCCTTAGAATGTCTACTACCACTCCTAAACAATTTTGAACAACATATCGCTTTTATCGCGATAGTTTCTATTTGGCAACAAGTTGTAATAATTTTCCTATTATGATTATGATAAAGTATGGTGACCATGTTGGCTACACCTCCAGCAACAGAAAAAAATCCAAAATGTCCGCCACTCGAATAAAATTATGGAAGAGGCTATACAGCGGCCAGCCGCTGTGCTGTGTTGAAAATGCGCTTATTTAGCGGCCGCAATATATACTTGTTAGGACTACATGAATTATCTGGCTGCTGAATTGCGGCAAATATCTCCTTCTAGAGCGGCCGAAATATAATAAGCCAATCACAGCGCGCTTAACATAATCAAGATGGCGATGTTAACGGATTTGCCACTTGGTTAAGAAAGTTAGACATTAAAACAATTAGTCCACTGGTAGATATCATAACCGCTATGAAGGGAAAGTCTGTTGTGTCACATAATAAAAACAGTATGTCAGAGAACTATTAGAATGGATGTGCTAACCAAAAAATGAGATTTCTACGCAGCATCATCGGCTGCTGTATAACAAAATAAAGGCTCTTATGCAGCGGCTAGCAGTGACAGGAGAGCGATTTCTCACACACAGCAGCAATTTTTTTCTAAAAAGGGCGCCACATGCTAGAATTATCGGCTGCTGTATAACACCACACAAGCGCTTATACAGCGGCCAGCTTTTTCGGCGGTAAAGAGGGATACACTTCAGGGAACAGTGACATTTTCTAGAATTTCTAATTGCTTTAAATCGTCAAACAAGATAATACATTAGTATATGTTGATTACTGGGAAATACGAGCACGTATCTATTCCCAGTAATCAACAGATACGAGATGTATTCACTAACTTAAACGATTTCACTCTACTACAATAAGATAATTGAATGTAGGTCTATTTCTAAACAAGAATACGGGACGTCTCGTGTTTTGAATAAAACTAGATAATCGGAAAGATTTTAACCTTATTTTGTGTCTTTCTCTTTCCTAATAATAGAAATTAAATATATATATATATAAAAGTAGCTCGGATCCTTCAATAGCAGCTAACATGTCGATTTAATGTTGGGCCAGTGTCTTAGATTGTGGTACATCATGTACATAATTGAACCAACAATTGGTCAACATCTAACGTTTTAGTACAAGAGCATACTTATGCCGATCCCGTAATGCTGGCAAGCTATGTTAATTAAGGTTCCCCCTGCCGGGGGGAGGCTTTTTGTTTTTGTACGGTTTCGTCCGCCAACGCCTCCGCCTCGTGTGGCCGCACCCATACCTTGTCACCCTCATATCTACAAATCCGCTTCTCCAATTCATTCGGTGTTCCAGAGACCGATAACTAGCATGATTTCCTAAGCAGCATCAATTTTTCAGAAAGTTTTTAAAAATTTCCCGGTCATGGCGGCCAACTTTAACCTTTTTTCATCAAATTAAGTCCTTGTCAACCTGATAACTTCAAAACCGCTTATCCGATACTCCATATCCAACATACTGCATAGTATATAGTATTAATTCCTAGACCGCATCAATTTTTCAGTGAGTTTGGAAAAATATCCGTGTCATGGTTGCCATCTTTAATCTTTTTTCATCAAATTAGGACCCGATTTACTCAATATTCAAAATACTTCATAGTAGTATTAATTCCTAGACCGCATCCATTTTTTAAAAAGCTCGGAAAAAATAATATGCGGGTCATGGCGGCCATCTTTAATCTTTTTTTCATCAAATTAGGACCCGAGTTATTCAATATTCAAAATACTGCATAGTAGTAATAATTCCTATACCGCGTCAATTTTTCATAAATATTCCATATCCAACATACTGTATATAATAGTACCGGTAGTATTAATTTCTAGACCGCATCAATTTTTCTGATAACTTCAAAACCACTTATCCGATATGCTCCATATCCAACATACTGCGTAGTAGTACCTGGACCGCAACAACGTTTTAAAAAGTTTGGAAAAATATGCGGGTCATGGTGGCCGTCTTTAATATATGTTTATCAAATTAGGACCCAATTTACTCAATATTCAAAACACTGCATAGTAGTAGTAATTCCTAGACTGCAGCAATTTTTCAGAAAGTTCGGAAAAATATCCGGGTCATGACGGCTATCTTTAATCATTTTTCGTCAAATGATGACCTTGTCACCCTGATAACTTCAAACCGCTTATCCGATATACTCCATATCTAACATACTGCATAGTAGTATTAATTACTAGACCGCATCAATTTTTCAGAAAGTTTGGAAAAATATCCGGGTCATGGTGGCCATGCTTAATCTTTTTCCGTCAAATTAGAACCTTGTCATCCTGATAACTTCAAAGGCGCTTATCATACACACTCAATATTCAACATACTGCATGCTAGTATTAATTCCTAAACTGCATCAGTTTTTGAGAAAGTTGAGAAACACCGGTTTTGGGCGGCCATCTTTAATATATTTGGATCAAAATAGCACCTTGTCCCCCTAAAGCTGCTAGCCTCTGCCTCCTGATATTACTTGATAATTACATGTACAAATTGATGATCTGGTAAAATTTTAATTAATTTAGAACTTGTATTTGAAAAGTGCGAGGGGGAGCCTTCTTGGGTCTTTACATGGTAAACACTTACTTATAGTTTATGTTTTATGATTTTCAGGTGGTCAGGGGTATACTGATATAGAAAAATATTAGTGCCTTTTTTGCAATACGTATTTGGTGTGTTTTTATAGGAATTTCGAAATGACCACAATGGAGTGAAAAGAACAAATATAAATTTAAAATTAGTTTTATTTTCGAATAGAATTGCCCATCATGCAGTTGTGTGCATTGATATGGCAATAATATTAAATAATCAAACCTTGGAGCCTTACATACCAACATTTGTTTTAGGTGCATAGATAACAGCTGCAACGAGCATCATGTTGGGCATTAAGTTAAACAGTTTATTCGTAGTCCACCAGGGTAACTATGACTATTGGTTGTCATGTTCCTCTCAGACGAATAAATACTTGTTACTTGTTGCCAGTGATAAAACTTTCTGTTAACATTGTATGATTTGTTTATTATAAGTGGACGCAACACAAATACAACAATAACTCTCTAATAAGTCTTTTGCATTTATTAATAGAATGTCTCAGCTTGTTAATATGTTTTTTTTATTCTAAAGAAGTGATCCCATTTTTCATTCCACGATGTTACGTGAATCTGTACCATCTCTGAAACAAATAAGAAGTATGCCTATGTATTAGATAAAGGATATATTTTATTAGTGGGGCAGATACGTGTAGAAAGCAACACGGGGGCTGATGGATTAAGGATATCATGGATATAGTGCCAAGCTGTAGTTTCTTCGTGGCGCGAACAAAAATTGTGAAAATTCAAAACGGCTTCCACCAAAGTCTAAATATCCACAAAACTAGAGATGTGTTTCCGCATAAAAGCATCCCCTTCTGCATTAGCTTTAAAGGGAGAATATTCGCAGATGATAATGGTAAAATGCAATAAGCAATAATGCAATACAATTTTGTGCACGGAACCATTTTTATTGTTCACAATAAAACATAAATCTAATTAGCTTTAGACAATTTAACCTGGAACAGTTCTAAAAAGTGTGAGAGGGTTATACCCTGCTTCAGTCCAATCAAAGACCGTATCGAAGCACAACTGATTATTTTTTTAAATCTAAAAATGTCAATTTCGGACACTAAACAAATACGTAAATCAGTTCGGACGCTATCGTTGGACAACTGAATTTGGCAGCCATTTTCTAAAATAGTCGCCAGGCCAGGTAAAAAAATTCAACAACATTATTCCCCAGGCCTACCCTAGCAGCATGGAATCTTTAAATAATTTGGTCAGCGCTCCTCCCAGGAAATCAGATTTTTTGTCATACTTTGGCAAGTCCACAGGTGATCAAAAAATGTATTTCATTTAAATTCGCCATCTTAACCTTTTTAATGGATATTTCTTCATATTTTCATTTAACTTGAGCTGCTGAGGTAGGGAAGATTAGTGTCTGAAAAAATCTTAACTCCACGACCATTATAAAGCACTTTTCTCAGAAGCAAGTACGTATTTATGGCTGTTAGGGAGACAAATGTCACTATAATAAAATGTTAAGTGCGTTTACCAGTGAATATTACTAAATCACATGTAGCAAATCCTACCGGTAAACTAACTTAACATGTTCTTGCAAATAATAGAATCACAAATCAGAAATGGCAAGCACCATTAACATGATTTTACAAATATCAACACTATTAATTTTAAATGTGCAAAAGTATTCAGATAAATGGTTGTGAAGTCACTGTTTCACAGATATGTAATCGATATCCATGATTTCTGGAATAAATCGCATAAAGCAATAAAATGGTAATGTCATTTACCATAAAATATTGTGATGTTGAATTTGAAAACTATTGGCAAATACTAGTTAACAAACTTTGAAAATGTGCACAAGGCATGCTGGGAGTCTTAGATATGATTACTAAACTTACTTTACCAATATCATTGATAAACAAACTTATTTTACGCGGAAGCTCTTGAAGGAACCAAAAAAATTGAGCTTAAACTTTGAAGTCGTTTTTCTCAAAACTATAAAACATGCAGGTTATTGCACGGAGCCATTCAATTGTTTCTGTAATTTCCAATTTAATATTATTGAATATGAACAAGATATACCCAGTGTTGAAGGGATTAATGCAATTTGACACATGTATGCCTACCCCTACACTACACTACACTTGTTTATATCACTGACCTCCAGAGCTGAAAACTACTTAAAGAAAATTTCATCATATTATAATTCACTGCAAGTTGTGAATTGCTACTTCAATGTCTAGCTCACAGTGAATGATAATTATTCAGTTCAAAACAAATATTTCCAGTGTAATATTATGTTCAAAATACGTTACATGAGTTCTGTTTTAAATGGGCAGCTACAGTTAGATTTTCATTCCGAATACATAATAATTTCCATATTTCGCTAGCAGATCAATAGTCTTGTCAACATAGAATCAAGTGGAAGCCGGAAATGGTTACAATTTCCCTACCCTTCGCTTGTATTCAAGGCTGAAGAATGTTGAAACATCCACTGACAAACATTTTTAGAGGGCTCCACCCAACATGTACCTCCTTGGAACGAAATATGTACCTGCATGCTCTAGATTCTATCAGACATTACGACACGCCACATCACATTACGTTATTTTACTTCAGTTAATTAATTAAACAAATCCGGTTCGGATGGTATCGTTGGACAGCCGCCAGGCCAGGTGAAATCATTTTAAGGTTTTTAAATATCCGCGGAAGGTTTTTTAATTTTCCGCGGAAGGTTTTTAATTCTCCGCGGAAGGTTTTAATTATCCGTGAAAGGTTTTTAATTCTTTCCGGAAGGTTTTTTATTCTCCGCGGAAGGTTTTTAATTCTCCGCAGAAGGTTTTAATTATCCGTGGAAGTTTTTTAATTCTCCCCGAAAGGTTTTTAATTCTCTGCGGAATTTTTTTTAATTTTCCGCGGAAGGTTTTTAATTTTCCGCGGAAAGTTTTAATTTTCTGTGGAAGGTTTTTAATTCTCCCCGGAAGGTTTTTAATTCTCCGCGGAAGGTTTTTAATACTCTGGTGAAGGTTTTAATTATCCGTGGAAGGTTTTTAATTCTCCCCGGAAGGTTTTTAATTCTCTGCGGATGGTTTTTTAATTTTCCGCGAAAGGTTTTTAATTCTCCGCGGAAGGTTTTTAATTCTCCGCGGAAGGTTTTTAATTCTCTGCGGAAGGTTTTAATTATCCGTGGAAGGTTTTTAATTCTCCGCGAACATAAAAAAAAAAATTCCAATCATTTTTGTGGTAAATACACAGATTCAAATACTTAGTTGTTGCGTTATTAAGTTTGGACTTCTAAATGAAAATTGTTAAGTGAAAAAGTGAAAATTTCGAGTGCTCATTCCTAATGATACAATCAATTAAGCAATCAAATGGTATTTGACCAGGCTAACTTTCTCAGTTGAATCCAGGATTAAAACACCATAAAAAGTAATTGAAATATGACATTTTTAACAACCTTCACAGATTAAATTAACATATTATATTTTCTCAATGTAATACCTGGATATATCCGTATTCATCCAACAAAATTTTAACTGTGACATTTTGATCCGAGTCGAGAAATTTCTCCAGAACGTACAATAATTCTTCTGTAAATTAGAATAAACATGTTGATGTATTTTTGTTTAAAAATTTGAAGAACGCAGCTGATACATATGGCATTCGGGGTATAAGGGTTAAATATTCTTCAATGTTGTCTGCATGATATAGGTGGATTAACGATACTACAAAACTCGAATATTACAAATTAAAATTATGCTGCGCCCTACCTTGGACGCCATACTAAATGAATATGTGTTGATGGCAATTACAATTACAATTTATTATTCCATGATTACTAATACTTTGTGACTTGAAAACAGAGACCAGTTTAAAATGTATTATTTATTTTTGTCACTAGGAAAAACATCTTTTTAATGATCAGGAAATCTTTACTAGAAGCGATACTAAAATCGAGGCCAAAACTTCAGATTGATATGTGTGTGTAGTATGAAGTTAATCACCCACGGCCTTTCAGAGATTTGATCCGAAACGAGATGGTCAGTGTCTAGGCTAGAAGCGGCGAGGGTTGTTTAAAATTACGAAATATTACTTGGGTATGCTGATATGTGCAATGGTCGTTGTTGCAGAGGCGCTACTTGAAAAGTTACTTGAAAATAAACTTTCAGTTTAGATTTTAGAAGTAACTTTTCTGCACAATTTGGCCACATAGAACTTTACAAAGAAAAAGTTTAATAATTTATTAACATAAACTTGAAATGTAATTACATATGCACTTTATTTATCATTTATATTAAAAGAATAACTACCTTCTTCTGACGATTTTTTCAACGATTTCCTGAGATTATGGATATCTTTTTCTTTTGTGAGTATGCAGCGCGTGCTGGAACTGCTCAAACATGCCTTGATCTTGGATGCTGGTATATGCATTTGTAGCATGTCTACAGCACTAGACTTTTCAGCATTATTCATCCTTCGATTTTGATAAAAAAAGGGTATATGTCAGTACTTTTGGCATAACATACAGAAAAAAGAGAAATCAAACATTTGAGTTTTCGCTATAAACAGCAGTTTATCAAAATTAAACACATACATTAACATGTATGACTGGTATGAAGAGGGTTTTTTAACATGGTAAACCAAGTAGTTCTCACAGTGCCTTCGCTTCCATTTTATCAGTAACATGCAATGGGAAAGTAGCAGATTACTAAGCATTACACACCATCAATGATTATGGTAGGCTACAATCTTAGCTATCACTCAAAATGTATTTCAGCACAGACCACCTACAGACAATAAAAACAATAAACTCACTTCTGGATATTGTTTGTACAAATCACTTGACACCTCGTGATTATGGTCGAGGCATATGTCAGTGATGACAAGCTGATCAACCTTCCTGTCGACACAGGCCAGAATTCTAACGGAACAACCCATCTTCTATCACCTGCAAATATAAAAAATCAATTAATGTATTTTCTCCATTTTATTCATTATTAATTTATCTGTTAATTACTTACATAATGCAGTAATTAGCAATTGACTATAATTGTTAACCACGTAGTGAAACTGATAATGTTAAATATATATAGGTTTTAAGAAATATATATAGGTTTTAAAAAATACTTTGGCCGCTGTATAAGGCATCATGCCTTTCATAGCAGCCAGTTGTTTCCTGCCGCTTGATAAGTGCCTATGTGCTGTTATACAGCAAACCAGTATTCTCGAAGGTGCATCTGACTTCTAAATACTTTGGCCGCTGTATAAGGCATTATATAGCCCTATATAGCAGCCCATAGTTTCCTGACCGATGCACAAGTGCATATGTACTGTTATACAGCAGCCCAGTATTCTACAAGGTGCATCTGGCTTCTAAATACTTTGGCCGCTGTATAAGGCATTATACAGCCTTATATAGCAGCCCATTATATCCTGGCCGCTGTATTAGCATATACATGCTGTTATACATAAGCCCAATATTCTACAAGTTGCTTCTGGCTTATGAATACTTTGGCATTATATTAGGCTTATCTAGCAGCCTGTTGTTCCCTGACCACTGCATAAGTGCATATGTACTGCTATACAGCAGCCCAGTATTCTAGAAGGTGCATCTGGCTTCCGTATACTTTGACCGGTGTGTAATGCATTATATAGCCCTATATAGCAGCCCATTGTTTCCTGGCTGCTGCATAAGTGCATATGTGCTGTTATACAGCAGCCCAGTATTCTACAAGGTGCATCTGGCTTCTAAATACTTTGGCCGCTGTATAAGGCATTATGTAGTCTTATATAGCAGCCCATTATATCATGGCCGCTGTATTAGCATATACATGCTGCTATACAGCAGCCCAGTATTCCACAAGTTGCTTCTGACTTCTAATTACCTTGGCCGCTGTGTCAAGCACTATAATAGGCTTATACAGTAGCCCATTGTTTCCTGACCGCTGCATAAATGCATACATGCGGTTATACAGCAGCCCAATTTTCTAGAAGGTGCATCTGGCTTCTGGACACTTTAGCCGCTGTGTAAAATATTATACAGGCTCATGTAGCAGCCCATTATTTCATGGCTGCTTGATAAGCGCCTATGCGCTGTTATACAGCAGCCCAGTATTCTTGAAGGTGCATCTGACTTCTAAATACTTCGGCCGCTGTATAAGGCTTTACATAGTCTTATATAGCAGCCCATTGTTTCTTGGCCGCTGTATAGGCATCTACATGCTGTTATACAGCAGCCCAGTATTCTTGAAGGTGCATCTGGCTTCTAAATACTTTGCTCGTTGTATAAGGCACTGTATAGCCTTATATAGCAGCCCATTGTTTCCTGACCGTTGCATAAGTGCATATGTGCTGTTATACAGCAGACTAGTATTCAAAAAGACGCACCTGGCTTCTAAGTACTTTGGCCGCTGCATAAGCCATTATGTAGTTTTATATAGCAGCCCATTATATCTTGGCCGCTGTATTAGCATATACATGCTGCTATACAGAAGCCCAATATTCTACAAGTTGCTTCTGGCTTCTGAATACTTTGGCCACTGTGTCAAGCATCATAATAGGCTTAAATAGCATCCCATTGTTTCCTGACCGTGTGCTGTTATACAGCAGCCCAATATTCTAGAAGGTGCATCTGGCTTCTAAATACTTTGGCCGCTGCATAAGCCATTATGTAGTTTTATATAGCAGCCCATTATATCCTGGCCGCAGTCTTAGCATATACATGCTGTTATACAGAAGCCCAATACTCTACAAGTTGCTTCTGGCGTCTAAATACTTTGGCATTATACTAGGCTTATATAGCAGCCCGTTGTTTCCTGACCACTGCATAAGTGCATATGTACTGTTATAGAGCAGCCCAGTATTCTAGAAGGTGCATCTGGCTTCTGAATACTTTGACCGCTGTATAAGGCATTATATAGCCTTATATAGCAGTCCATTGTTTCCTGACCGCTGCATAAATGCATATGTGCTGTTATACAGCAGCCCAGTATTCTAGAAGACGCATCTGGCTTGTAAATACTTTGGCCGCTGTATAAGGCATTATGTAGTCTTATATAGCAGCCCATTATATCCTGGCCGCTGTCTTAGCATATACATGCTGCTATACAGCAGCCGAGTATTGTACTAGTTGCTTCTGGCTTCTGAATACTTTGGCCGCTTTGTCAAGCATTATAATAGGCTTATATAGCAGCCCATTGTTTCCTGACCGCTGCATAAATGCATCACATGCGGTTATACAGCAGCCCAGTATTCTAGAAGGTGCATCTGGCTTCTGGATACTTTGGCGGCAGTGTAAAGTATTATATAGGCTCATATAGCAGCCCATTATTTCCTGGCCGCTTGATAAGTGCCTATGTGCTGTTATACAGCAGCCCAGTATTCTTGAAGGTACATCTGGCTTCTAAATACTTTGGCCGCTGTATAAGGCTTTACATAGCCTTATATAGCAGCCCATTGTTTCCTGGCCGCTGTATAAGCATCTACATGCTGTTATACAGCAACCCAGTATTCTTGAAGTTGCATCTGGCTTTTAAATACTTAGGCCGCAATATAAGGCATTATGTAGTCTTATATAACAGCCCGTTATATCCTGGCCGCTGTATTAGCATATACATGCTGCTATACAGCAGCCCAGTATTCTACAAGTTGCTTCTGGCTTCTGAATACTTTGGCCGCTGTGTCAAGCATTATAATAGGCTTATATAGCAGCCCGTTGTTTCCTGACCCATGAGCCTAGTCCAATATTAGTCATGGGGAGGGGGTGCGTTGGGTACGACCCGGCACTAGGCTTAGGCTATACTATAGGCCTAGATCTAGGCCTATGAATGATTGTAGGCCTAATACTAATCTAATATAATCCATATAATCCTTTAATTTGGCCTATAAGCAACAGATAATAGTCGGATATACATAATGTTACTATAGATAGGCCTATTTCCAAGTTTATATTATGATGTATAATCATAAAAAGGCAAGATAAAACCATAAACAAGATTACTCACCTCTGATTGGGGCGGATGCCTTTCCCTGTCTTATTTGGGTGACCTGCGTGCTTGCAGTTCAATCGGATACTTGAATATACAAATTTGTCTGAATAATTAGTTTTTCCTGGCCCAATTTCTTTATTTTTAGCTGCTACCGTCTTGGCCCCACGCTTAAAAAACTTAGTGCATTTCTTTTCTTCGTATGATTCAACTTCTTTAATGAAATCGGCGTAGCTGTCGAAGGTACGACCTTTCTCCGGCTGTGCCATCTTCCCTGTGTCTGCAAGTTCCATGACACGCGACGTCGTGCATTCATCTAGCATATTGTCAAACGCGTTGTGATTGGTCAACCTCGGCTGCTGAATAAGATGATTATTAATCTAATACCACGGCCGGCCGCTGTATAGCCGTATCCTAAAAGGATTGTTGAACAATTGGCCTATAAACTTTTCCAGCTACTTTCCAGATGTGAAAGTGATTGATGTGTTTTTTACATGTCACAACATTGGACAGTGTGGTGATAGGCCTAGTTCTTCCAGACACTATCAGCACGAGCCAGTTTCCTCAGCATCAGCATGAGTTTAGAGAAGTGATCACCAGGCCAAGTGGAGGTTGTGCACGTTTATATTCACATTTGCAGTTATGCTTGTGTCTGGCGTTGATATGACGTTGTTCTAACGCGCCCTATGCATTTCAGGCGGCCTCCTGGGGTGTTAATTGATGCATTGATACGCGTACAATGTTTTAGACAAGCACAACTAGCCTACTTACCGCCACCCTAAGAAAATGTGTTAGTACAGCGCGCTTCACGAACTATGGTAACGATTAGGCCTACTGACGCACGCTCAAGGCTCAAGTCAAAATTCCTCAATTTTCAGTGGGTGGGTTGTGTTCTGCCAATGTGTGACTGAGCCTTAAAGCGAGAAATGAGCTTAAAGCTATATTTTCACGTAGAATGTGTGTTAAACATCCTCCATATTAAAATGACGTGTCCCATTTTAGGATGACGATATTTCTAGCTGACTGATTTGATGTTTTTTATGAATTTACAGGCTTATGCACAGGACAGACTTATTTATTGTAAATGGTGTTGATCTAGAATATACTAAAGAAAAACATTTAAAACTCAATGGTGAATGAGTAGAGTAGATGTATTTGAAAGAACAAAAATTAAAGTCAGAATTACAATCAATCATCACAGTAAGAAATTCAGCGAGGCTAAAATATAAAAATAATCCGTGAAAGGAATGTATTCAAATTTACTATTCATGTTTGGCTATTTTTTACGTGTAACACCTCGTAAATGTAATGTTCTTCACAACCCATCTAGCTCTTAACATTATGATAGGCCCCACTATAGCTTCAGATGTAATATTGAACCCAAACATTTTACATGAAACTATAGCTTTAAGCAAGATGGCAAATAGCGCATTCATAACACGTACCTGGCATCCATGTCAGTAACGCCGGTAACAAATAACACATGGACGAATATGGACATGCTGACTTCTTAACTTACTCGTACCGTGATTAGCTATGCGCTTTGCATTCGCTAACTTGAGCTGTCTGCTAATGTGCAGCGCATTAGCAAAACGTTGTGTATTCGCTGATGTATCCACCTAATTTTTTTATAACACTCTGCATATTCGTTATAAACTCTCCAGCTCTTTTCGCATCCGTTTTAATGTTGGGCCAGCGTCGTATACGGTGGTTCAACATTAAAACAGCATTGGGTCAATGTCTTTGTGTCTGCTGGGAAAAATGATTGTATGGGTTATTTTTGTCATTTGGCCACTAAAAAAACATTCACTGTCCTTGCACCAGCACCATAAACTTCATTTATCAGTTTGTTTGCAATGTATCTCAATCTGTCAATGATCTGATCTGACTTATGATATTATGCTGGTACTGGACGAGTAAGTCAAAATCAGTTATGTTCGGCACTAATAGGCTATTGACATGATTAGGCTATACCGACTTTATTATAAATAGATAGATACGGTACATATTTATTGATGACAGAAAGTCTATTTCCAGCGCCATTTTTAAACACATATAGACAGACATACATACAGGCAGGTAGGGGCATGTATTTTCGAGAGTTGGTTTTGTAAAATCACTGGTTATTTTGAAAATGCTTTCGTGCCACTGAACTAAGTTGAAAAATATAGATAGATACCCAGCAAACACGAGGCGTTGATCCAATATTGTTTTCATGTCGGCCCGCCGTCTTCGAGGTCGGCCCAACATTAAAACAACATCGGGTCAACGCCACGTGTTTGCTGGGTATAGATATAAATTTCTAAGCGTGTCCCCGCGCATTAACGTGCATGCACATTAGATTTCTTCAAGTTCTTTAAAATAATTATTTGATTTATTTCAACCAAAAATAGATTAAACTAACGTTTGTAAGCACTGAGTGTTACTTTGAGGTTAAGTTGCGTGATTGACTCCAGAAATAGGTGTTGACACTACCTGAGCTGTGATATAGTAGTAGTAGTAGAAATTTTATTGACATAAAAAAGTCGAATAGACTCATTTGTCAGACAATACAGGGTGGCAATATTAAATGACTGTAAATTCATAAAAAATAAGTAGTAATGATAAAATATAAATAGGTTTCGTGAATTTTAAAACCCTCTATATCCTTACATATTAATTGCTATGTAAAGTGAAAAACAAATACAAAGCATGTATATATATATAAAAAGTATAAGATGTGTTATAAAGCAGCAATATGACGTTATTCGTTTTTGACTTAGATCACACATGGGATAAATAAAATAACAACTGACGTGCACTAAAAATAAGCTGTTTAGGTAGTGGAAAAGTATGTAAGTTACGGCATATATAATTATACTATGTACATTTCGATGGTATATGCATACGTATAAAATGTATAAATATTGCCATTTAAAAATAATATCTAATAAACTTGAAACGAAAAGCAAGTGAAATAAACAGAAAACAATGATATAAGCGTAATAATAAGCATACGTGTTAAGTAAAAGATGTATGTCATAAAATATAGTAAATAAGTACAAGTGCAGATACAAATATCACACGAGTTGTTAACAACAAAATATAAATATCAATTAACAATAGTATAAGAGACTAGAGTGCAGTACATTAATGACTGAAATTCAAAGTGTTGATAAACAGTTATGTATAAAATTTCCAACTTCTTTTGTAATATCACGTTCAGTATTTGAAAGTAGAGCAATAAACTTTTGTATTGAAGACAATTTATCAAAATGTATAATTCTCCCCTTAACCTTTTTAAACAATTCACTTCTTCTATCATCGAATATATTACAGATCATAAAAAAGTGTATTTCGTCATCAACATCCTGATGGCACCTATTACATATTCTTTGGTCTTTTGGAGTTACAGGCCTAGTATGACGTCCTTTCTCAATCTCTAATTTATGTGAGCTCATTCTAAATTTGGCTACGGATTTTATACTGTTGTTGTTATACATTACGGTTAAATACATTTCTTTATGAATATCAAATTTAAATATTTTATAGGTTCGTAATTTAGGATTTAGTGTCGAATCTTGAATTTGCAACTTCCACCATGATCTATATAGTTCCTGTAACCTCACTCTAACAGACAATAACAATGGTTTGCTCTTTGTGATACACTGTTGGTCCCACACTTGCTCGTTACCTGTTTCAGTTAATATGGCCTTAATATGGCTAACCCAATTTACGCGGCCTTCTAAATGAGAATTGAGTAAACACTGGTATGCTACTTTCAGGTGGTGGTGTTCCGGTAAGCTGACAATGCGGACCCAATATCCAATAGCTCGAATTTTCTGTCTCAATAACAAAGGAAAGCGACCTGTATCCCCCAAAACCGCTAGGGTTGGAGTTTGTTTGCTTACACCAAGCATAGCCTTAAGGAAATTTAAATGTATTTTTTCATATTCATCGATTTTTTTGCCGGTATATAAAATTTCACCACCATATTCTAAAATCGGTAAGATTAAGCTATCAAATGCCTTGAGAGCCAGATTTGGAGATAATTTACCGATACGAGATTTGATTTTTCTAAGGGAGAACATGGCTTTTTTCGCTTGTTCGGCAATATAGTTATAGCTATCTTTAAATATGTCGTTCCCTTTATTGGAACACACACCTCATTTGTCCACTCATTTCAGCTATCACACCCATGCACTATCGCTTTCACGGATTGAACTGCCGGCGCATATCTTCACTATGGAGCAATTCACTCCTAATATCTACCCGTTAATAAATAAAAACTATAATCTAGTTTTTGTTTACGATCAACATCATAGATTATTTAATTATTATGGACAGTAAGGGTTTCTAGAACTCGATACATATCAATATTATTCTCACCTGCAGTATATGTCTGAGCATAGAGTTACACAGTGGTGCGAGTGGTACATTTCGAAAATAAGTGCATGCACTTAGTATTCGAATATAAGTGTATCCACTTATAAATGAACAAAAATATTTTTGGAGCAATGCCTAAAACAGTCGATTTTCCCTTATAAGTGCATGCACGTTTATGCGCGGGGATACGGTATTTTGCTGATATACATGTATGTACTTGGAAGATATGCCTGCAAATCTACATAAAATGAAGTACTGTCCAGCAGGAAAAAAACACCAACATTATACCAACATTGGGTCAAAGTCTCGTCTTTGCTGGATACACCTTCAATTCGAATCAGCTATGCAAATCTACATAACAGTGCAGATTCAGATGATTGCCAGTATTAGCTTCATCTCCATAAAGCTGCTGGCGTCACTAGCAAGTAAATTGTTAAATGACAAGAATCACATTCTGGCGCGGGATTTTTTCGGCAGGGGCATGATGTTACAGTAGCAGCTCAGTTCTGTAGTAACAAATACTGAATTTAAATCATAATCACATTTGTTTGCATTGTCATTATAACTCATTCAACGGTATTTTTTTTTTAAAATACGATTATTTTCTGCAAATTTATATGTGCTTACAAGTGCATCATAAATATTTACATCATTTTTTCTCATTTTTTTCGGCATGGGAGGAGAAGAGGGGACTGGTCTGCTTAGTGAGAAGCGGAGTTCAGTTTTCAGTCCGTGTCGTTGTGTAATGGTTGTTTTTGTGCTGGCCATCGTGGGGGTAGTACTTGGTCTTTTGATTACTCTGGTGGTAAAGATGGTTGAAGAAGATCAGGCTCTGGAGGACGACCCTGCGGCAAGGATACTGAAAGCCGTGCCGCTAGTGGATGGGTAAGTATATCCAGTAAACACAAAACATTTGCATAACATAAATTTGTACAATGTTGGACCAACGTCGAAGACGTTGGGCCGACGTTGTACAAATGTTATTATATATTGCAATAAAATACAGATTTAGATATTGTTAACCCCCTACGGCGTGTGGGTGCCTCATATGGGTTTGATCTACCCAAACATATGACTTAACTGGCTACAGAAATAAATTTAAAAACATTATTCATGTTATTCATACGGTGCACGGATCTTATGAATCAGAATTATTATTTCCTGTGTTAATGCTTCAGAGACTCAATGTTCTTGTTTCATATTTACCACAGGTCGCATGATATGCGTTGATGTGTGAATAATAGAATGATCTTAATCAAAAATAAAGAATGACATAATATTTTACAAATCAGGACTATTTATATTCAACTACACATCACGACAATCATCATTACCAAACACTAGAAATATGCTTTATTTACAAAACAAACCATTATCATAAGTTATAATTTTGAAATATAGCCTACATATTTTATGTTTGTTTTTGTTATTTTGTTCATCAACCCGTGTATAAAAGTAGGTGATAGTATATTTGTAGGAATGTGTTAGATAGAATAATATAAAGTACACTTGACACTTTTTTATATAATTGTGTCACTACACCGAGCACGATGAGTAGTGACTCTAACCGCACAGAGAACGTCCGTGGATCTCAGTCCGCAGATAACTCGAACCATCCCAGTTAGCACAGAACATTTGTATAACATTTATACAACGTCGGCCCAACGTCTGCGACGTTGGGCCGACATTGTATAAATGTTATACAAATGTTTTGTGCTTACTGGGATAGGTGTCTGCCTGCACCCCCTCGCCCCTCTATGAAAAAATCTGTCTGCAAGAATTGTCATACGAGATAGCAGTGCTTGCATGTTGAGTTGTAATGAGTCACCATTATTTGAACATAATTGATTCAAATGTATCCTTCATATTAGCAGCAGAGTCTGCTAAACTATCCAAATAAATACAATGTTTCAAATCGACCGGTTTATAACGGTTTATCACTTGGGTTGTCATTTGTGACAAGTGACCTCACCATGCACTAATGAATACAACCCAAGCAGGTCAATATTGGAAATGTTGATACATAAAAGACAACTGACAACCAATAGATACAACCATAATATCCCACTTTAATTCCAAGCAAAACACAGAGACAAATAATAATACTACGTGGAAAATATAACATACCATGGTATGTTTTTACCTATAATTTGGTTCATGGAGAAATATATTTTTTCAAACAAAGGATAATTAAAATGTAATGACCATCTAGATTTAAGACCTGTAAGATCCGGATGTATGCAACTATTTTTGTTCGGTTGCAGGCATAATGATTTGGCCATACAGTACAGAATGCGGGTGCAGAATCACTTACGTCAAGTTGATCTGAGACAGAACCTCACATTAGCCTGGCCTGGAAGTTACACTGATATTCCCAGACTGAAGGCTGGCATGGTGGGAGCCCAGGTGAGCCTAATTGACGATGATTGTAGTAGCCCAGAATACGAGGCTATTTCGCCGGAGCTTCATCTCGGGCGAAATAGCTTCGTATTCAGGGCTAGGATTGTAGTTACTGTTACCTTGGAATTAAAAAAAGTAAATTATCCTAGCCACCACTTTGTGAAGTGCCAGATATATGACCTTTTATTTAGAAGAAGATGATATAGACCTAATTTTATAACGTTCTGAGGGAGATGTCAGCTAAAAACAAGCTTTTTTATTAAATACTGTATTAAGGATAGACTGATAGGCCCTTTAATCACCTAAGCCCTTACAATTCAGGTACCGTTACTGGTTAGGGCTTATTCTAACCTATGATATTACTACTATTACTCTATCTGTGAAATTACCAATAGGTCGGCAATCTTATGTTTGGTATGTCTTTTCTGTTCGTGTAGTTCTGGTCCTGTTTCGTGACCTGTGAATCACAGTACACGGACGCTGTGCGGATGAGCCTGGATCAGTGTGACACCATCAGACGCTTTGTCGACATGTATCCAGATGTCTTCCAGTTTGTGGACTCTGCTGATGGTATAACATTACTTACCAGGTTGATTATGTAACACAGTTATATGTATTCCCATCTTCCCTATAGCAAGGCTTGCCTTCTCGATGTCGCAGACCAAGGTCTGCGACCTCGAGAAGCCAAGCCTTGCTATAGGGAAGATGGGTCTTCCATGGTTCATAAATATAGAGACCATGATTGTGAGCATTTCTTCGTTTCACTGGAACGAACATCAATTTTCATATTTTATTTTCGACACAACCTATATTCAGTTTCTTGATCACTTTTTACAAAGGAATTATGGACGCATTTCACCGCGGGAAAATAGGCAGTATGATAGGTCTTGAAGGCGGCCACTCTATTGACAGCAGCCTGGCCACCCTGAGACAGTTCTACAGACTGGGTGTCAGGTACATGACACTGACACACACCTGTAACACACCCTGGTGAGTAATAGCCCAGAAAGCGCAGAACATTTGCGTAACATTTGTACAACGTCTGCCCAACGTTGTACAAATGTTATACAAATGTTTGGTGTTTCCCGGTGTCATCTAACTATATATAGCAAATATATTATCAGTTCACACATTAACCCTTTCAGCGCGGGAACCGTCTTTAGACGTTAGAATCTGACGTCCAAAGACGTTAGAATCTGACGTTTAAAGACGATCCCCGCACTGAACGAATATAAAAAAATTGTTGTGGCCGTTGACACATAACATAGGTGTTCAAATGAAGCGGAAATAGTTAACTAAGACATTTATGATGATTACAAATTTAAAAAAATCTTTGGTTTCTTGGGTTTATACAATAAAATTTCAGCATTGTAAAGGTTAACGGTGGCTTATTTCACAGTTTTTTCTGGATTTCCCTCTTACTATAATCAGAAATCGTACATAATTATGTACGATCTCTGCTGTAATGGGGGGAAGGGTGTCACCTCCGCGTGGTTCCCCCTTGGCAACTTCTTAGAAGGCCAATCACACCCAAACCTTTCATCGAACCAGGTTTTTCTATTTTTTTGACGTGAAGTTTTTTTGTGTTTGCTTTCCGGTGGTTTTGGGTTTTTCACTGAGGCTGTTATGTTTATTTTCGAATAGTTTTCAGTTCAAATTCTTTATATATTCTTTATATATTCATATTTATATATTTTATATATTTTTTCATTGTACTTGTGGTGCCTTACAGTGCTCTCACGGATTATGATCGCTCTGTCGTGCTAACTCTCGATGACAGACCCGATCCCCAGCTGTGGGGGCATTGTAGGTCTACTCATAATTCCTCTATGATTTGTTTTTTGTGTTTGCAGTGGTTTCTCTTTGGCATCCTGGCGACGGACGGGATGTCCGAAAGAAACCATTGCCATAGAATTATTTTTTTCACTTCATTGCTTTAATGGTTTCTCTGTGGCATCCTGGCGGATAATGCAGCATGTCATAGAGAAGCCATTGCCGTACAATTAGCCTGTGGTGACTTACGGTGTCCTCACGGTTCGTGATCGCTCTGTGATGTTCTTCAATATCACAGACCTTGTTACCGACTGTGGGGGCACTGTAAGTCTTTAATTTTTGAGAATTTTTTGTGATTTAATGATTTCTCTGGCCGAAACGTGAAGTAAAGAAGACATTTACTTACTCACTTAATGGTTTCTCTGTTCATTGTTTATGTCATTCATATTTATGTCTAAATGGGTTTACTTTTTTTGAGTATAGTATATAGTATTATAGTATATATTATATATTTGTTTTGACAATGACACAGTTTTGACTTAGACTTGTAGTTTTTACACAATCACTCAAATTTCATGGAGATATAGTGACTTGAAAAGTCGTTCATTTTATAATCACTTCTTATTTTACATTATTTATACTGATATTTTCATACCCATTAAATCGTGTTGTAGTGCAGGCGCTACAACATGTCATCAGACTCGTTACGTATAGGTGCCAGGAGTATCGTCATCTTATCATATCAAACACTTTAAACTGAATATTTTAGTACGAACATGCTTTTATCGGCTTTGTCTTTCCTTTACTACTTTAACTATACAATGTGGGATATTATAATACCTGGAATTTTCACTTAAATGGCCATACTGGCCGAAAAGTGAAGTAAAGCAAATATTTTACTTACTTACTTACTGCTGTAAAGGCACCAGGAAACACTATGGACGCTGAGTTGACGCTGAGTTGGACCAACGTCGAAGACGTTGGGACGACGTTGTACAAATGTTATAAAAATGTTTTGTGTTAGCTGGGGTTGGGTTGGTGCTCGATCAACATCGCATACGGTGGCCTACATCAAACCAATATTGGCTCAGCGTTCCGTATTTGCCGGTATAGATAGCAAAGACGGAATTCTTACCCGATGGCGACTCAATGCTGGGCTGAAGTCGCAGATGGTGGGCCAACTTTGAAATTGGGTCGACATTTTGTGCTTGTCGGGATTGTACAGTTATAATGATATATCTACAGGTAACGGTTACTTAGCACCTTACTTAAGTATTGATTGATAAAAACGTTGAGAATCAAATTATAATCTAACCAAGGGTAAAGTTGGATTTTATCTTAAAATATATTTCGTGATCGCATGGACACCTGCTCATACTACTATGAGCCGGGTAAAGCAGGGTGAAGCAAATGTAACAGGAAATATATTTATATATATGACTATATACTAATCCCAATTTGAGTTATATTCGATTACACTGATGACATCGCAAGGCCATTCAATGTGAGTAGCCTAGTTTAGCCGGGTATTGTAATATTCGATGTGTAGGACTATCCTCATTAGAAACAAATTAAATATGTTCACACGCCCCTACTTGTTTACTCCAGTTATAACCCAGTGGGCACACGACGTTGTTGCGACGTTGAATCAACGTCATTGACGTTGATTCAACGTCACAACAACGTCGTGTGCCCACTAAAATGGGGATGGATTGGCCAGTCAAAGCTGTTTTAGAATAAATATTTGTTGACTACAGGGCAGACAGTTCAACCCAGGATGATGCCCCTGAGCCCGGTGGACATAACGGCCTTACAGACTGGGGCAAGGTGAGAACCAGTAGGGATATTGTTTTCCAATGATGGAACGGTTAACCCTTTGCCTGCTAATCACGACAATAGTAGTTTTTAATCTGTTTTATTATCTGATTAAATCACTGTTATTGGGAATTAAATGACTGTTTGATCATCATAATTTGTAATTTTTCAAATGCCTCGAATTGAACAAATATGAATATTTTTTACTCACTTGACGTTGTGGATCGCGGCGGCGAGACACAACTTCAAGTGGGTGAAAATTTCGATTAAATAATTTTAGTGGTCAAAGGGTTAAAACAGTATGACAAATATCTCAACTTCTTCAATATCATTCCTCACTGCTGCTTCCAAAAGCAAATTATTTAAGGCGACTCAATCAGGCTGAAATCGTAAAAAAATCGGTGAATTTATTTTGGCTTCTAAATATGACCGTATGATGTAAACATGTCCACAGACAAGAACTGCATTTTTTTAAAAAATTTTGTGCTGCGCATTTACTAGTTTAAAAGCGATATATAGAGACGAAATTCCCGTATTTCTTATTTTGGACATGCATGTCCGAGATAAGAAATCGGGAATTTCGTCTTTATACCCTGATATCTAGCCTAGCTTGTAAATGCGCCGCACAAATTTTTTAAAAATTTGCAGTTCTAGTCTATGGACATGTTTACATCATATGGTCATATTAAGAAGCCAAAATAAAATCACCGATTTTTTGACGATTTTAGTTTAATTGAGTCGCACTAATTTGGCAAGATAAGGGCTAAGATATAGATAACTAAGTCATTTATGATGATGGCAAATAGAAAAAAAACACGTTTGATCTCCATGGTTTATATAAAAAAAAAATCCAACGCTTTAAAGATTAAATCAGCACTGAGTCAACGTCGGACGTTTTCGTTGTTGTATAGGATTATTGTATGATTTGATTTTGTTGCAGACGTTGGTTTTGGAGATGAACAGGATGGGGATGCTGGTAGATCTGGCTCACGTTTCTAAGAAGACGATGACAGACGCCCTGAGCATCAGCTCGGCGCCTGTCATGTTCAGCCACTCCTCTGCCTGGGCGCTCTGTCACAACAGCAGGAATGTCCAAGACGACGTCCTCAAAATGACGGTAAGTGTCCGCCGAAGATCAATATGGCCGGTCACGCAGGCCGCACGCCTCTAGAAAAGCGAACATATTGTGAGCGACAGGTTATCTAGTGTAAGCTGTGATAAAGACAGACCCCTGGTATTGCGACTGCGGGGTAATTGCTCACATAAGGCCTTAGCACCATCACAAAACATACAAATATGTGTGTCTTTCGACTATAATGTATACACTAGGCAATCCCTGTCCATGTATATATAATGGTTTCAAAATTGTTTATATTATGCTAATAGAAAATGGGGACTTAATGAAGTCGATATAATTTTCAGTCATTTAATGTCTGCCTTCAACAGAATTTTGTTTAAAAAAATACGAGGCCATTTCTGACCCAAACTTTTCAAGATATTGAACCAACATTGTGTGTCATCTGATGCTATTTATATCATCAGAAATACATAATACAGATCTGTATTATGTATTTCTGATATCATGTAATTCGTTCCCTTAGATATGAGAGGGTGTATCTGCCACTTTACCAAGTGGCAGATACACCCTTTCATATCTAAAGAGACGGTATATTTACGTGTGAGGGTTTTTCCTGCAGGCCACCAACGGTGGAATAGTGATGGTGAATTTCTTCTCAGACTTCATCAACTGTCCACCGTCCAACCAGTCAGTAGCCACATTATCACAAGTAGCAGGTTGGTGGAGTTCGTAATTATTTTCATTTCAGTTGGATTTTTTGTATGAAAATGGACAAACACTGAACATGTTAGAAGTTTAACAAAAAACTTCAGAATCGCTCTAATCCAATGTGTTTCGTGTTTGTTTTCAGACCATATAGAATATATCTCTCGCCTGATAGGACATGACTTTGTGGGTATAGGCGGCGACTATGACGGCGTATCAAGGTCCGTATATTATATTTGTATAAATATTTATTTTGCGATTAAATGTACGTAAGCCACCTTCTAAAGGAGCAGGATTTTATAGTATATGTCACATTGGAATTGGATATTAAATTTGGTTTTAATGTTTTATTTCTATTCGTATTATCAAGTTTCAAAACGTGTTAAACACTTTATCACCACCCTGCACTGTCCACTGCAGATTTTGTCTAAAGTCGATCCCCGTACTGAAAGGGTCAAGTAGATTTTAGTGTAGCTAAATGATAAAAACTGTTACATGATTGACCATGTTTGACGTATGCTATACATTGCGATGTTTGAAAATAGGATATATGCTGTTAGATAAAAAATAATTCAAAAGTAGGCCTACTTACATTGATACTTTATATTATATTCACCTAGACACTCTTCTCTCTTTTAGCATGCCAGTCGGTCTAGAAGACGTATCAAAGTACCCAGATTTGTTCACTGAGCTCGCTGACAGAGGCTGGTCTGATATCAATCTAGAAAAACTGGCGGGAAGAAACCTAATCAGGGTGTTTAAACAAGTGGAGGCTGTAAGTCTGTTTCATAAATCAATACAGGGTTTTCTAAAATCAATATAAATGGTTACAATTTTAGTATGTATATATATATATGTGTATAATGTATGTCTTAGAAGTGTAACTTTAGCAGCTGATATAAAAGGTAGGGCCAACATTCCACCGGCCGAAACTTTATTATTAAGTCTTCAATATGGAAATACTTAAAAATAAAAATCACAAAAAAATTGTATAACATTTGTACAACGTCGGTTCAACGTCCTCGACGTTGGTCCAACATTGTACAAATGTTATACCAATGTTTCGTGTTTACTGGGAAAGGAGTGGGTTGCGCATGGAAGGGAATAGGGGTCAAAATTACAGAGTGACATGCAACATTTCTTTATGCTGCAGTGTAAAACCGAGCAAGTTATTCAATTTAACCATTAGAGGGAACCCATTGCCCAGATTAAATTGACTCAAATCAGCTTCAATAGAAAAATTAACTAAAACTTAACCTTAATAATTACAATGAAATCCATTAAATTGTATTGAACAACATATTGTTGAGTTCAAGCAAGGAGGTGGTTCAAGTAGGGAGACATAAACGACTTTTAATTCCGCCTAATATTCCACAAATTACCACCAGCCTATCTAGATTCAACGCTATAAGCAACGAAACTATAAAATCGAAAACGATGTTAGGACATAAAATAACTAGAACAGCCCAGCTTTAGGTTGTTTGAGTGCTATGGAAAACATTTGTCTTAATATATTTTGTAAACATAACTGTATTGGTCTTTCTCATGGGCCAGTATCCTAAATGTCCAGGATATACTTAAGGAAAGAACCAAGGAGACAAGGTAAAATATGCCTTCAACCAAGGATACTGCTTCTAGTATCCTTGCTTCAACGTTTATTCCTTTCACCACCATTGCCAGTGAATCGAACTGCGTGTGTCTCCACAAGATGTACCTCGTACACATCCTGTAGGCCTTCCTCCTCAATTCCAGTTCAATGTCGGGCCAGCGTCGCAGTCCAGTGCTGGTTCAATGCCTGTCAAACGTCTACAATGCTGGCCCAACACTAATTCAACAATGGGTCTGCTGTATACTTTGCGCCAGCACATTTGCAAGCGCATGGTATTCACCCAATGCTGTTTCAATGTTGACACACAGTCTTCGACGCTGGCCCAACATTGAAACAACATTGGGTAATTGTCCCGTGTTTGCTGGGAGTTCATTGCTATGCGGGTGACACTTTACTCCCCGTCGCCAGAAAGGCCACCACCCAGATAACACATATATTGGCCCAAAGCTGATGTAATGCTGGGTCACTGTCTGCGACGCTGGGCCAACATTATTCCAATCAAAACTCTTTAAGAATATAATATCATGACGAATATAATATCATGAATATATTTTTTCTGAACACTTTTTTAAACACGCAAATACTTAACCTAGCGACCTCAAACGTTATATTTGACTTGTTCATAAGGACTATTTCACAGAAATGTCAACCGTTTCCGACACACAACACCCGTCTTCCCTCTAAACAGGACACAAACTCAGGCGCAATAAACTTAATAGGCTCTTGACCTCCGGACGGGCCTAACAACACGTATGCACCATGTAATTTGTAAGATAACCATATCATATAGAACAATTAACGTAGCATAATGAAATGTCGCATGTTACACTGTCATTTTGACCCCTATCCCCTTCTATAGTTTGGAGGGCCGTTACTATATCTTAACCCTTTAAGCCTTAACGATGCATTAAAGCATCATTTTACATCCCTGAAAACAGACTTAATTTTTCTATAACTAGGGCTTTTAGAACGAAAATTCCCATGGAACTGGTTTGCTAATACATGGTAATTTTCTTTAATTTTTAAACCACATCAAATCATCTTCATCCACTACAAGTCGAGAATTGCGACAGCAACTCGCGGCTTGTAGTGGATGAAGATGACATTAATTGAATCTGTTTTTAGGGATGTAAAATGATGCTTTAATGCATCGTGGGGGCTTAAAGGGTTAAACCTCTCACCGCTAGCCACGACTATCATCGTTTTTAATGCGTTTTATTAGCCGATCAAATCGCTGTTATTGGGAAATAAATGTGACGCACCACGCGAAAAGCCACATCCAGGCGGGATTATTATAATTATTTATTTAACTTTATAATTGTAATGATTACATAACTAAAATTAAAAGTTGAAAGCTGCGACGCTGGGCCAACATTAAATCAGAAGTGGGTCAACGTATCGTGTTAGCTGGGTTGTGTTTGCTGTAGCAACACCACTAACCCATGGGTCATAGGTGTTGCTGTTTTCATCAGGCAAGTAGGCAACTTTAAAATATGACTTACAAAGGTAATTTTGTATGTATAACTAGAACAGTAGAATCCAGAATGTGAGAAATATTGTTAGTTTTAAGCTTATTTATCAATAAGCTGATGTTAGTTAAATGTGGGGCTATCGTTACAGATGGTGGACCAACATTGGGCGTTTTAGTCTCGTTGATTATCACTTCACCTCCGAGACATTCATATCGTCGCATCCAGCTGACATTTTTAAAATCCCCCCCTGTTGAAATGGAACAGCCCTGTATAGTTAAAAGAGTCATGACTCTTTTGACTATGCAGGGCTGTTCCATTTCAACAGGGGGTCTCCATCTATGATTATTGTCCCCGTGATCAAAGGACTAATACGCCCTTTAAACCAACATTGGAATACTGGGCCCGTATTCTGGTAGACGTTACACAACAATATATCATAGGCATCAGATTGGCGAAATGACCATTTCGACCAATCCCATGCCTACGATATATCGTAACGTATACGATAATACAGGCTTGGAGGATCGTAAACAACCAGTTGCTCTCATTGAATATAAAGAGTGATAGATATTTTGTTCCCTGTTTTTTTTTCCAGGTAAGAGATGAGATGTCTAAGTCGCCCATTTTACCATATGATGAATTGATACCAGCAGCTGACATAGAAAACAAGAACTGCCGTCCAGATTTTTGAGACGTACGCTGACTGCTTTCTACACACATGCCAAGTGGGCTGGTCCTTTTAGCAAAAACTATACTCTTTTTAATTCCTTGATCATGAACAATTGAGAGCACTTGATCAATGAGCTGGCAACGCAAGGTTAACCCTTGTCCTGTTGGACCCGGATATATTATACGTTTTCAAGAAAGTTTCAACCCAAATAAAATGCCACTGAAAATTATAAAATATTCAGTGGTAGATGCTCAGCTAATCAAATATTTCAATTTGGAAGATGTTTATTTTTCATAAATAGAAATATTTTTCGTCATTTGAAGCTGGAAATTGCGTTAGCAATTCCAGCTTTAAATAAATGAAAAATAATTTGAAACAATTCAGCAGGACAAGGGTTAACAGATAAAAATGGCTGAATGTAAATCATAGAGCAACATTAAAAGACGATGTTAACCAACAGTTTTGTTCATGGTTGTCATAAAATTTTAAACTAGTCTGGCGCACCAACAGTCGGTGGATTAGATTGTTTTAGTGGTAAAATAAAAGTTGAGAAAAAAATAATATTTCAACAATACAATTTAAAATTGTGATGATGCACCCAGCAGGTTTCACCTTTCTGACAACCGTGACTAAATACGGGTATGTGAAAATAGACATCTCCCAAATTGAATTATTGGATTAGCGTCTACCACATAATATTTCACCAAATACCCAATGCTGGCCTAATGTTGGCCAACCGTCTACGACGCTGGGTCAACATTAGGTCAACATTGTTTTATTTGGTTTGAAACTTGATTGACAACGTATATATACGGATCGACTTTAGACGTCAGGATATGACGTTTACAGACGTCAGATTCTGACGTCTAAAGTCGATCCCCAGTCCCCACGGCGCAAGGGTAGGATGATGTGCACTGTAGTCTTGTTTTATAAAACTACATTAATTTATCTTATTGGACACCAGATACTTGCGGAAAATTGCGACACCTCTGCATTCAAAAGTGTACATTTTAATACAGAGGTAGCGATTTGTGGACTGGTATACTTTGAGAAGTTCAATCTTAAATACATTATTTTATTAGGCAGTTGTCCTCGACTTTACTCGAGCGACGCCTGGAAATTGTGTGTCATTTTACTGCCGATAATGATGGCTTTGTTTCAAGGATATTTTCGTCATCTTCAAATATGATACTTACCAATCATTACGCCTTTAGCTTTCACAGTGAAGTCCAGATATCCAGCAGCCATGGTTTTCGTCTTTCAAAACATGGTAAATTAATGAATTAGACAACGAAACCAAGTGGACAGTCTACTGGAAACGGGCACGGGCAAGGACACACAATTGCCTTTCAGCTGTGGCGGCACAGGTTTATACTTGGTACACTGATGTGAGCTGAACATTTGCTACCACTGACCAGCGGAACATATCATGTGGGTTTAAATACCGGTCGTGAATGCTTTATAAATAGTGTCGCTCAAAAGAAACCACAGTAACTGATTATTTGAAAAGTAAACAGTTACTTTCGGCTTTGCACAGCAGTATAGCTAAGGAGTAAGCAGTGTCTATTAACATTAAATATTATTCAAGCACTGGTTTATTGTATGGCCTACGCGATCCTCATGTATAACCTCTTCAATGAGCGTTCTTAATTGCCACCTGAGAAGTCATATAACACATATTTAAATATATGCTCATCTATAATGTAAGATGTTTTGACACGTGAATTAGATTGTTTTAATAGGCACATAAAGTAATCAGTAGGGGGTACTGTTATATTCATGGTTCAACAACGTTGATATCACTGTCATGAACATGTATTCACAATAAAAATGTCTATATGTACACCTTTTGTAGATAGGCCTACATACATCAACATTTCACATGACGTTATAGAAAGAATATATGATTTTTTTAACAAGAAAAGTGTATTATAGATCGTGAAATGGCATATGGCGCACAATCGGAGGTAGCTAGCCAACATATTTTGTATATTTAGGGAGATGGGTCGGATCCTTCAAAACCCGAATTCGATCACATCCCCAATATTGGCATCCTCTAGCAATATTATTGGCATTGTGACCGTACTAGATTTGCTTCCCTGGGGTGGGATTAATTACCATAAAAAGTTATTTTTATAATTATTTTTCACAAGATGAAATATCGTTATGATTACTCCCTTCACCTATATGCTCATTTATATTTATGCATGTCATTACTAATAACGGATATTGATTTCATTAATTGATATGCAGATCAGAAACCTTCAAGACAAAAAATAGATGAAATAATGAAATTATTTTATCATTACATAAGCCACCCATACTTGTGGAAAGGTAGTCAATAATGTCACACAGTAGATGCATGGAGTGGTACCACGGGATACCACATAAAACAATGTCAGTTTGGCTAATGAATTAATTATTTTCAAAGACGTACCCCGGGGTACCAAAAAAAAATAAAAAAAAGTGGAAGCAGTTTTTATGAATAATTATACCATTTACTGTTCACATTTGCGACATTGTGTCAGGTAGAAGATAATGAATATCTTCAGAGCAGCCATTATCAAATCATTATTTCGGATGGTGTGCGGTGAATTCGGACGCCTAACTTAGTAGTCTTCTGTATCACTATTTTGGCACTGATATCGCTTATTTCGGATTATGGTTTCGGACGGTGATTTCGGACGGTGATTTCGGACGGTGAGATGTATAAAAAAACTTATATTACTTTTTTATATGACTATTCCTGTACTAATATCGATAATTTCGGACGGTGATTTCGGGCGGTATTATGCATAAGGAAACCTAATACAGTTATATAGACATTTTTAAATACTTATGCATATTATTTGAGAAATACTAAAATCAGTGATATACCGGTACAGATATGATACATATTTACATATATAAGAGCGTTTGTCATCGTCACATAGGCGTATCATTTTATATATACAAAATATATTTTGATACATATATTTATATACAATATAATGGAAAGAGTTTCTATTGTACCCCTCCGTCATTTAGTTATCACATTTTATCTGAATGACGGAAACCTTTATTATCGCCCAGAGGGGTACACAAAAAACTCTTTCCATTTTTTATTATAATTATTATCATTTTCACGACCCTAGCACGTTATTAACGGAAAATAATACAATGATAATTATTTAAACAATGAATACTCTTTTAGGATGTTGACTGTGATCATCAGCAGAATAAGGGTTAATTACTTGCTGATAACGCGTGCCGCTACTTATGACCATTTACAATCTGCGTGCTGCAATAAGCCTATCGTAACCTACGAATATGTTATAATTATACAGCACAACACTCTACTTTGTAGTTGATTTTGCAACTGACCTTAATCGGATTTAAAGTAATTCTTAATGCATGGTAAATTTTAAAACAAATAATCGACGTGGAATACACGTCTTGTTATCATGGTTATCGGGACGCAGAGGTTTAACGATCCGGTGTGTCTGCGTTCATGGCCCGCGCGTCCAGCACAGACAGACCGGTGTCACACATAAGGCGATAGTTCGTTGATCAATTGGTTTTCAAGACCACCGAGTCACGATAATGAAAATCAATACAAAAATAAAATTGAAATTTTATCTTTTTTTATTTTATGATACTGCCGATCCGCTATTTATCGATATAAATTGAAATAATATTGTAAATTATGCGTTTTTTAGATAAAATAAGTCAACATTTAAAAAAGGTGTTTTTTGTGTAAGTTTACCGTTACAAAATCAAATAAAAAAGTTTTTATTTTTTTTCTGACCGTCCGCTCTGAATCTTGAATAAAAATTCTTGAGAACCAATAATATTAATAAAAAACTGTGGCCTAAATGTTGAACAAACATATTGCAAACAATGCGAACAGTTAGACATTAGTAGTATGCTTGTTCAAAAACTTCTTTGAACTCCAATTTTTATTAGCATGATTAGTGAGTCACTCAATAACTTTAATAGGCCCCTATACGCTTAAATTTATTATTCATAAAAATAACATCTCAAGTGCTGCTCGCCGTGCTGACAGCAAACACGAGACGTTGAAACAATTCCGGGTGAATGTTCGATCATCATCTGCGACGCTGGCCCAGCATTAAAGCAGCATTGGTTTAAACTCTTAATGGGTGGAGAATGAAATGCCATGGTTACACAAGTGTGAAATATAATTTATATGCTTTTACTAACACTGTATATCATTGTTTTTATACTGTATATATCTACCCTGTGATCATGTCTGTTTGTAAGAATACCAAGCTACAATAGGGGATAAAGTCTGTTGCAGAATCAAGTGATGATTTGGGCATAAAATATTCACTCAAAATCAGCAGATATTTTTCATTGACTGTATGAAGAGAAAATGGGCTATGTAAAAATACAGTGGTCAGCACCGTTTCTAAGTTGTTGTATATAACTATCTATTTCAATCAAACAACATGATAATAATTTTTTTTATAAAAAAAAAAGATTATAAACGCTGGTTATTTCCCATATGTACATCTTAAGCTGCATAAATACGGCCAAGATATTCAAATTTTTCCTGCGCCATTAATAATAGTTGGTAAGCTCCAATTTATCGTAATTCTAAATTGATTGTTTTCCCATGAAGAATAAACAAATTCACACTAAAATTATTATTTTTTCCTTCTTTAGAAGTCCCAAAATGTGCTCCAAATTCATAATGACTCATTGTTTCCCGCACCAAAACCAAAGATAAAATAACTTTTATTACTATACATATGTATACATTTTATTTGTGAATATATATATATATATTTTGTATATTTAAAATGATGTGTTTATAAAGATGACAAAGTATATTATATTGTATAGCAATTTATGTATGTAGCATCTATATTTGTATAGGGGCCTATATAAAATGATATTTCTATATTAGGCTTCCTTATAAATAATACCATCCGAAATCACCGTCCGAAATTACTGATATTGGTACAGAAATAGTCATATAAAAGAGTACTACGCTATAGGTTTTTCACCACATATCGTCCGAAATCACCGTCCGAATTCACCGCCCACCGTCAGAAATCACCGTCCGAAATCACCGATTGGCGTCCGAAATCACCAGTTCGAAATAGTCGGGGTCAGAAATCACCGGACACGTTCTCGAGACATAGATGTCGCTGACGTCAAACTCCCAATTAAATCTCTGAAGTCAGAATAGGTATTGACGATCAAGGGTATAGAGTTCCGTGTAATACATTCTACAGCCTAGATAACAGGATACAGTTCATTTGCTGGATTGGATTATAAATTACATAAAATTACATATTTCTCCACTGGAAAAAAAAATTGTTGAAAGACATGGGCAGCTTCAATCATAATAACCGCCACCTGGTGAATAACAATAACATGATATCTCTGTATGTGATTAGTTGTAGTAATCTGATGTTGGTGCAGCTAGTGTACCACTACTTTGAAACTGACTGTGTAATGGAAAAAACACACATTGTTTTATATATATATAAAACAATGTTTTTTTTTTACCGCGGTGCGATAAACAATACACGTATATATAGGTGTATTGTTTATCGCACCGCGGACCCCTACAAGTGTGTCTTCCAAGATAGCTCTGCAAAAATTTGTGAATGACATATGTAGGCTAACTTCTAAACCATTTGTTTAATTGCATTTAAATTTAATGTCACAGAAAGTGACGGTAAACATAGCAATAGTGGTGTAATTTAAAAAAAAGTGGATATTATTTCCTTCTGGGGGATGTAGTTTTTTTTTTATTTTCTCTTCTCCAGCTTATTTAGGGATGTTGCAAAGTTAAAAAAATTCCTAACATCCAAATAACATTTGGAAGTGGGTGGGTGATTCCAGGGCCATTTTGGATAGAAAATAGAAAATTGGAAAACCATAAAAAAAAAAAAATATTTGATGATTATTGGTTTCCAAAAAAAATATTGGATAGGGGGGTGAGTGGGTGGGGTGAGCTCTATCCAAATGTTATTTGGATGTTTAGAATTTTTTTTAACTTTGCAACATCCCTTATACGTCTTCGAACATTTTTTTTTTGGGGGGGAGGGGTGACAACATTCCATTTTGTGGTTAATGAAATGTTAATGAAATTGTTGCCTTTAACAGTGTTTAAAATTATCTGATTCAAAATAAGGGGGTTGAATGCCAAACTTGGGCTAAATGTTTTTTACACAAGTTTCAATTCAATTTCTAAGCTTGTTCATGTGCAGTTTGTTTTAGCTTTATTTACGTTTTTTTCGCCTTAAATTAGCAAATCATACCATAATATTTTATTTTAATCGCACATTAAGACGTTTTGACATTTTGCTTGCACTACGATTACCATTCGTATTTCAACCATATTTAATGTCCTGTTCAGCAATTGTATTGTTGTTGTTTTTTGCGAGAAAGATAAAGACAATAGCTTCTACACAACTCGCTGTAAGGGCTACATGAATGAATGAATGAATGAATGAATGAATGAATGAATGAATGAATGAATGAATGAATGAATGAATGAATGAATGAATGAATGAATGAATGAATGAATGAATGAATGAATGAATGAATGAATGAATGAATGAATGAATGATAATAATTTCATGACTTATCATATATATAATGTAATGTTTTGAATATTAAAAATAATACATGAATTTAAACTCTTGTTATTATTCAATTTAAAAAGGAATGCTGCACACTTTGCCATATTTTTTCATTGTTTTGTAAATAGAGACCATTATAGGAACGTATCTTGCCATTTGTAGGTAGGTAAGTCTCTTTAACCCTTTAACCGCCGGTACCGCATATATTCGGGTTTTCATTTTTTATTAGCTCATTAAGTACCACCTTTTAAACATATTAAAGATAAAATGTGACTTCAATCAGCAATATTTGAAAACAGTTGACCTCCATTTTGTCAAATCTGAATAATTTTCACTCACCTGAAGTTGTGGATCGCGTCAGCGAGACACAACTTCAAGTGGGTAAAAATTCTGATTGAATAATTTGGCAGTTAAAGGGTTAATACAATAGAATAAGACAGTGATAGTTGTACATTATATTTACACCCTTAAAGCGTTGAAATATTTTGATAGAAATCAAGAGGTATTTGTCAATTTGAAAACATAATAAATGTTTTAGTTGGCTCTTTCCGCTTCATTTGAATACCTATGGTATAAGTCTACGGCCATTATAAATATTTTTACTCTTTCAGTAATATGACGTCTATAGACATCAGATTCTGACGTCGTCTAAAGTCCCCTCGCTGTAAGGGCTACATAATTTAAGATAAAAACAAATTAAGATTGTATAACGATGGACGGAACGGAATACATATGACAAGTGTAAAATATGTGGCTCAGCGAGAAGTGTGTCCGTCGTCCGTCCGTCCGTCCGTCCGTCGTCGTCCACAAATAACACAAGTTAATTCACACTTCTTTATAAACGTAGAACAACCTGGAGTGTGTACACATAATGTCGCTCCCATATGACACCACCTGAATTTTTGTAACTTAACGGCCGTTTTAAGTTTTTAGGACCCATTTTCTGCCGAATCCTTTTCCTCACAAACATACGTTCATCACATGTGCACATTTGGGGATTCAAACTTAGAATATATGAAATGGACCCTGTCATTATTGGGTATCAACCAATGACAATGCCAAAACAGTTGCCAAAAACGAGAGAAATGTGGCATAAACGATTTGATTGTTGAGAATGATATTTCTTTGCTCTCGCCATTGTAAGTGATTGTTTAATATTTGGTTGATACTGCCCAGCAAACACGAGACGTTGACCCAATGCTGGGCTAATGTTGTCCCACCGTCTACGACACTCGGCCAACATTAGCCCAGCAGTGGGTCAACGTCTCGTGTTTGATGGGTGTTATACCTGAACAAAGTCACAGCGCCCTGTGTCCATTCTTTCTGTTTAGATATCGCACAGTTGCAGCGAACCTGGCGAGTTTTACAACTCCAGCTACATCGCATTATCACCAGGTGACCCTGCCTAAGATATTTACACAACGTTGCTCATGCACTTGCAAAACAAATTTTAGTACTACCCCAGGATCATTCCCCACACATGGATGTCGCTCAGGTCAGAAAACTCCATAATCTAATGGAAGTGAGTGTGCAAATTGCGTAGACTCGGATTTTTTCCAGAATATGTTTATATGACCATAGTGGATCATGAAATGAGAAGGTGTTCATTTTGGAAGTGGGTTTTTTTCTGCCGGACCCTATTTTAATTTTGGCGATAACCGAGCCAAGGATGCACAAAACATTTGTAGGCCCTATACCATTTGTACAACGTCGGCCCAACGCATTCGACGTCGGTCCAACATTGTACAAATGTTATACAAATGTTTTGTGTTACTGCACAGCAGCGTTGGAAATACCTGAGAATCAGAATCAGACTATTGAGTCAACAACAACCATTGTGAACATAACAGCGTTGTTTTTCACATAATTTCCAGTAGTCGCAGATTCTGGTGGAGTACCATCCCCGGATACCTTTTAAATTTAGTTTAGAAAGAGTTCGTTCAAGTAGGCCTATATTTTTTATGATCTTCATTAGCAATTATGTCTATTCATTTTAATAATTAGGCTGTGAGTAGCCTACAGGACACACTGTTGTTGTTAGAGGGCTGGGCGGATTTTATCAGCAACCGTTTTTTTAGGTTTCGAATTCGGCCACACTCTCAATGACATTATACCATTCTCGATAGACGGCGACACAAGCTATCTATATTTCGGTCGCTTGCTTATCTGGAGATAACTGACAATAAGTTTTAACGTTGATATAACCTTTGAATCGGACAGGTATAATAATAATAATAATAATAATAATAATAATAATAATAATAATAATAATAATAATAATAATAATAATAATAATAATAATAATAATAATAATAATGATAATAATAATAATAATAATAATAATAATAATAATATTAATAATAATAATAATAATAATAATAATAATAATAATAATAATAATAATAATAATAATAATAATAATAATAATAATAATAATAATAATAATAATAATAATAATAATAATAATAATAATAATAATAATAATAAATTGCCATCCAGATACAAGATTCCGAATAAGAGCACTGTTGATCGGAAGCCTATGGCACGCTACCGCACGGAGGCTTCTGAGGGGGGGGGGGCACCATTCAATTTCCAGGGGGGGGCTGGAATTTTTTTAAATAAATAATTTGCCCGCGACAAAAACTCCATCCTCCCCCCCCCCCCGGATATTAAATGGTGGCCCTCTTTACATATTGTGTACCGATCTGAGTGGATGTATGGGAAAGATTAGAGCGAGGGACAAACCCCGAACTATGGTGTGACAGGCGATAGTGCTAACCACTCACCACTTGTTATGTAGCCAGCTCGGGAGGAGCTCGCGCACATATATAATATGAACATATGAATGAATGAAGGAATGAATGAATGAATGAATGAATGAATGAATGAATGAATGAATGAAAGAATGGATGAATGAATGAATGAATGAATGAATGAATGAATGAATGAATGAATGAATTATTGAATGAATGAATGAATGAATGAATGAATGAATGAATGAATGAATGAATGAATGAATGAATGAATGAATGAATGAATGAATGAATGAATGAATGAATGAATGAATGAATGAATGAATAAATGAATGAATGAGACCAATTTTATGCACATACAAGCAAATTTACTGGTCCAGGAAAAACTCTTCGGTGGCTTGGATGAATCAGATGACATTTTCCACCCAAACTTATAATAGAGTAAGCCTATATATAGTACATAAAGTGTGCGGCTAAAAATAGGCCGTATTACACAAATGCGAGTGAGTGATTCTCTGGTAAATGGGCAATTTAAGTCCACAGCGGATATTTTTGTGAAATGTAATTGCTCACATAAGCACATTGATTTATATGATGTGTGTAACAAGTGGATATTACTCACACAAAAAAAGTCTATTGTTCTCGTTGTATTAATATGAGAAACCAATTCAATGTCACAAATTCATCCTGTCCCAACTACAACTTTTTAATATGTTGCTACCTAATAAACTGACCATGAACGACGTCTTGCCATCCTAATTTGCTAATTTTGTATAAAATAGTTTTCAATAATATTAGAATAAACATAAAAAATGAGCTAAAGTGTTGTCCCAGGGTTTTGTGTCACCTCTGTCACCAGTGATAAATATCAGATTTAACGGTAACTTTTGAATCCAGCAGTACCTGATGCCCCGGAGATGTTATGCTTTACTTGAAGAAGAAAATTAAATTATTGCTCGAAATATAATCAAATAATGTCCAATTTTTCTATTTTACATTGGTCACTTATGCTTCCCCTCCCAGTCAAAGAGCATGAACACTTTTGTATGACCATTTGTAGCAGAACGACAGAGAAAACTGTAAAATTGCCACTTCTATTACAGTCACTTCTGTTACAAAATCAAGTAACAGAAGTGACATATTAAATAGAACTTCTTTTATACAGATTACTGTTAATGTTTCTAACATTTATATTGCGCCTATGTGTGAAAGTCAGTATTGTGGGGAGCCTCTGTGCCCGAGAGGTAGCGTGCTCGGCCTCAGACCGCCATGGCTCAAATTGTGTCTAGAGGACAGTGTCATCTCAATCATCTCACCATCCTCAGGAGGTTCTCTTGGCCCAGTTTAGCCTATATGTGCACAAAGGTGGCCTAAAGCCCGATTCTTTTCATTTTATATTGCGTCTAAACTCAATTGATTCACAAGCGCATGTTCAATGCTGTTGAAAACTATTATATGAGCTGTTTATATGTTTCTCTAAACAAGTATGTTGTCAGATGTTTCTTGAATGAAGAAATAGTGGTGATACATTTGATATCGGCAGGCAAACAGTTCTACAGCCTTGGTACAGCAGTGACGAAGGCACGATCGCCGGCTGCCGTTCTGCAGCGTTGTCCCATGTCGTCACTTCTGCTACATCTCTCAATTGTATTTTGAGTAGTTATATAGAATGTATCTCAAAACCTCCCGAATATACGAATAGATTCACGCTATGCATATCTAGGCTAATGATAGATTGATATTTAAAATATGGTGACTACATTAAAAGAACATTTTTATTTTAAAAGTAGGGTAAATATATGATCATGATCTTAATATGAGCATAGGCCATATTTCTTATACTACATATCACCAGGTAAGGCGGCAGTTGGCCTACTGTTGATATCAATTAACAGTAACCCAAACGTAATTAAAAGAAAGCATTTTAATTTGAATAGAATAACATTTCACAAAAAGCACATAAAATAAATTTAAATAAAAAACAAATTTTCCAGTATGCTAAAAGTGAAGAAAACTTTGAAAATCAAAGAAAATTCAAGTCATGGTGAGTTTTGTCTGCACAAGAAAATATGTCTGCTTGCCATAAATTGAGTGATAATCAGGGTAATTCATGATTGAAGATATGGAAAGCCATCACGAACAAAAAGTGCATTTTTTCCTAATATGAGCACCCACGTTTTTCCTAATATGAGCATATACCCATAATAGAAGATTTCAGGGAAATCTTGTGATTTGTAATGTTAATTGGATATACTTGCCATCAAAAAAAAACTTGGAAACATTTATGCAGGTTACAAAAAAGTCCACACATGTTGAGATGAAAGCGATATGCGCATATTAGGGGTACTCGGTTTGTGGTGCTCATATTAAGAGCACCCATTCTAATATTTAAAATTTCAGGATTAAATTTCTTTATTACTTTTTTTTTCTTTGTTATTTGAGTTGATTTGATATGTCTACGTAAACTAAGCAATACCTTGTTTCACAATCGAACGTTTTTTCACAATCAAGTTAAATATTATTTTCATATGCTCATATTTTGAATCAATAGTCATATTAATTAACATACATGCTCATATCAAAACAGGTAGTGCTTTTTATGTGCCATTTAGCACAAATAATATCGTATTATATTTTTATTTTTGCATGGAATCAAGAGAGAAAAACTGTTTCACTTTGAGAGTATGCATATGATATTATATACATCAATTTAACATGTCCAGATAATATAATAAAGTTACTTGTGGTTGTTTTCCTTAATGGGCTCATATTCTGGCAGTCTCCCCTACCTTATTTTCGTATATTATATGTTACAAAACCTGTCCATTCTGTTAGTTTCATAATTCGTCTGTAATTATTTCGCATAAAAATATTTGTCAAGTAAACTATTAAAATTTTAAAGAAATGAAAATACCAATTTGCAGGAGACATAGGGGCATAGGCCTACCACTACAATGGTTTAGATCAATACTATAATATTTTCACGATTCAGCGTAAAATGCCAATTATGTTACAAACTTCACTTCTGTTACAACCATAACACTTCTGTTAAACGATTTTTTTTGTCATTTACTAAAAAAATATATAATTATTTCAACATACTCGTAAAAAATCTCTAGATAAGTCAAATGGTTTGTGTTACATAATACAAAGTGTTGATATAAATATTTCTTAATTTTTAAGAAATGAAGTTATGTCAAAAGACGCAATATAGGCTAGGCCTAAGCTATTTTTTTAATTCGTAATTTGAGTAATGATTTTAGACTTCTACATGGCCTAAGTTAAATTAAATAGGCATATAACTAGTCATAGGCCTATTGCTGTTAAATTACGATCCACACTATCATCGCTGTAGGCCTACCATATTTATATCTGGTTTCAAAAATAAACAGTTTAATTAGTTAGCCTATGTGTGGTAATATTTGACCAAAATGCCCAGTAATAGAAGTATGTGATATATTAACATTCACATGAAATGGACCTAGGGGCCTACAATGCTCACGTTGAAGTCTGGTGTCTTATTATTACTAAAACCTTGCTAAAACAAAAATGAACGAGGCCTAAGGGATGTTGCAAAGTTAAAAAAATTCCAAATATCCAAAAAAAAATTGGAGGTGGGTGGGTGGGTCCAGGGCCATTTTGGATAGAAAATACAAGGCCCCTAAACTTGTGTGTTCTGATATTAAATCTATAGGGCCTACATGCTATGACAACATGCCACCAGGCCGTGGCGGCACATCCTGGTCATGACCTATTACCAAACGATCTTGAGATTATGTTTCTATATTGGATAGGCGACCATCAACTCTGTATTAAATGTCTTCACATCAAACAAAAGCCATTGACCCAGCGGTGGATCAAAATTGAGCCAACGTCGCAGACGTTGGAACAACTTTGACCCGGCGATGGGTAGCTGCCACGAGTGCGATGGGCTTAGCGGAGCTTCATCAGGTGCGCAGCTCAACAGCCCGTGTCTTAATTAGCCTCTGAGCTGCATGCAGGAACACGTTGCAAATCCTCGTAGGGCAGCAGTGCTGAGCTCCAGAAGCAGAATAGAATGGCGACGGTGGTGTGTCACATGGGTGAACATACCGCATGCCATGTAGTAGGCCTATGACCCAGGCCAGACCAATTTTGCTTATTTGCTCAACAGCCCCGACCGTATCAGAATTAGAATAAAATATTATGCCACAAAGATTGATAAGATCACATTCTTTTGTTAACTCGTGTCCAATGATTACGGGAATGATTAGGCCTATGTTTTTTGTACGAAAAAATACATGTAGGCCTATAGATAGTAGGCTGGGCCTACACCATTTTGTGCCAATTTATTAGTTAGAAGGATCTCGCCCTCCACTGAACACGTTGTGGAGGGTGGCGTTTGCTAGCTACCATTTATCTCACGCAATATTATTAATTTGTATTATTTTTAGATGCTTTTAGCCTATTGGTGGTTTACATTTGAACAATTTATTCGATAATTCAAATGTTTTTTGACTCGTAAAAAGGAAAGACGAGATATCGGCAATGATGGTGGAGGCGTGATGAACTGAAAATAGGGCCTACATCCCGTAGCCTATATGGACCCCGAAATAAACTTGGTCATTTTTAAATTCACATTAGGCCCACAATTAATTCTCATTGAACTGAAGACAAACCAAATTGTAGGCCCTACTGTAGAAAAAGTTGTTAGTTATCAGGTGAGGCTATAGGGCGTAGATAGTTGATGAAAAAAAATTGAATGACATTTCGTAAAATTTTATTTTGCTTCCCTACCCAATTCAAGTAGACACATAGGCCTAGGCTAAATCCATAACTGTGTTAGGCCCCCTAATTTTTATTAGCCTAATTGTTATTATGGGGCCTACACGGGATGCATTAAAACAAGGTTGTTTTATGGCTGGTCCACCGTCTATCACATTGGCCCAACATTAAAACAACATTGGATCAATGTCTCATGTTTACTGGGTAGCTATAGCCTACACATCGACCCAATGTTGAACCAATGTTGGCCAACCATCTATGACGTCGGCTCAACATTGACCCACCATTGGGTCAATGTGTCGTGTTTTCTGGGTAGGCTATCTATTAGCCTATCCTTGGGCCTGCAAGTGAATCAGTGAATATCATGCCAACAAACAGCATGACCGGGAGCACCCCAAATCCATTGAACACAAGCTGCTATTGGTCTGGCCTATATTTGTTGGCTTCAGCGTTTGGCCTGATGAATAGTGGTGCTGGTTGAGCCATGTAGACTTACTGCACGCCTCCCCCCCCCCCCCGCCATGCTGCTGAGAGGAGCAGCCGAGCGAGACGCTGTCACCGGGTGCGCCTGCGCGCGGGATTCGGCAGAAGCCGGCAGTGACTGTCAAGATGTCGAGAAGGAAGCAAGCCAACCCCAAGTCACTAAAACGTAAGTCTTGTCTCCTACAATTTGTTATCCGGTGTCGCAAACTGACACTTCGGCGGCGTCCCCCGGTCGCAAGTCAGGCCCCTGATACACCAGTTTCCCGTTGTAATTTTCTGGTATGGATTCGTAATTCGTCAGATTATGGACAGTTTTGGCGCGGGGGGCGATGCACCTGTGCCGTGACGGCGTTGTCGATGCCGACGAAAAGATGCTGTGAGTTTGAGAGGTCTGCATACATGTGGGCGACACTCGTACAGCATGGTCCATACTGACCAAAGTTCAACAGCAGGGCCAGAATCAAACCGAAACAGATTTACTGTGATATCACCTCATCACTGAAACATTCATAATCTGATAATAGTTGGGCCCATCTTCCATCGGCCTAGTAGGCCTATTTACTATTATGAATATGAATTCCTATGAATATGAAGCTATATAGGGCCTATAGTAGCTATAGTAGCTTTGTACCAGCCCTACACTACAATACAAACAAGAGCCATTGGCATTGTTGGTTTAATGCTGGTACAGCGTTGTGGACGGTGCGTTTGCTGTACATTAGGCATTAGCCTATAGATAATATGATTAGCCTAACATTAAAGGTGATCTATCACCCCTTATATAGTATGAATAAATTTGTGACAAATAAATCAAAGTTGCCACAAGATGGGGCACAAGTGTTTCCTTATATGGGGTGATTGGCTATCATGTGACCCTCTGTGGCGGTCACATGATAGCCAATCACCCCATATAAGGACATAATTATTCATACCATATAAGGGGTGATAGATCACCTTTAATACCCAGCAATTTCAGTTTTTTTTCATTCACACTTGTAAGACTTCCATGGTCCAACGTGGCTGAAACAGAACTTGAAACCAGAAGGTTTCACACACGGTGTGGGCTCGTGGGTCCACCCTATGTAATGCTGGTTTTATGGTGATCCACAGTCAGCAACGCTGGCCCAACATACAGCCAACATTGGGGGACGTTACCGATGACCAGGAATATTTTTACATAGATCTATTTGTCCTGCATACAATGTGAAGTAAATACTCGGCAATAAAGTTGTTTTTGATATATTTTTCAGTAGTCTATCCTATCGGATAGGCTACATGTTATAGACAGAAGGAGTAGGCCTAGATGATTTTGTTGCATCTGCTAGGCCTATAGCCTTGTATAGGTCTCATGATAGGCCTACTATAACAGCTATAGACAGGTATTAAAATAAGCCTATAATTATGTAGGAATAATGTATCGTAGGTCTAATGCCTATTTCTATGCTTAAGTTTCCTGTAGGAATGTGATTACATTGTGGATTTGCAATAGCAACACTATAGGGTCTAGATAAATAGTTTCCTCAAAATAATAACTAGGCCCCAGCTAGACATATGCCTATGTCTTAAGCTAGCTACTGACAACTGAGCCTACTTTTTTAACATCTGCTCAAGTCGTTGCTTCTCATTCACTTACTTTTCATATTGACCTATGGAGGACCTGCTGAAACATCTGTTGTCAAGGAAACGAATATGCCTAATCGTTATACATAACATGCCTATATAGGCCTATATAAACTATTACTTGCCTGTGAACTAGCCTTATATAGGTATGAACTGATGATGTGTTGTAGACACCTCTAACGTTAATGGTATGCATTTATCATGATGTTTATGTCGTTCTTCAGAGGTGGTTTATTTATACAATCCCACAACCAAAGCAGCATATCGTTAGTTTAATTATTGAACAACCTTACGTATACACAATGTAACATATAGTCCGATTAGGGTGGTATGTAACCTACATATATGGCCTGCCAGGGCCTACGTTTACGGCAATTGGACACGTGTATTAATAGGCCTAATATTAATTAAATCACGCTGAGTGAATATCACTTTGCCTCGCTTTCTGCCGTTAGTGATAATCTCGCGACAGCAGGAAGCCTGGGGTTATATTCAGATCCCTGCTGTTTTCCAGAGATTTCAATAGTTTTTTATAGTGAACAGTTTCCAGCAGCAGTGGTTGACATACCGGGTAACCAGAAAGTGAACTGAGAGGGGGTTGCCTAGGTTTAATATTAGCACCCCGCCCTACTAGAGAGCCCGGGGTATTCCACTACCGGTATACCATATTTTTTTTGAAGTCGGAGGGAGGGGTGCTTCAACAACCTCCGCAACCCTGGCTCGCCACTGCAATGACTATAGGCAACACTGGGCAACACCACCCACATTTTGGTAATAATCTATTAAATCTGAATAATATTATTCTATGCTTAAAAGTTGATTTCTGTGTCTGTTTTTATGCGAACTATGCCAATTTTTGTTATGTTTTTTTTTAAATATTGATGCCAATTTTTGTAACTTTTTTAAATTTATCTTTTTTTGTAGGCGCACTACAGCATTTTTTGTAATTGTTAATTATTTTGGACGTAACTTCGTTCAAACTCTTCTTTTCCAAGTGAATACTTTTTAATTTTTATTATTCTACGGCCTTTTTTTGCGCATCTATTTCTCATTTAATTTGAAGCGATCAACTTGAAATCTGAACACAATGGTCTTGAGGTATCCATGATGTTATATCTTTTCTAACCTATCCGACCAATAGCGTGCAAGTACGCCTGGGTTAAAGGTGAAAAAGTCCCACTGGCAATACATTAGAGAACTTCAAACAGTCATATCTCGAAAACGGTGCATCTGAGATGAAACAAGGAGTGAAATTTTGACCCGGCCTATGGGAAGTAGATCACCTCTACTAGAGAAGAATATCTCGCCCTTTCCATGATGGCATGGTCAATTTTTGAACTGTTATATCTCAAAAAACGTTGCGTCTGAGGCTAGTCTTTCTAGCTCCTAGCTTATCATTATTGTGCTCCCGCAAATGTGCTAAAGATTTGAATTGTGTGTATGGGTTGCATAATTGTGTCTATTGAAAATGACTTGCTGAATCATTGCTTGTAAAATTTACACTGTTTTCGCATAGTATTTTTTGTGGAAGCCATGCCATGGTATAGACCGACAAACAATAAACATACAACACTTAAAATGTTCTCCTTGAAAAAGTTTGTCTATGGCAGCCACCCTCAAATTTGTATGAAGGGCACAACACATCAACGCCAACGCGAGAGCGAATATGCACGCGACGAGAGACGCGTCGAGAGACGCCGTAATTACCCGACTCTCTACAAATCAATTGACGCGAAAAACAACGCGAAATGTGAGGCGTTTTCCTCTGTTGCAAGGTCAGATTGTGGTAGTGACGCGAAAATCGGCGCGACACGCGAAAAAAATGTAACAGTTTTGAAAATTTTCGCGTTGCCCTTCGCGCTCGCTTTCGCCTATGCACCTGGTTTTGGAAATGATCAAATAGTGGGTTTTATAACCAACGCGAATTCGCGTTGGTCTGTTTTGCATTTTACGATGGATTCCTAAAAAACTGAGAATTACATTTTTTTAAATTTTATATTGTGAAAGAAAGAAAGGATGAATAATGAATGTCAGAATGGGGCTTCAGGCCATTTTTATGTACATTATACGCAACAGGCTAAACTGGGCCAGGGGAACATTCTCATGATGGTTAGGTTTCGGGCATCGGTCACTGCATACTGAGGCTCCTCACAATACTATTGAACTGCAAGAATGAGCGGTGAAGAAATATTTTCATTATATTTCGGCTAAGCTTTTCCATTATAAATCCTCTGTGGCATGCTGGATCTACGAATTGGAGCGGCAAACGGACAATGATAACGAGCCTGATTCGGATTTGCAGCGCCTCTGAGCTCGGGACACCGAGGATTTAGGCACATTAGAAGTTTTTCATTTCATTTCATGATGATGGTGGGAAAAGAGCCCCGGATTCTGGTGTAACAGGCGGTAGCGTTAACCACTGTACCAGGATCGCGCCCTATTTGACCTGATGGTGTCACGGAACAACACATATAACATAAGTGGAACCAAGATTATGATAATGTTCAATATCTGCGCACATAAAAATAGAAAAAAATATTGGACAACCCTTTTACATTTCTAGACATCTGCTCAAAAGTTTCGTTTCTGAACGATGCGTGCAGTGAATATAAATTATAATTTGATACAAGGCCTCCTATAGTGTTCTATAAAGTAATCAGCGATGTTTATAGAGAAAAATAATAAAAGAAGAGACGATCAGCTCATATAGCAGTCATGAGAGACAGCTGTCTTGTCGTGGCCGCAAAAGCGCAATATCAAGTCATAGTCCATCACGGACATGCATGCCATCGTCATCTAGAATGTCACTCATTGGGATAGTAAATAATTAACATGTATATTTCATATAGGCCTAATTATTTTAGTTAATACTTACTTACAGTACATATATTTTAGATCATTATCTATTTTATTCTATTATGCGCTGTAGGCCTATAACATAATGTACTGTTCATTTTAACCCTTTCCATGCGGCTCCCGGACCCCAGTCGGGATTTTGAATGAACAGTTACAGTTGATCACTGGTAATTCCAGTACTTACAAGGCCATATATGTGAATAACCACCAAATTGTGTTAGGGAACATTCAGACGACATTTGTTACCCATGTATGTAGAAAGTACACCTGCTTTGCTAGTGGGGGGGGGGGGTATTAACCCCTTATTAACCTCTTAAACGCTGTAATTCCATCACAACCTGTTTCACTGCCGTTTAATTCCTGGGGACGGGGTACTTGTAGTGCCTGATTATTCTGATTTAACACACATGACCCTTGTCTAATCGCAAATAATAACATGATCTGGGATTGCTCTTAAACTAGGTATCACTTCAAGGGCATGCCAATGTAACCCTAGGTCATTTCAAGGTCAAATTGGCATAAAATAGATAAAATTATGATTTTTGTCATTTGTGAGCCCATGTAAAATGACCTTGAGATGACCTTCGAGTGTTTTGTCGAGGTAACCTTGTAAACTAGTAAAGAGCAACTCCTGACCATGTCACTCTTCATGCCTATTGATATTATAGACCGGGATAAATCATTTATACTCCAGATTTTTTTTTTCCGATTTGGCCTTGGAAAGTTTATAGAAGGTTACTACCACCTCCCTTTAACCCCAGAATGTCAATAATCTACCCTAACATGTATGGGGAGAGTGCTCAGCTGATATATATGTCCAACGTTTAGATCTTCAGTAGAATACAATCAATCGTACAAAAAGTGATATATTGTTTAAATATGCGTGTGCATGAGAGAGGCAAAGAGTTACTCTTCAGATTTTATAAATATGGGGCCTGGCTATAGCTTGGGTAGATATCTAGCCTATTTTTGTTACAGCCATTTGAAAATTCTATCATTCTATAATATGCAAACGTATACTTTCATGTTGGAAAATATGAAGGAGAAAATATGCAAATATATAAATCTCATCAAATAATTTTCAGTCACATGACACTACTTCATGTGAGTTAAAAAAAATATTTGTACAGAGCTCTAGACACCCACTCTATGGAATCAGTAGGCCTACGTTATACTGCGCAACAAGAAATATGTAACGATCTGAAAAAATGTCCTCTTTACATGTTTGTTGACTCGATCCACTTTGACTTGTTCACGGGACATAAATAATTGGCTTAAGTGATGGCATAGGAGGACGAGTGGTTATACTGAAGTGTCTACAGGCAACTTCCAGTTGAACACATCCCAGTTTTTTGAGTGGTGTGTCCATCATCTCGGTGTGCGCAGCTGTTAAATCAAAGTTAAGAAAGCTTAATATCTCTCTTTTATTACATCATGTAATCAGATTAGCGCTGATCGCACTGTTGCCTATGTACATGATTATCAGGTTACAAATGTGCGGACGATTTTCACAATTTTTATATCCAATTGCACGTGTTTGGTTTTCCATCCCCTTTATCATGTTTATTAAGTAATGCTGTACAATCAAGTAACTCTGTTTTTTGCTGAATGATGTTTCATATTCTCGGCATGGTTTTGTATATCAGGTAGAGCTACGTCGCATATAATTGCTGATAAAGCCTGTTGTATGCGTATCACCCATCCCATTAATCATATGTCTGTATCTATTTTTCTGTACACATGAGATGTGTACCATCCATCAGTAACAAAGTACACTTTAAAGCATCCTCTCGTCTATGTTTGCCTAGGTACAGAGGAGGGGGTTTATAGCATGCCGAAGAGGAAGTATACAATATTCACCTGCGTGGTGTCAAGTGGGGCAGGTCCTGATGCCATCCATCCAAGCCACTTGAGCATGTGCCCATGAAACACCAGGTTGCTGTGATGACCGAAAAACAGAACCGCATTTTTAGCCTTTTATGTACTGTACATACTTCGCTGCATATACCTGTATACAGGTATATGGCACTCCTCTATTATATCGTCTACAATTTTGGTCACATCACATTTGAATCTGAAATTGAACTTAATAATTAAAACAATGATCACATTGCCATGTGTTTTGAACTGTTTCCACAAGATAATATGGAAACATGATATGGTTATTACTTATTGTTATAGGTCACAAGTGGTCACATTACAATTTTTTCCAGATGTTATTCATGCCAGCTTGGATGCCCATCGCACTAAAACTTCAAAAATCTTAAGAATGAGATTTTTAGTTTGATCTTTCTCTCATTTCCATTATAAAAAAAAATGATCTAAATCTTAGAATTTTAGGAGTGTTGGTCCTCTGACCTTGTAAATCGCTCTGGAAAAGTGATCTGGACGCTAAGTGAAACTTTTTCTCCGAAATCAGTATCGTTATCGCAGTGGTTATCCTCAAATAATCATAATTTTGTTATTTTGGATTTTTATATCATAATTTTGTGACAAGTAACACGCTGTCTGCTTTTGAACATGGGAGCAAGTAGGCCTCGTATAAGCAGATACTTTTAGGTTTATTGAGTGATGAAATATATGATTGTGCTTCAGTATTATATTGTTAAAAGGGAATGACGTGACGGATGTTCGTACACTATGCAAGCTACAACTCAAGGATATGGCTGATGGAAAAAAATGAATCCCAATGGAGTAAAAGAGCAAGTCGCTGCAGTTTTAACAAGATGAAAATGTGATTGTTGGTGTTCCAATATATACATTCATATTTCTCATTCACTAAATGGAGACATTTTTAATTTTCAAGTCTTATAACCGCGGACGTACAAAAGCTGTGCTTTTAACCACGTTCATTGAAGCTCCCGACACATTACAGTTTGAACAGCAAACTCGGAACGTTGACTCGATAATTGTTCAATGCTGGACTAAGTTCGCAAACGATGTGCCAACATTAAAACAACAAATGGACAACGTATCGTATTTGCTGGGATATATTGTCAGGAAGAATATTGTCTTCATCAATTCTCATCGGCCCTTATGGAACCATGTGTGAATCGCATGCTAATAATTGTACGGACACAACACCTGAACACTGTTTTTTTTCAATTTCCTACAGTGAACATATGAAGGTTCTACGAGTAGGCCCTGTATACGGAAGATGTGAGAGTCTTCAAACCTGCGATGAAAGTGGTTTGGTGTGGCTATAACTGCTGTCGTGATTTATCGTACTTTACAGCCTTTGATCCCAGAGAATAAAATGCGATCAACCAGAGTTGATCAGATTCAGTGTGAACGTCTTACAGATCAGCCCACCCTCGACTCATAGTTTCACCATCATATCCTGTCGATATGCTGGGATGCCAGTCGTGTTTAAGTAGCTGCTATAAATCACATTCACAAGCAGCATCGTCAGCCACGCCGTTATCAGGTTATCAGCACTGTAATCGCGGATGCTTATCTGTTATATACATATATATATTTATATAATACCTCAGGTTGACTCACATCATCGTACCACCCTGTGTGCTGTACCATAGCAAGATGTACCTTCGAAGTACCATATCATTCACTTCATCTCCATATCATCAGATCATGAATCAAAGGGTTTTTTTTATTTGCGCGCTTTCGAGTAGGAGTCAAATGTTTCCAGATAATGACTATGTCTGGGTCATTATCGACTTATACATCTGTGTAGGACACACTCGCCTTCAGCAGTCGTGAGAATCACAACGTTTCATTTGATTTATATTTAAATTTGTGAACATATTGATTTCATGGTTTGAGCAGAAAGAAGAGTCAGAGTGGTGTCGCATGTTCGGTTAGAAGTTCTCTCGCTGCCGCGACCCGCAGCTTCAAGTGGGCGAAAATTAATCACATTTTGTTAAATTTGAGACCTACAATTAGCACATTTTGAAGTTTAAACATTCATTTCATTCCCAAGGACAGTGATCACGCTAATAATGCCAATAAAACATTTTAAAATGATTTTTACATGGAATAATTTGTTCTTGAAAAATTGTGTAGCATTTTAGCAGCGGTGCATGTGCCACCTAGGTACTATTCTCCATGCCAATAATTGATACACCGTTACACCAACCAATTATTGTGTAGCATTTGACATCAATTTTGTAGCAAGCTGCTCCGTTACACCAGACAAATTATTCCCCCTGGACTGTAGTCATTTTTAATGCTTAAAGGGTTAACCCTTTCAGCATGTTCAGTGCCGGGACCGAATAGACATCTAAAGACGGTCCCCGCACTAGAAGAATAAAAACATGTATAATGGCCGTAGACCCATACCATAGGTAATCAAATGAAGCGGAAAGAACTAACTAAGACATTTATGATGTTTTCCATCTGAATTTTAAGCACCCTTTGGTCTCCATGGTTTATAGTAAAATACTTCAGCGTTGTAAAGGGTTAAATGGTTAATACCAATCACTCCAGTGATTCAAAGTGAAAGCACTGACAAACAAACAAACTGTGAGCTATTCTCTATTCAGGTATAGTCATGCTTGTCGACTCACTGACGTCATGCACTTTGGCAATAAGAGAGACGTTACCATAAGGTTGGGGTATGGGCTGAGACGAAACATCTACGTCTCGCACAGGCCGGCCCCGATGGCTTGTAACCTGGGGGTACCAGGTTCGACAGATAGGGACAGATATTTGTCATCGTGGTTGTGCATATACAGTGCTCCAAACTGTTAAAAAGGCATGTACAGTGCTGCATATGGTACTGTGCACTATAAAGAACCCTTGGAGGTCATTCGAAATAAGAGTAGGGCATAGTCCCGGCTTCGGGCTTCCTTCTGTCGCGATATTGCCATTATTGTGCAGAAAGCGACGTAAAGCAATATTCATATATATATACGTCTCGCACATGGCTAGCGAGGGATGATGAGATCAGATTATCATTACCCCTCCCCTCGTGAGACTCTTATCGTGCAGTATGAGTGGGTGTTCACGTGCAAACATACAACATACTGTTCATCTTGATACCTGAAGGCATCCGACAAATTTGACGTTTTCACCAAGTGCTGCTGTATTGATCAGCTCAGAAGTATAAAAATCTAACTTTCAGGCACGAGAGTTAAATATAACTACATTTTTACTTCAACACATGAAAATCATGTACAATTCTTTAAATAATCATCTTAATTTCTTAGGATAGGCTTTTAGGCCTCAGGCAAATTTTGGCGGATGCATATTGTCGTCATGCGGCGCGTCCGTCCGTTTGTCTGTCCGCCACTTTCACCATTTAACACTATTGTTTCATGGATCTGCAAATTTTCTCTTTAACGCGATTCGCTCAACAACAATTGCAGGGTGAAAATTTGTCACCCTTGCTCTTTTCTATTTATGTAGACGATTTAGAAAATTATCTTAGTACAAATGGAAGTGTGCCACTTGAAGTTGACAAAATGTTTAATACCGAAAATGTACTCAAGTTACTTGTGTTATACTCTATGCCGATGACACACTAATTTTAGCTGATTCACCCGAAAATTTACAAAAATCTTCACATAATTTATCTTTTTATTGTGAAAAGTGGCATTTAATTGTTGACAAAAACAAAACAAAAATTATGATATTTTCTAAGCGTAAATTTAAACATAGAAGCACTTTTTATTACACAATACCTGGGTAAATGTAAATATAAAGCAAAGACTACTAGACCAGTATATACAGAAATGGAGAAGTGATGTTGATATAGGTGTTAAATGTTATAATTATAGATTGTTTAAGTCAAATTTTATATTTGAAAAGTATTTAATAGATTTGCCTGATGCACTGAAATATATTGTATGTAGATTTCGCACTATAAACCATAAATTACCCATAGAAACAGGTCGTTATACAAGGATTCCAAAAAATGAAAGGGTGTGTGAAATGTGTAATAGTGGTCAGCTGGGGGACGAATTTCACTTTTGTTTGGAATGTCCTGCCTTAAAAGAGTTAAGAAATAAGTTTACACCTGCAAATATTTATAAGAGACCAAATGTTATCAAATTCGGACGCATACTTAACATAAAGAAAAAAATTACGCATGTTAATGTAGCTAAATTTATTAAATTTAGACTTGATATGTGTACTCATTAGATATTTTTATTTGTAACTATTAATTGCTAGTTGTTCGGCACTCTGTACTGTACATACGGTTTGGAGAAATAAATATCTTGTATTTTGTATCTTCACAAATTTCTGAAAAAATCGTGCCAGGTACGAATAGACAATACTATAAAACAAAGGTGTATGCGGCTTCAGGGAGGGATATGCCCTGAAACATTTTAACTCTATGAAATTAAAAAATGGCCGACTTGCGGCATTAATAACTTTAATTGCATAATATCTGGAAAACCCTGCCAGATAGCTAGACCATTACTATGAAACAAAATGTGAGACTCTGAACAATTCCAATTCGATCTAATTCAAATTGGTCGTCTTGCGGCCATTATTGGCTTTAATAGAGTGATATCTGTAAACATGACTAATTTAAAAAAATGGTCATGAGATATAGTAGATTAAAATTTTATAGTAAATTCAAAGGTATCGTTATAAAGTTATAAGTTGCTTTCAAATGATTATCTCTTTTAAACAATGATTAGGGGTTGAGGCCTAATTCCACCGCCGACGGGCCTTGTTACATCTAGCTCTGTTTGTATGCACTACAAGCTGGTAGGCCCTTATTCAGCTACAGCTGCCCACTGAGTGACATCATGTTTGTTTGTTCCTATCTAATATTATAGACAATGAGTTTGGTTCTTTACCACATTGCGCCTCCTCACAACACATCAACTCCTAATAGGCTTAGCAAAGTTAGTCCTTTATGATTTATATATGCGCTCCCCTGTACTATTTACACCACTCATAAAAATTACATGGTGATGTAGGCCTAACATGTTTGTGGCTTAATAATACACATAAAGTTTATGCTAGATGTCTAGCATAGTTTCAAAAAAATATTTTTTTCCTTCTGTATGGGAGGCGCACCATAACTATAGAAACAAATGAATTATTACAATGTACATGATGTATGTGTTAAAAATCAATATTCCTATAACTTTAAATTCATGGTGATGATGATATAATATACATTGGAATAAACCGTTGTTCAAAGGGTATCATTGGTAGCATATGAAATATGCATAACCCTATACATCATAAATGAATAATATAAGTTATAGACATGTTGATGCCATAGTCTGCATCGCCTATTTACACTTATATACACGGCCGCGAGGATTGTCTCCAAGTTTGTTTTTCAATTTAGAGGTTTTCTCAGGCGTCTCCATGCAGTGTGACATCCGCACCACATGCGTGGTAAGCCACTGGGCACACGACGTTGTTGCGACGTTGAATCAACGTCAACGACGTTGATTCAACGTCGCAGCAACGTCGTGTGATCAGCGGTAAGTGCGCACGTATAGCTATTTGTCTGGGCTTCTTTTCAATGGGATCAAGTCATCACATGTTTGTTGGCATCCCGCCCGTCACACGGCCCTCCAGTCATTCCTATAGAAGCCTCCGCTGAGCAACAGGGTCGCCGCGCGGCCGAGATATCACTCGTCAAGCACAAGGCGTCCCACCAACCCTGGCCCGACCACTGTATTTGTCTTCGTTCCAAAGCGGCTCTGGTATCTTCAAATAAATGCCGAGCTGATGAAAAGAGGTGACTGCCTGTAGCCAGCGTATGCGATTTGCATGACAAGGCAGCTTCACCAGTATTTATCTTTGTCTCCAGGGAGACGCAGTCGTACTTAATTGATGGCCACAAAGACGAATTTGGTAATTCTATGACCCTCCCCTCCTCGCGCCGCCATGTGTGTCTGCGTACATCCACCTACCACATTACTACACTGCTCTGCAAAGCCAAAACGCAGTAAATGCTTACTTGAAAAGTAAGCAGATACTGCCAATTTGAACGGCACTACAGCATTTAACGTAGATTTTACATTTTGTCAGCTGTTTGGATATGATGTATTACAATCAGAGAAAACAAATCTGAAAAATTGTCTGCATTTCGCACAATTATAAATGTAGGTATTTACAGTATACGGAGGGTTTAGAGGACTGGCTAAGCCTGTTCAGTCAAGCGTTACCAGTATTACCTGGCTATTATGTTGGTGAATGTTATGTGTGCCGCCATTTTCTCCCAGCAAAAAGATGCAAGCTGATCCTCTCTCGATGTCATATCAGCCTCACCCTTTAAGTCCTCGGAAAGCAACGATGATGTAACGTCTTCAAAACTCATAGTTTTTAGAGTGGGATAACTAACTTTTATAAATCAGGATTATTGTAGGTCTATCAGTGGGAAATTAATATTAATCCCAATTTACATGAAAAAGGTAAGGTGAACTGCCTTGTCTTGACTAAGAATTGTGTTATCAATCATTACCATATAATACTGCAATATATGATGATAATTAACAAGGAAGTTAGTATACTTCGCATACACTGCCAGACGAAGGCAAACAGCCGTAACTGCTTACTTGAAAAGTGAACAGTTACTGTTGTTTGCCTCTACAAGGCAGAACAACCCCCACCAAACGACACATCTACCCAATGTTTGACCAATGCTGGGCCAACGTCGTAGACGGTGGGCCAACATTGGTCAAACATTGGGTAGATGTGTCGGTGTTTGTTGGGACCGTCTTTCGGCGTGGGGATGGTCGGTGTTCGGAACCATAGCTGGTAAATTTGTATGGGCTTGATGCCAAAATTTCGGCGCTCGTCCCAAGTCAGGATTGCTAATCTCAGATGGTATCGATCCGAAATTCTTACCATCACCCAATCCTCAGTATATGACGCTTTGTATGACCCATGTATGGATAGGAATGTCTCACATGTATATGTCGCTGTCTGCGACGCAGTTGTATTATTGATTTGAATAATATAGCATATAGGCTACTGGGGACTTGTATATCCCAAGGCCTGCTGATTCACCATCAAATTTAGAATGATTTCAAAAACGCATGCTGTTGAAGGAATCCTATAATCATGTAAATGAAACAACGCAGATTTTCAAGCGAACATTTGATTTCTTTCATAATAATAACTTAATTTTCTCTTCTAATTACTTTTTTTCGCGGCTGACCACTGGTAAAGTCATGCCAATAAAAACATTGAAATCTATGTATTTTTCGAACTGTAGATATCTCACTCAAAAAGGTATAGTTGCTACATCTGCCTTCCTTAATTCACGTGTATTTTTAATTAAAAACGCAGTACTTTTAAAATGTCGATGTACTTTTCCCTTTTCCAACAAAACTTTTTGCAGGCTTTGTCGATGTCCACGTGAGTGACGTCATCTTTCATGTCCACAACAATCTCATTGTAATATTACATCAATCAGATAACTATCGGAATATCCGACAGTCAATTAATAATACAATATATGAGCTACTGATAAATTTGTGGTATCACTTCAGATGAACACGATGAAAGAAAAATGTTTTTTTCTCACAAAAGTGTGATTTGATAAGATGGTGAGGTCAGTCTGAGCCAGCAGACCCTTACAGGTGTGACGAGACTTGGTGCGCCCCTTATTTATTGGATGCCCAGACCGCATAATTCATTGGCCCAACTGGTGCTAAATGTAGGGCCAATGTCTCAGGTGTTGGTTAGACGTCAGGACTGTTTGAGGTCCTGCCGTTTATTGGGTACAGAGGTTGAGTGTTCAGTGACAACCTCAGTCTCCAGTGTGTTCACTCCCCAGTAAGCACGAGACATTGACCCAGTGTTGTTTCAATGTTGGCCCAGCGTCTGCGACGCTGGCCCAACATTGAAACAACACTGGGTCAATGTCTCGTGCTTGCTGTGTCAGCGTCAGTTTGTTATATGCTGATAACAGCGGCGGGTATTTTTTCAAGGTATGGTATGGCACGAAAGATTCCATGGCGAAGTGGACCCCCGTAGTCGGTGATGTACCTGAATCCATCGTTACTGACTTGTTGTTTGCCGCCCCCCCCCCCCGGTTTGTGGGCCCCTGACCCATATCTTTAACATGTGATTGGTGGAGATGTCCATCTCGACCAATCACATGCCTAAGATACGGGTCAACAACTTTAATAATACTGGTCGGCATCACATCTTTGTCCGTGATGTATGATTTTATGGCGCCCTAGACGAGTAGGATACGTTTGATGAGTAAGTTTGGAGCAGACACAACAGATTTATGTCCCTCCGGACGCTAAACGTTAACCCAGCGTTGAGTCGGTGTCGGACCAAACAGCCCAATTTGTATCCAATGCTGCTGGGACAACTGTTCCAAACTCCGCTTGCAGCACCACTCCCAAGTGATACCCCTGTCAACATGGTGACCGCATAACACTGGACAATGGGACTTGTAGCTAAGGACAGGTATCTACGTGGGCCCGTTTTCTCGTACAAGTCACAATAAATCGTGGGCTTCGAAATAATCGAGATGGCCATCTCGACCAATCCAAAGCCTACGATACATCAAAACTTGTACAAGAATACGGGTCCTGCTTCCTGGTCTTTGTCGTAGAAGCACCATTTCATTTATATCTCCCATTATCATTCTCAAACAATATGAAATTTAGTCGAATGACTGTATTTTATGTTGTGGTGTGAGCCTTTGGCTGTCTATGTCTTTGACGAACATGATAATAATCTTATCATTTCACATAATAATATTGATTTCTGCATGTAGTCATTGGGTTATAGATTGATTTTCGTTAATCGATATGTCTATCATTCATATGACATCATCTTCACCACTAGATAAATGTTTTTTTTCATCCTGGTCGCGATAGCTCCCTATCAACATACTTGTCAGAATCCGCCTATTAAATTGATCCTGGTAAGTTTGTTTATTAAGAGCTATGATCATGCCCTTTTCACACAGAACTGTGTTTAAAGGTGTGAACATTAACTACCCACCCTCTTACGTTCAGTCATACCCATAAACTGATATGTGTACCTTACGAAACGAACCTAGGATATAGGGAGAAAAGTGTCAAATTGTTTGAATGAATATAATGAATGCTATGCGATTTTACAAATATGCAACCAGAAAATAATTAGGAGAATAGTCATGACAGTTGGGTTAAAAATGATTTTCTTATGTTTAGTTCGTTTAGTTTTGTTCCAAATTTACTTTGCAATACCATAGAATATGATTTTTATCCCCCGCGCACGAAGTCATCAGGTGCCATGTCTGGCTGCTAGGCCGTGCGTCTGTGCATCCGTGTTTCGTTTTCGGATGATATCTCAGAAACCGTCTGCCAGATTGCTTTCATATTGCCTACACAGATGTAGATGTGCCCTTTGGAGGTTATGACCTTCGACCTATTTTTTTACCGTTGATTTTGAGGCGATTATTGACTTTAATTGATGGCGGATGAAAAGTTTAGTTTCCGGACGATATCTCGGAAAGCGTTTGCTGGATTGTTTTCATATTGCATACACGCATCCCTCAGGGGGAGTAGATGTGCCTTTTGGGGGTTGTGACCTTTGACCTAATTTTTTTCCTTCGATTTTGAGGCAATTATTGACTTCAATTGGTGGCAGATGATAAGTTCATTTTCCGTGCGAGATATCGGGAAGCGTTTGCTGGATTATTTTCATATTGCACACACATATCCCTTAATAGGTGTAGATGTGCCTTTTTTGGGGAATATGACATTTGACGTAATTTTGAACTTTGACTTTGAGGGCATTATTGACTTTTATGCATCCACTACATTTACTGCCCTATGTCAGTTTGGGATTATTTTATTTGACTTTAACTTCAGACTTCAGATTAAATGGATGTATTTACATTTACAATGTGACACTTACTTAGGCTAATATACTTTAATTTCAAGTGGGTGATATAAACAAAGCCCCATGATTAAAATGGTTGTGTTTCGGGCGTGGCTCTCACTGTGCATTGTGTTGCATCATGAGTTTGAGATGTTCACAGGGTCAGGTGTGTTAATCACTGAATGATAAATCACTCCACGTGTAAGGTAATCCGAGTTGAACGAGTTTTATAAGTATCGGTAAAGTAGTGAGACTATCTTTTTTATACTGTACACGATTCCCCAAATCCGTTTTTGTATCAGAGTAAATATGGATTATTGAGCAATTATAGTGTATTGATGATGAACACATTATTGACAATCTTTGTGAATGTATCGGGTGTTGACATAAATCATTAGAAGCTCAACAACATAACCTGATAGCTCAACGTCGTTGTGCTACTTATTCTTTATTCTCCGTGAATCAAATAATGGAAGAATTCCTATGTTTTCAGCGATCTCCAGATATTATATGTAGACATGATTGTGTAGTAGTATCTACATGTGTGATCATTGTAGCTCAGTTGGTGACATGATCGACTCCGTGATAGAATCCCGTTGCCGCCGAAATTGTTTATTTCAGTGCCTCCACTGTAATATGGAGATATCTATCCGATGTTTTTTTTAATGTTGGTCCACCGTCGAGGCACTGAAATAAACTAAGACACCAAAAGAACTATACAATGCAAAAATTGTTATGTGGAGAGTTCGAAAATCGCAACAATCTGGTGCCGCTCAAAACCTACCCAATAAACAAAAAACATTTGTATAACATTTGTACAATGTTAGACCAACGTCGAAGACGTTGGGCCGACGTTGTACAAAATTATGTTACACAAATGTTTTGTATTTACTGGGTATGACGACGACAAAGCGCGTCTTGAGTTCGCAACTATATACACTGGCGGTGATTGTGCAGTTTATCTCTTAAAAAACCTCTTTCTGATAACAAAGTTTAAAAAATCTGGTGTCATTGCAAAGCTGTGGACAGAGATATGATATGGCGGATGAGATAAGACACGACTACATGCTGAACATGCTTATTCGTCCCCACGCATCTTGACGCGACATATTCACATGGTACCATTATTATCTCCCGATAATTGTGGACGAAACGTCTGGTCTGATACGGTGTGGCACGGTGTTTTAGAAAGTTATTGATGGAACCAAGATGAGTTCCAACTTTAAGACCATTTTCTCTACTAATAGTTCATTATCTTTTATTTATAACTGAATATCGTACAGGTCGGTGGTTTATAAGTAAAAAAAAAGAAGTTTGAAAAGATACAGCATTCAAAACTGGGGGTACTATATGCAATATCATTGAGCATTTTTCATTATTATTCAACATTTAAAAAAAATCATACTTAAATGGATAAGCTCTTGAAGGTCGCCAACACGTGATGACAACCCGACACATGATGTTGAACCAATGTTGTCTCAATGTTGGTGCGCATGTTGCCCAACATTGAAGCAGCATTGGTTCAACGTCGTGTGTTTGCTGGGAATAACGTGCGCACCAGACAAAGCCCCATGTAGGCCAACAAACATGACACATTGAAACAGTGTAGGTTTATTGTTGGCCCACCGTCTGCGACGCTGGCCCAACAATAAACCAACATTGTTTCAATATGTCATGTTGTATTGGACGAATGAGGACGTCGTATCGTGGGCGGGTGAGAGAAACTTGGTGTTATAGGTTGCCGGGTAGATGTGACGACCTGATCTCAAGTATCTTTACTCTGTATACAGTACCTGTTGAACAGATTGTGATGGATGTATGTGGGGTACTGTATTGGGTGAACAGTAGACGTTATCCCAACACTGGTTCATTGCTGGACCAGCGGCAAAAACGCTGACCCGGAGTTGATCCAACATGAGGTTTCTATTTCTCATTGTTTGCTGTGTTATCTCGGCGCTGAGAACCTCAAATATGAACCAGCATCCCGGCAAACACGAGACATTAGCTTAGCTATGGTTCAATAGTGAGCCAACGTGAACAAAATTGGGCCATTATTGGTCCAAGATCAGCTCGTGTTTAATGCGATCACATAATTATATCGTCGTGTGGGGCTCACCTGAGGATGTGCTGACAGACACGACAGTATAGCAAATCAATTTTTAGTGATGCATTTTTTATTTGTGTGAACCTTTTCCAAATATATAATTTAAAGCGGTTTAAATTACATTATATTGTATATCAATGGCAATATAAAAAACCCAGCTTGATGTTGCAAAATGTATTTAATAATAATATTTAAATAAATCGTAGAAATAATTGCACTAAAATGTGTTCTTTTAGCCATTGTCTGCGACGCTGGATCAAAATTACAACAACTTTGAAGCAAGGTATTGTTTAGGATAGATCTCTGTGATCCAGATGCTTTTAACACAGCATACCGTATCAGCGTGGCGTGGTGATCGGTGGACATCCCACTGGACACACGACGTTCTTGCGACGTTGAATCAACGTCAACGACGTTGATTCAGCGTCGCAACAACGTCGTGTGCCCAGCGGGATGGGCTCTGCGACACTGGCCCGCGGCGACCTCACCTGGCCGGTTCGCACACAGAGACAAGTCTCGTCACATCTGAAAGTAGCCACCCAGTCAATATTTGCAGACACAGTACCACGCCGCCAGCCCGATTAGAAGGCCCGGGGGGGGGGGGGGGGTGGGGGCAGCGCCTGTACGCCAAACTCACAGATCTCTTGAACGTTGACCGGCCTGCCCCATCGTCATCTGTTATAGCTAGAGCATCTCTCGCTATCTCGTTATTTGTCTCCCATAGCGTATCACTTATCAACAGTAACACACCTGCAAAATCATCCGCATCGACAAGTAGAGAAGTATTGCATATACTTCGTCGTGCGATAGGGATAGAAGGCGTATAGGCCCTACTTATATCTTTATGTAAAAAAAACTGATATGCTGTGTGGCAAGGGGTAATGCGATATCAACCAGTGTGACTGACTTCTTGTATCATCCTTCTAGTGTGTTTTATTAAATATGTCATGTTAGTCATGATACTAACCTACAGGTGATGGTACCTCAACGTAATAGAAAAGGATCCGTATTTTTACAAATCGTCTATAAGGATTAGATTTACTTTGTCCCGGATTCTGCACTGCTCAACTGGAGATGAACAAATGTCTGCCCAAAGGCAAGTCAATGTCATTTGAAATTCGTAAAATTATTAGACATCACAACTTGTAAAAACTGTAGAGAAAAGTATTATTTATTTTCAGAAATACCTCGCATGATGGTCTCTATATGCAGTGCATAAAGTAAATATTATAAACACTTTTATCTGAGATTATTATGAGAATTTGATCACGAATTACATTTATTTACTTTTCTTTAGTTATATGTAATGTATTAACACGTGGTTGATAAAACGACCATTTTATATTTTTTTGTCACCAAAGAAACACACTTTTATAAAATATTGGCTGACATGCAGTGGTTATGTACTTCATATAACCGGAATATAGCGGACAATCAAACAAATTTGGAGGTTTTACATCCTGGTTTCCTCCATGCAAACATTATAAATGTCGATCCTATCACATTATCAATATTGTGCCAAAATTTGGGGCTGCCAAGCTGCTAGATAACGTATGACCTGCGTATATGCTACAGTCAAGCATTCGATAATATAGGTGTGCTTACAGTGGTCGGTTTTTTTCCGCCGCTGCCACACAAAAGTTAACTGATGAATTTTGTTATTTTTCACATTATAACCTCTTTACCTCTGGTATTCGGGCGGGGGCCCTAGGGTAGTGGTTAGCACCGCTGCCTTTCACGCCATAGTACGGGGTTCGGTTCTCGGTCTCGGCGGTTTAAAAGAAACAAAAAAAATGTTTCCTCCCCATCCACGTGTGAAAGTCAATATTATGGGGAGCCTCCTTGACCGAGAGGTAGCGTGCTCGGCCTCAGATCATGTGGAGGCATCTATATTAAAATAAAATTGACACGGTGGTGTGGTTTTTGGAGGGTGTGTTATACTGCCTTGCAAAGCCAAAAAGTACTTGAAAAGTGAGCAGCTACTGCCTTTTGGCTTTATATTGTACGACAAATGCACGAGAAATGTGTATGTACTAAATATTAATTTTTAGATTCTAAGTTTCAAACACTTTGTTTGCTTTGACTTAACAGAAAACTACTGTTTCTTGAATATTATAATTAGCGTTATAATTTGTTCAAGGTTACTGTAATATGAATCAAACTGCTGTTAACGTAAATATTAATGGTACCCCCTCCCCCCCAAAAAAAAATATATAAAAAGCTGTTTACATGCACAATACAATATCTAAAATGTAGTCTGTATGCAAGGAGGTTCCTTGATGTATATCTGATAAGCCATCTAGTTAACATACGTGTAACAATCTGTATGTCTGGCCTAAAATATGTACAGTTTCTGTATTCGTCCCAGAAAGGTTGATCTAGCCTTTGATTTTCCATTTTTGACCAACTTTTGAGACGCCGGCCAAACATGCATCACCATCATATCACCGTTTATCGACTGTGTTGGACGTTCGGTTTATTCTGTGTCATGGTGGTTGACTGACTTTCACGAGTCTTTGGAAGGGGAAGCGACGCCATACAAAGTAGAACCTGTCGTCAGCGACTTCCTGAATAAGTTTTGTTAAAACATCTACCTTGTTGAAACAGTACACAATCTTATAGGCTAAATCAAAGTCAAGTATTACAGAATGTATGACTGTCACACACTATCTCTCTCCATGAACATCTATTTCACCACTCATGTTTTAAGGTAACGTGGTCAGTGCTCAATTTTATATCACAGCTCACGGGTTTGGTGCGTATTTCAATGGTTTGAGTGCAGTGGATATTTTATTTTTGTAACATCTTAGGTAGTTGTCACAAGCAGGCTGTCAATAATATTCATTACTAATGTTATCGCTTGAAAACCCGGCCATATTATGTTACACAACATGTTACGTTTCACCCATTTTCGTAGCATGTTACGTGCTCGCCATACACTATGAAACATGTTCTGCAACAATTAAAGTTACGCCACATACGTGTTACGTAATATAGTTTATGGGGAAATGGTACGGGTATTTTGTGTTACGTAAAAAATAGTACTCTATATTTGATACAAAAATGATGTAAAATAAACAGTGATCTTAGATATTACTTATCGGGAATATTTCTAGTCTGACATCACCACAGGTGCAGGTGCAACAACGACATTCCGCAGCTCTACATCAAATTCGGATTAGTAGGCCGTATGTTGCATATCCGACCGGTTATCAAGGAATATGCATTTTCTAGATGTGTTAGTCGTTCGTGCCAGGTCCGACTGTACCGCACTATATACGTGGTATATTAGGGTGAGTCAACTAGGATGATGTAAGGTGATTGAAGTTGTGAATCTGGCCTTTACTTCTTTGGCTGTGTGTGAAACCCGCGCCTGTGACTGGGCAGCGGTAGATGCTGTGTGAAGATGTTGACTATTGGAGGTCAGTGAAGCGATGAAGCTCGCTATCGCTCTGAAAGCATCTTGTAGCTGCATGGGCTCACTCACTATATATGTACATGCTGCTAAGATACACACCCTGGCAAACACAAGACGTTGAACTAATGTTGGTTTAATGCCGGACTAGCATCGAAGACGATGCAGCAACATCAAAATGACATTTGGTGAATGTCTCGCTATACCCTCTGTTTATGATGGTACATGGAGATTACGTTTTAATTTTCAACTATTCCAGTATGACCAATTCTGGTATTACAATTGAATGTCGTGTAAAAAGTATGCGAGTGAATTTTCCTCCATCCTAATCGCTTGACATACTCCTATAGTTAAAACCACTAGGTTGTTATCTTCTGTTTTTTTAGTTCAGATATTGTAGGCCTATTTTCTATTTAATAGAGATGTGTACAATATTGGTGTTCACATTTTTTTGCTTTATACTGTGAGAAATTAAAGGAGATAAGTAGTTGAAAGAAAATCATAATTACATATGGAGAATAGGTTTCTGATGCGTTCAGATAAACCACACGTTAATTCAATGTTGTTTGAATGTCACGCCCTGATGCTGGCCCAGCGTTTGTATAGCATTTCATCAGTATCCGGAGATGTATACAATCATGTGCGACCTGCGTCTGTACCCACCCTTCGTCTTCTCAGTGTGTAATAAAGGTGCGTGACATACCATATATCACGCCAGACCTCTGACTTCAGCTGAACACTGGCCCAATACTGGCGGCTGTGGCTGATCTCTGAGCCATCATTGTGCTAACGGCACAGCACTTTCAGTTTGAACCAACGTTCGTTTAACGTTGGTCCAACGTCTACGACGCTGGACCAGCGTTAAACGAACATTGTTTCAATGTGTCGTGTTTGCTGGGATGTGTCCAGAGTCCCGACCAGGGAGGATGAACAAGACGCGGCTTCGTGGTAAAACGTCCCAGCAAATATGACAAGTTCACCCAATGCTGGGCTACTGCTGGCCCACCGTCTACAGCGCTTGACCAACATTAGCCCAGCATTGGGTCAACGTGTCGTGTTTGCTGGGGTGTCATCATGATGACGTCGTGACTGCAGGAGGGGGCAGGGACGCAGATGCCTAGTTTTACCCAATCGTTGTAACAGGTTGTCTCCAATGTTGGGGCAACACCTTTGGCTGAGGCCCGGCGTACAACATTTAGCTTGGGCAGCAGGCAGTCATCTGTGCCAAATGTCACCACTGTCACCCCAGCTTCGTCACCAAGAGTGAGGGAGAAAAAGGTACACCCCTCCGCGGTGTCTGTAAGCTTAGAAACAGGCCACACTAATGCCATCTTTCGTTGCAGGACAATATATATATTATTGAAGAGATTTGACAAATAACAAGTAGTTCTCTCTCGGAGAGAGCGAGAACTACTTGTTATTTGTCAAATTAGGGCATACAATTTTTAGTAGAGGGCAGATATATCGAGCCAACTTTGTTATGGCCTTTCTGTCCCCTCCCCTACTTACCTGTTACCGCGGCGTGGCCCGTCATCCCCATTACCCCAGCTGACAGAAGGGCCGCTGTACCTATCTGTGCCCGGCCCCCAGTGCCGATAACCATCCGCTAATCTACCCCGGTCACGACTCGCTTCAGCAGCGTATACCCCTGTCTGCCGCGTGGAGCCACCTAGCGGCGGCTGTGTGAACCCACTTCGCCATCCTGTCACTATAGATACAGGGCGTTGGGGTTGTGACCCCTCAGAGTTGACCAGGGACAAACTTTGTTGACTGCGCCGCGTCATTTCGCAGAGACAAGAGAGGTCCAGGAGGGGTGACCAGTTGGGAAGGGGCTTCTATAGCGTATTGGAGCCCTGTACGAGACATAGACTTATAGACCTACGTGCAGCATGATGACGCCGACACTAATACTGTCAACCGAGATGTCATCATCATCATCATCTGGTATGTCACATCATTACCCAGCAAACACGGCACATTAATCCATGCTGCTTAAATGTTGGGCCAGCGTCGAAGACGGTGGGCCAACATTGAAGCAGCATTGGGTGAATGGCAACTGTTTGTTGTGTACCGTCTCCACGTTAATATTCAGCACTACCCAGTAAATACCAGTACGTTGGTTTAATGTTAGGGCAGCGTCGTAAGCGGTGGACCAACTGACATTTGTTCAATGTCTCGTGTTTTTTTTAGTATAGCCCATCTGTGTGTTTTTTGAATAACAATTATTTCATTATTTAATCATCCATCCTTAAGTCAGGGTCTTACTTGTTGTGCATGTCGTGAAATGTTGACATTACGTATGCGGCATTTAACGTATTTGTGCAATTTGTTGATGTCACTGCGTGGATATAGACGATGAATCAATGTTTTAACGTTGGTCCACCGTCTACGACGCTGGACCAACGTTAAACCAACACTGATTCAACGTCTTGTGACTGCTGTGTCACACATGCATGCAGTATAATTTGTCATACATCGTGACACTGGAATGCTACCGTCGCCGGGGATTCATTATTCAGCAGTGTATACCAGGATTCTAAATCCCGAACACGTACAGGTGTATTTATCAGTTTGAAGACGCTGCCGTTTCTCTTACAATGCAGCCAATTGAGGTCACATCCAACGTACGTGGTGTAAAGACCACCGGAGAGATGTTTTCCATCGTGGAAGCGGTGGTGTTGACACGGTCGTGTGCACATCGGGGTCAAGACGGGGGTGGGGGTGCGTGCTTTAGAGCGATGATGAGGAGGACGCTGTCGTCCCATGCTTCATGACACCGCCCTGCAAGGCGCAAAGGTGGTAACTGCTCACTTTACAAGTAAGCAGTTACCGCATTTGTGCCTTGCGCGGCATCACAGATGGCGGCACGCTACAGCGACTTCCAAGCTCCATCGCTGGCTTAACGCCCGGGCGACACGTAGGACGGCGGCCCGGGTTTGAGCCAGCGTTGGTCTCGTGTTTCCACTACACAGGATGTGGTTGCTGAGAAGTCTTTTGTGAAGAGACGCTTTTTACAATACCGGTAGAGCCGGCTGCTCCACGTGTCATCACAGCCAGCTACCACCCCTGGTCTATTTGTAGCTGCAGGCCAGGCCTTTCACCAGTTTTTTTCATGGTCTCCTTTCAGAGGAAAGTTTGGAGATGAGATTGTATTGGTGTAAGATAGTAATGCGACTGGCTTATATCTTCCTGTTTTTACAATGCATGTATGATGTAGCTTGGGTTTTAAATGTGATTTGCTTCTGTAATCATGATATGTTTATGTCCATATAGTCCTTTAAATACTATGTAATTCTGGGTATTATTGTTCATTTGTCTCATGCAGATGTATATTGTTCTCGTAATTATTTAGACTGAAAATAATTTAGGCTGACACAATCAATGAAACGTACTTTTTGTCTTGTCAATTGGAATAATTCGTAAGATTTTATTACCGTCCTGCCTCAAATAACCCAACAAGGTGTCATACATGTAGACTACACCTTAGTACATAAAGGAATGGTCTATGTCTGGGTGATTTTAATTGTCTTTTTTTGTTGACTTTGGGAATAAGGCTTCAGGGCGCACAGGGTTTTCAGCGTGTAGTTGGGTTTGGTCTGATGCTGGTGAGCGTCGCTTCGCGTGAGCGGTTCCATGGTTTGGCTGATGACACTGCTGTACAGCCTCAGTCTCCTGGGCCCTGATCACCGTCTACCTCTTACTGTCTGCATGACTGACTCTATGCTGATGTCCTGGCTTCTACTCTACAACGATGCTGTATTCAGGTGGTGTTGGCTTTAACGAGTGGATAACATTTTGTTATCGTCCATCTTGCTTTCAGTTTAAAATACCTACTTAAAATGTTTAGACCCGCATGGAAGATCTAATGAAGGTTGAAGAATAAAGATCTGAAAAGTTAAAACCCATGCCTTAATTTCCACATTTGCTGGACGATCACTTTCTTGACCGTTATCGACTTATTGCGTAGAGTTGATGACGCTTTTTTTATGCATTGGGTGGTGTTGTGAAACACATGCACATTTTCTCTAAGGTTAACATATCTACATAACTAAATCTTATGCCACCATGACATTTTGGCAATGTATCAATGCTGATGCAATGGCTGGTTAGCATGGTTTGTTATAACATTCTACAATGTTTCAAGGGGATAGACACTCGATACCCGCGTTGGTTTCTGTCATGTTTACCGCGGAATATATGCCTCGCTGAGTTGCCACTACTTGCAGCGATAAACACGGCTGCCCTTCATCTGTTTATAACTGATTCATGAAAATTTTGTAAATGGTCTGTTATAAACATTTATGCTCACAATTTTGCGATATTTACGTATCTAAAAAATAATGCAAAATAGCTGGACCATACTTGTGTACATAAAACAAAATGGAAGGTCTCGGAGAAGGATAACCAATGATAAATTTCCTGAGAAAAACATAAAAAATGGCCGACTTGCAGCTATTTTTACTAATTTTTTGTTAATATTTTGGATACCTTCCTTGTCTGATAGCATGACTCTAAAATAATATACCTGTTGTTATTTTCCGTCGTTTCCGAGCAACTCTTTCTAGTTAGTAATCAAAAAATAACAGCAGATACAAATATCTAGAGTATAGTGCAAATTAAATGAATTAATTCATATGTATATGTTGTCGAATATGTTTAGGTATGTTTTTAAGTCCAAACTTAATATATTACATGATAGTCGTATGGATCTCAAATTAGAGCGACATGCTGGTGAGCATTTCCGTTTACTGTTATATGCTTCTAATTTGTTAAATCAAGTTGTATTTTACTGTATTTATAAGATAATGACTTCAGATTGTCAATAAGTGTATATGTCTATAAATAACGATCGATGTAATAATGAACTATATAGTGATAACTATACATACACGTCTGCTAAATCACGTATCTCATTCTACAAACTAAAACAAGCCAAAGTCGTACCTGACGAATTGAAGTTCTAAATCATCAGAGATGGTGTGAAATCAAGTTTACGTGCTTGTAGAAGTAATATGCGATATTGATTACAAAGTGTTTTGTACATGTTCACTGATAAGTGCCTGTAGGCATCACATTAATCGTCTTAAAACCACTCAGTAACCATGTTTTGGATTCCAGTGAGCAATATAAAAATGCTACCAATACACTTGACTATTACATATAACAGAATGTGGACTCTTTGTTAGGCCGCCGCAAGTTTGCAAGTAGTGTTTATATTGAAATATCTTTTTAATTGAAATGTCCACATCCGATACTGCTAAAGTCTCGGTGAACCAATCGTCATCATTGCATATTCCACTCACAATATAATTTAGTTTACCAAGTAGATGACTTAACCATAACGTAACCTAAACATAACGGCTTTAACCGCTTTAAGTAATTGGGATTTTCACCCACTTGCAGTTGTGTCTCGCTAACGCGATTCACAACTTCAAGTGAGTGGAAATTAGTCAGATTTGACAAAATGGAGGTCAACGATTTTGAAATCTTGTTGATTGATTTCACGTTTTATCTTTAACATATTGAAAAGCTGGTATGTAATGTGCTAATAAAAAATTACACTAAATACCGAATATAATCGGGACCGACGGTCAAAGGAGTCGATCACGTTGAGATGAGTCATCTCATCATTTGAGATACGCAAGTTTGAGTATAAGCAAACTTGGGTTTTCCGGAAACGCTATCGAATGGTTCAGTGACTACTTAGCTATTTTGAGACCTCCTCGCCCCCTTTCCCCCAAAAGACGGCATCGGATAAACAGCCCATGCAGTTGTGGAGGAATATATGATGTTGATATCCCATTAATTAGTACATGTCTGAAACTATTTTTTACAAATTTAGAATGTTCAAATGAAATAGGTGAAGGTGTGAATAATATTTAGGCTTTTAAGTAAATTCTCTCCCATCACCATGAACTGGATAAATCATACTTGCACGTTTATTACCATATTTATTTCTATTGTTTTGAATCCCTTAATATAGTTTGATGCTGAACACAATGCAAATCAATGAGATGTTCGATAGTAAGAATTCCAAGCAAACACGATACATCAACCCAATGTTGTTCCAATGCTGGTCCACCGTCTACGACGGTGCACCAGCATTGGACCAACATTGGGTTGGTGTATCGTATTGTCTGGGAAACTCATTTTGTGTGAGATTAAGAGATGACTGACTGCGTCTCACACGATTGACCCCCTGGACATGTATTATTCAAGTCCACTCCTTGCTGACACTGATTTCTGTGGATGAACTTTTATTACTCCGCTTCTGTCGGGCCTGAAAATGTATTTTGTCGGCTAAATGTATGGCCAACGTCTCTAACGTCAGACCAACACTGAGCCAGAGCTGGCCCACTGCTCCATGCTGGCTGTAGTGACGGGGATAATGGATCAGTATGGATCAGAGATCGGATGAATGCTTGTATTGACACAATAGGTGTACGCTGTGAATCCTGAAAATCTCACGTCTTAAGAAAAAAAAATTCGCGACAACCTCCTGAAGAAAGTTCATGAATTGATCATTTTTGCCATTTGAATAATATATTTTGAAAGCGTGGATGGTGCGATTCTCGGTAATGGAGCCTGCTGATTTATGGAAAATTCGCAAAATTTGTCACACGTGATTTTTTTTAAATTACGGTATATTACTGCAGTACTATGGCATCCACATCCTCGTCTGTGTAGACATAAGGGGTGGGAGGGGGGGGGGGGGTGATAGCCGAGGCCTGTTAATAAAAATATATTTACAGTACCTCTGACATTGAGATCAGGTAAGGAGGGGGATGTACAGGTACATCAACAAGGCGCGAAACATGTACAGGGCGGCAGTCGTGACATACATCCCAGTAAACACGAGACGTTCATCCACTGTTGGCTCAATGCTGGGCCAGCGTTTGCGACGCTGGCCCAGCATTGAGCCAACAATCGGTGAACGTCTCGTGTTTTCTGCGATAGAGAAATTCGGCCATCGTTTTTGCATTTTTTTAAGCGAGTCTGATCTAACATTGAGCCAGCATTGTTAGAATCTCTAGCTTTCAGTACTGCACGCATCTTGATACTGAGAGGCTCATGAGTGCACTTGACAACCTGTTTTCTCACATAAGAGATTAAACACACAGGCCCTGAAACACATCTGCGACAGCATAGCGCACGTCGTCGTTAATCTACCTGCTGTGCACATTATATGATGTTGTAAATAGATGATTCCATCTTCATACTTTGTGCAGTGTAGGCCTATAGTGTAGTTTTGATTGTTTCGTATCCCCATCACACGAGGATAATTATTTTTTAAATATTAATTTTTTCTGATCTTATATTTTAGAACATACACCCGAGCTACTAATCAATAGGAAATTTTGACATATGATTTTAAATTACCCATAATTTTATTTTTTTTATTTTACACTCTACTAAAACTTTTTAATATGGATACAAAATGGTTTAAAAGTAACAAGATTGTACTTAAAGATGGACAAATTACCCTGTGCTATAACGAGTTATGACAATAACATGGCCAATTATTGATTGTGAGCAAGTTCCTCCATAATTAAAATGATTGATGTATGACCTTCATTCAACCGTGTAGTGGAGAGGGTCTGTATCATTCCATAGTATTACAACAGATTCCGTGGTGAACTAACCCGGCAAACACAAAACATTTGTATAACATTTGTACAATGTTGGACCAACGTCGGGGACGTTGGGCCGACGTTGTACAATTATTATACAAATGTGTTGTGCTTCTTGAGAATACGTGGAGATCAGGACTTCGTTTCCATAATCTGATGCGTTTACAACGGATTACGTAGTGCTAGAGAAGAGGGGGGTACCACTCATTTTCATGTTATTATCTCGTGAATGGAAATTTGAGTAATTCCCATCTACTTTGAACTGTTGACCGCCGTCACACTCAACAGCTCAAAGTAGACGATAATTATCATGCCTGCAGTGATGATAATGTTTTTGCCGGCAGTGATTTCTACAACACCATGATGTCATAGCTGTTATGGTTATGGGCTTAGGTATTTTGGCAGTACTCTGGATAACATCGAGAACGTTACTTTTTTTAAAATAATGGCACAAATGCTAGTGAAGTAGAAAATTGAAAGAAATAATAAAATATGGATTGAAAAACGATACTCCAGTAAAATCGCGAACAGTTATATCACGTTTTAAATGATTTTCTACCCCCCCCCCCCCCCCGATCATAAGATTTGTTCGCCTCGATCTCTGTGTAAACCTTCCGTTTTCTTTATAGAAACAAAGCCCTGCTGCATTTTTATCATAAGTATGACGCTCTGTCAAATCCATGTACCAAGAATTAATAGCATCAACTTAGTGATGTGAAGTTGATAAGCTGTGTGACCATGCACGCAGACAGCAACTTGAACTCGCAACCCACGACTTCTCTCTAGCAGTAAGCCAGTATCTGTTTCTCCAAGAAAGCTTTTCAAATGTTGAGCCGACGTCACAGACGGTGGGCCGAGATTAATGCCACGTCGGCTGAATGTCAGGTGTTTTCAGGGCAAGCGGGACGCCGCAGCATTGTTTAGCTGGTGTTGGCCAACGCCTCCTGTTTGCTGGGACTGCGCCTGATTATATCATCAGTGTGTTCATCTACAATACCGCTGTGCAAAGCCAGTAGGCAGTATCTGCTTACTTTAAAGTAAGCAGATACTGCCTTTTATCTTTGCCCCGTAGAATACACATGATACAGTTTGGCGGGTTTGTACAGTGGGCCTGTCCGGACGCAGAGCCCATAATAGGATAACGTAACCTTTATTATGTTACAGTGGAGGACTACTGCTGAGTGGGCGGCCTACTAAGTCCAGGTAGATGGGTTTCTAATTGGGCTGATGTTTGTTAACTGCCGTCTACGCGACAACGCCCATCACCACGCAAGCGAAATTCTCATCGAGAATTGGTTCAATGTTGGTTCGAGTTCAACGCCGTTGACGCAACATTGAGCTGACTGAGATATAGTTTGGTATATGGAGGGATATCCCCGCTGTCAGGGTTAACGGTTGAGCAGCCACAGACATGTTCAGAACTGTTCAGATGTCATCTCTAAGGAATTCAGGTAGATTTAAAAGATGGACTTAAAATTTATAATAAATGACTTTATTTATAATAAATGACTTTATAATAAATGATTTCAGACCATAGGACTATTTATGATAATGATTTTAGCCATACACGGAGACATATAGGACGCGTAGGATGTAGGATGCGTGTGTAATTTTCCGTTAGGACTATTTACTCAAAGGGACAGATAATGTAGGGCCTATATGGTGATTTCAAGATTCTGCCAAATTTATGTAAATGTGAGTGCCCCTGGCGACTGTCTTCAGCAAACATAGCGTGTCCATCCAGCAAATATGAAACGCTGGCCCAACATTGTTTTACTGTTGGCCCACCGTCTACGACGTTGGCCCAACAGTAAACCAGCGTTGGGGCAACGTCTCATGTTTGCTGGGTACAGGGCTGATAATCTCGTCGCCAAGCATCCACGCCATATTTATGTATAATATACAAGGCTGTCGTTCAGGCCGCGTGATGTAGGTGCAGACATTTATATTGACATAGCCATTCTCTCTGCAGGCTGATCTTAAGCTGACTATAAGATCTGTGGCAGGCAGGATGATTGCCGGGATAACGTCTCTGACACTGGGCCAGCGTTGAGACGGCATTGCGCCGGCGTTGCTTTTAGGCCGTGGTGATGATGATCCCTCAGGCTCGGGCAGTAACTGCACGGATGACTGGTCATCAAAAGACGCGGCGCCCACATGCAAATCTTTCCAAGCCGAGATACACGGCCGGCTCCTGATGAGTTTGGGCAGGTAGCCAGGAGGTCACCGTGTTCAACCGGTGTTCATGTCCAATGAACAGCGCAGCGCGCAGCGCTGACAAAGATATGGTTGCCAGATTCTGCAATTAAATGCCAGCCTGATGGGTGACTCTCTCCACCCTCTGTGTTGTCAACAGCCCCCTGTTATATTTTGTCTTCTCATCGCCCCCTCCCTGAGTCCACGATGCCGGAGCAAGCCCGCACCCATCCTGACCCACTAAGTTATATGAGATGGCCTACTTTATGTTCTGCCGCTAAGCTATTTTTTCTAGCCTTTTCATTTATCTACGTTAGTTTCATCACAGCAAATCTTGCTTTTTTCAATATAATTTGTCTTGATAAGTAGAATTTATATTGAGGTTAAATCGTGACTTCAGGGATGTGTATTGCTCAGATCGCTCAGAGCTCCGTAAATGAAGAACGTCCGTCTTTCAGAACCTAGAGGGACACCTCATACAATACCAAATGATGTGGAAACCTTAGCCGGTAGGATCGCCGAGCCAGCCAGGCAGAACCAGACAAAGCTTAGGGCTGATAAACGTGATGTACGCGATCTCCATTTATGACTTGAATAACATGCGGCGGAGATTTGGGTCGCTTGGGGGAGGGGGTGGGGTCATCCATAGATGATCCCGGGCGCTGTGTGAAGAGCGGCCGAATCTCTGCGCCATTTCTTTGCTCTCTTGTGTGACGCGCCTGGCATATAATATACTGCTCTACAAAGCCCCGAAGGCAGTAACTGCTCACTTGAAAAGTAAGCAGCTAATGCCTTTTGGCTTTGCACGACAGTAGGCCCTATACAGCCGTATACCCCACGGTGACTGCTCAACTCAGTTGACTAATTGAGGCTCGTGTTTACCTTGGTGCTGCCAAACAGTATACAGGGATCAGCACTTCGATCTGAATGGATGCTCCACAGATGCGGGTGAACACTGGTATTTTGCTGCCAAAGTTTAGCAGATTTATTAATTATTAGAGGCCTAGGGAGAACGTGCTTTAACACTTTGAACCCTCACAATGCATTAAAGCGACGTTTTGCATCTCTGAAGAAGGACTCCTACACTTAGATTTTTAGAACGAATATTTTCATGGGACTGTTTTAATAATAACAATATATTTGTTTATTTGACACCCACTTTAAGTCATCAACCATTACCATCTTCATGCACTACAAGCCGAGAATTGCTGTCGCAAGATGATAATGATAAATTCAGGCTTGGAAGGGTAAACATATTTGGTACTCAGATTGAAGAATGTTCAGTAGATTCATTGTATAACATTGTATAACATAATGTTTGTGATAGAGCATCTAGTTGACTGTGGAGTTATATTTGGTTCGTGGTACCGTAGTTACTATAACCGATTAGGTTACCAGACATGGCATGTCATTATTACCGATATACAATATGATCAGATGTAATTAATCAATAAGATAGAACACCATCGCATGTGGTAGGCATAAGTTGTTAGCTGGTTAGTTATATGGTGATCCACTATATACATGAGGTGTGAAGTTAATACGTAATTGATGCCATGTTCATCATATCGTCATATGAGTATATTTATAATACGCTCGGTAAATGCATGGATAAAACGATGACCATGCTGTTAGTAAGCCAAAACAACTTTCTATTAGTAAGCCAAATACAACTTTCTATCAGTGCGCCAAATACAACTTTCTATGACGACTGGTGGCAATAATGTTGACAATATTTGCCAGGCGATGAGCAGGCAATGTGTAAATCTGTTAGATGATGACCATGCAATGAAGCTAGGGAAACAGATAAGATAATGCCGCGCAATGAGTACGACGATAACCAGCTTATAAGCGAACGAAAAGACGATGGTTAAGCAATAAGTACAAAAAATAGTCAGATATTAATAGATAAGACGATAGTGATGCAGCGGGTATTAGCCGGCACCTTTACCTTTAGAGAGGGATATGGCGCAATAGTTAGAGCGTGGCGCTTTGCCGATGTCGCCCCCTGCCGTGCGGTTTCGAACCCCGCTTGGTGCATGATTTTCAGAAAAATAGGTTTTTCCCTTTTCAATCTTGGGACATTGTTTCGATGCTGTGTCCTTGGGCAAGGCACTGCACCCTCAAACGCTTCACTTGACTCAGGTGAAAATGAGTACCTGGTAGGACAGAGATTGCAATGTGTACGACAAGTTCAATGCGCCGAAATGGCTGCAAGACTGTATGCTCTCCGTGGAGTTGAAATGACACACGAATGAACAGGTCGATTGACCAGAGGGTAAAGTCAGATGATAGGTCTTCAGACTTGACATCAGACTATGAACCTTTAGCTTTATCCAGGCAATGAGTGAGACGATGGTCAAGCGATGGGTAAAGCAGTAGTAGCAGGCAGTAAGTAAAGACTTTTGCCAAGGAAGTGATAAGGCAATGGGCAATTGATGGATAAGATGATGGCCAAGTGATAGATAAGATGTATATCACTGATATGTTTTTTCCTGTGTTGTATTTCTTGTGTTGTATTTCGATGATACTATGGTCGTTCCAGAAGCATCTTTTATTTATTGGTGGGACCACCCGTGCCACTCTTGTAAAGTTGTTCTGGTATGGACACACCTGGTTGCTGCTGCTGGCAGCTTGTGGATCAATGATGCAGAGAAAGAGCATCCGCTGCAACCTGGATGCAGGCGGGTGGCTTCCCACGCGCACAATAGATCACCTCCAGCCATGCATTGATCTGTTTAGGTGTAGGGCAGACCGAAGGATGTTGATGTTGCTGTGAATGGCATGGTTGAGCTAGCCTGTCGCGGGTACTGGCTACATTTGCCCTTCTGGTGCTGAAACCGTGTAGAAAAATGTAAAGTTCTCAAGCAAGCGTGTAGGAGATAAAATACCCTCCATTATATCATTAGATTGTTATATTCAAAGTATATTAATCGGTGATAAGCACTTCAATTCTAGTTGATCTTACATTTTTAGCTTTTTGAAGCTGATTAACATATTTAAATGAATGCTAACTACTGTCTGCGGTTTAGGCGATAAAGTGTCAGGGTAGGGTTAGGTATTGTCAAAGCATCCCATCGCGCATGGATTTGCTGCTCGGGACACGCGTCCACCCTATTGATGCGCACGGATGCTAGTCTCTTGAGCCCACGTAGGACTCTGTATGAAACAATAGGAGGCTGAAAGCCGCGTGTCATATTGATGATCCCGATCCAATGATCCATGGATTGAGTTGTCTACTCCCCCCCCCCTCTCTCCCGCTGACTGCATCCACGTCTAGTTACAAAGCAGCACTGACTATGAATGGTTGACAGGGGGGGGGGGTGATGTGGTGATGCTGAAAGTATCGGCCGCAACAGCATCTGAACATGATACACTGACCCAGTGCTGGTTCAATGTTGGACCTGCGTCGCAGACGCTGGCCCAACACTGAACCAACATTGGATCAGTGTAGCGTGCTGATTGGGTGTAACATCTCAAAATGATACATTGATTAAAGGCTGGCTTAATGTTGGACCAGTGTCGCAGACGGTGGTCTAACATTGAACGAAAATTCTGCTGACTGGGATAGTCATAATGATCCAGGTATATCTACTGCATCATGTCCGGCTCAGCAGTTTCAAATAGCACGGGGTGTTGTCCCAACGTTAGATCTATCTCGGGCCGACATCTAAAACTTTGAGGCAACGATTACCCTTCATCTGGTTTCCGCATCAGAGATGAAGTCCCCCACGCGAGGCCGTTACAAATGACTTACTTCCTGCTCGTGCACTCAACACTCGGGGGCCAGTCCCCGTCACGATTATCGAAGAAACAAGTTTCTACTTGGTCTAGTGGCTCCTTTGTCCTGGCCCGCTGCCAAGCATCTCCCATCACCGGTCACCTGGCAACGGATGTTGCCAGGAAGACGCGCGGATACGTGGACGCTGGCGATACCTCCATCAGTGGATACCTTCCCATCGATAACGCATCTGACTGGATCGGGATCGTTCGTTCTCTTCTGCAACTTTGGTGTTCTGTGCTGACGGGTGGATACTGGTTTAATGCTGATCCCCGTATACTGCTCTGAAACAAGGACTCTCTTCGCTTGAGTAATTCCACATCCTGGGTAAATATATCAGCTCAGTGGAGATGCATTTACCTGCGTTCTGTCTGTCGGCAGTGAGATGCAGCTTCATCTTTTATTGATGAGTTGTAGGAAATGCTAGTTTTCGTTGCAATCTCTCTAGAAAAACAATGTAACGAAATATTGCAGTTCTAAAATTTCGTGTGTTTCCCCTGTTTTGTTTGTTGGTGGAGGTTGTTTGATGGGTTTTTGCTGTCTGTGTTTGCAGATGCTGAGGAGGGGGGTGGTGAGGAGGAGACTGCATCATCATTATCCAGCAGAGCGGAGATGGCCAACGCGTCCGAGTCCTGCACAGACATGTCTCAGGCGTCAGACAGCCAGCCCAACAGTACAGCACCAACATCAGCAGACGAGTACCAGGTAAGTACTACCCCATTGAACCAATGTTGGTTTAAACCAACAATTGGTTGGCGTCCCATATTGACTGTCCGCTGGGACAATAATGTATATGGCAAAGGAATAGATGTGGTGGGAAGTAAGGAAAAATTAAAGTTATGCAACTCCTAATAATTAGCAGAATGTCAACAACAAAGTAGTTTGTTATGCAACACTACATATACCTTGATAATTATAATGATGCAGGAGATGCTTATAGCGTTTGCTTAAGCGCCGCCGCCTGTCATTATTGACCGTACTCGCTTGTTACCTTCGTCTGCAGGAAGGTATAAATGTTTTTGGTCTTGTTGCTTGGTCACACTGTCTGCCTGTTTCGCCGGATTACATAAAAAATAATGAACGGATTGTTATGATTTTTTCAACTGAGGTGTGCCTCAGACCGAGAAACAATCAAATAGATCTTGAGCATGATCCGGATTATAGTCCGGATCTAGAATACGGATTTACGATCGCACGGATTTGCATGGAAATTTTATCACAGGTGTGTCTCGGGCCAATGACCAATCCACTAAATTTAGGGGATGATCTGGATTACGATCCGGATCCAGGATTCGTATTACGATCATTAATTTTGGCGGAGGTTTGCAGTGTCTTGACTGACTCACTGTCTAGTTATTGATGTTATTTGTTCTGTCTGACACGGGAAATTTTATAGGTGATGTTTTTCTTACATAACAAAAACATTATATTTTATTAATAATTAAGCATTGAAATCGAAGGTGTAAATTCATATTAAAGGGGGGTAACTCATACCGGGTTAATCTGAAAATGTTGAGAGAGACGTGATGCATTGGTATAGCGTTGCGCTTTGCAGGTAAAATCTGTTCCGCAGGTTCAATCTCTTGGTGCAAATAGATTTTCAGAGAAATACCATGTTTCTCCATTCCGACTTTGGGACATGCTGTGTTTCGTTGTTATGTCCTTGGATAAGGTACTTAACCTTAATGCTTCACTTTACTCAGGTTTAAATCAGTACCTGGCAGGGCAGAGATGGCAATGCGTACGATAAGATCCCTAACTCTGTAACAGTCACGGGGGTCTATGCTCCATGGGGAGTTGAAGTGGCACATGAATGAGTACGTCTCATGACCAGGGGTAAAGTCGGCTGCTGGGTCTTTAGACGTGATAACATATACTATAAGCTGTTTACCTTTACCTCAAGACTTGATGGCAATAATTTTTAATTTGTAATGCCAGTATTACGATGTTTTCAATCAGTATAGTGACCTTTGACAAAACCCTAGTGAAGATAGTACTTTTAATCAATTTTAATTTTCAGGTGCTTTCAATTTTGTTTTCACATTGTCTCAGATGTATTGTAAGGGAGGTATTTAATTATCCAGTTTACGGAAAAGAGCACCTGAAAAAACGGGGTCCGCTCATTATGTGCTGAACGTTTGATGTCTGAGATGTTATTATTTTGACCGTCGACAATACGTCGGAAGCTAACACTTTAGGCGCAACAAACAAAGTTTTTCATTTTTGATACACCGATCCCAGCAAACACGAGGCATCGACCAAATGCTGGCTTAATATTGGCCCACCGTCTGCGACGTTGGGCCAACATAAAACCAGCATTGGTTTAACAACTCATATTTGCTGGGTTAGGCCTACTTGTTCATTTGAGTGGTTGGGCAGCTCCACGCGTGAATAAAAATAAGCACTGCAATCAAAGTTTGGGAGGCGTATTGTTTGTGACGGTTACAATAGAAAACAGACGGCGTGAACTTCACAGGCGTGACCACTGGTGACTGCGGCCACACTTGATCACCACCTGGTGATGTCTTCACGCACTGACCAGGCTGACTGGTGACAAGTCTCGTCGTATCGAGGATTAACAGATTGGTCAGATTTACCATTTGAGCTCTGAGTCACCGTACATTATAATGATCGTGTTAATTGGCACGTTATGCAGGATTTGTTGAGCATCAGCCCTGGGAGGATTATCTAAGAAGAAAATTTGTCCCAAGAAAATTTGTCCCACAAAACGTAAAGGACTTCGTCACCAGTTATACTATTATAACAGGAATTATAACATTGATAAAAACGTTCATTATAATACCTATATTAACTAAAGCTTTTTACTTTGGACCTGTAACTTGATTATGATTATATAGCTATTTGACGTGTTAAAATATCTTTCATACTATGATATAATTATGTGCTTTATCCAGCATCTGCAAAAGTTAAACCTAGGCCGTCACCGGAATTAAAAGAGTTCATCAGGCGCTAGCTGAATCACTATCCGGATACACTGTATCTAATCCATGTAATCTGTTTGTTTGACGCGATTCTGATGAGCAGGATAATCATCTAATCTTATTAATAATAAACGATGTGAAGTCATATGGTCCAAAATTAATGTTCAACTTCTAAGAATCCATTAAGTAACTGATAATCAGGCATATACTATAATGATTTATTGCTGATGGTTGTTTATGATAATTATTAAAAAAGACAATGTTAAGAAGTAAACTAAAACCATAATAGCACAATTCATTATAAATAGATTGTTCATTAAACAAATTTGCCTAAATCTGATCACAATAAATTTATAATCCATAATTATAAATGTTATTTTAAGCTCACCAACACAGATTTTTTTTATTATTCCCAAAAATCCCACTACTAAGTAAAATATGTAAGATAATAAATTACACAGAAATTCGAAGAGTTTAGTTCTTGTATATTTAACATACGTATACATGTATATGTATATGCTTAAACGAAGTGTTAAAGAATGGAGAATAATTATGATTGCGTCTGACTGATTTCCTATTCCTAATCACAGTCTGGAGGAATCTTCGTATTGCACTGTAATGTCACTGTTACATACGGCCGCACTACGTAATACACCCATTATATACCGAGGTAGCCACCACTGCATATTTACAGTTTATTCTGTCACATATCTCTTTAATTTACATGACTATGCCAGTCTACCACTCTGTTCGCCAACGTGATTAAAATGATAAATACTTAGCCTACACTTTCACATTCACGAAATATAGGCTGTATTTTTTTGTTTGCAAATAATCAGGTTATTCTCACAATTTATATTTCCGTTACCAAGGAGGTCAGAAATCTAAGGGTTAATTGTTTCTAGCTCGCACGAGGGGAGATTGCCGCGATTATACAACACTGCATCTATAGCTAACCCTCTCCGCCCTGTGGCCTTATACAACAGATCGCACTGTGGAATTATTCTACATAAAAAGAATGAAGAATGACGATACTATGCATTTAGTTTCAAAGTAGATTTTTAAACGATGTTGAATATTAATTTTAGGCGAATATAATGAGTAGGATAATGTAGATATACTAGCGTATGCCCACAATAGTTATATTTTTGCTGTGACGTGTATTTAGTGTTTTCAAATATAACACTTGTCACCTTCAGATGATGAATCTTATTTTAAGAACTCTCAATATGAGTTTTTTGTGACCACTGCTAGAGCCTACGAAGTGCATAACTTAACGGAAAAATACTAACTTATGGGGCTATTCCAGCGAAATGTTTATTCAATATAAACACAGTAGTGACAGCTTAATTCTTTGGTCATTATATTGTCTCCAGCTGATTTAAAGAGATGCCTCAGCTTGTCAAGACTTGTGGTGCGACACATCACTGCATGTACGAGACAATCATCCAATGTTGGATTAATGTTGTGCCACCGTCAGCGACGCTGACACAACATAAATCCAGCATTGCCTCGTATTTGCTGAATTACTCCATATGTGGTGTGTTGATTATCTCTATTCCTCTGTGGACGAGACTGTTCAGAATTACTCAGAATTGCAATGCTGAATTTCAGATGGCATAATTGACAGATTGAGTAAATAGACGAAAATAAGTATATAATCCAAGCGAAATGCAATACCCCTAAACAAGCATATTGTGGAAGAAATCTAATTTTTCGTTTTGAAAGCACCCTCTCCAAGCTCGTTTCAACATGGAAATAATGGGATTGTTTGTGAATGATATCATATAAATTTCATAATTGTCAACGCATAGAAATGTATGCAATAATGCGCTTTGTAAGTACACTATAATAATAATAATAATAATAATGATAATAATAATAATTATTATATTACAAAAATTACGTGTGAATTATCGCATCCTTTCGACATGTGATACGGAGATCATATATCAAAGAATACATTGAGCTTTAATAACAAAAAAAGTAGGCTTAGTTGTGACCTGGTTTAGGATATTTTTCAACGTTTGTGTGGTTAAGGCAATATGCCTTGAGATTTGATCTGATGTGGATCGTACATAGCATAAAACATATATTGATAATTTATTTTTTAATGGTATATCGTGAAGGTGTGCCCAGCGATGTTGGCTTCAGTTTACCTGTTGGTTGTGATGTGATGATGCTCACTGTATACCTATTGCGTGTTGATGGGCTTCTTCACCCTACCCCCATCCCCACCCCTTCTGGGCGCCCTCAAGCATCAACTTGCCTGTTGCATGAAGCCACCCCCAAGTCCCATACCTTTACTGTACACTGCACTGCAAAACCAAAAGGCAGTATAACTGCTTACTTGTAAAGTAAGCAGTTACTGCCTTTTGGCTTTGCACGGCATTTAGAGTTGTCACGAATTTGCATCCTTGCCTAATTCGCCCCAGCAGCTCGACCCCTGTCCATGAACAGTGACGCTGATTGAACTACCGGTAACAATAGGTTCACTTCTCACAGTTAGCAGTCAGCGTAATTAGCGCGCCTATGATGTGCCGTAATCACCATTGAGGACGGTTTGGAGGCGGAGGAAACTCCCTCCCTCCTCCTCCACATTGTCGCACAGGGCAACGCCGTACCCCCCTAGTATCAAACATCACATGCACACTCTTAAACTCATTGGAGCTTGACTCTCTGCTTGCTACAGCCACAATTATAGGCATGAGTGTAATAATCAAGCTGCTTCTTGTTTCGTGTATTTTTCACATTTTCCCGTCATTTTGATACTGGACGAATTGCTGCATTTATTTAGAAAAATATTTAAATTTTTTATGATGCCACGCAAAAATATTACAAATGTAATTTTCTCTAATGCTAATGCGCCACTGCATAGTAAAGTATGTTCTCTGGAAAATGCGAATTGTTGAAGGATGCACTGGAGCATAACCGATAAAACTGTATAAACAAAAAAGAGAAATATTTATTCCTATAAGGAATGAAGCCCTCGTGTTATCTAGCACTATAATATAATATCATAATATGCTGCCATTTTATTCTGACCCCCAACCTAGAGCTCAAAGTGTCTCAGAAACATCACAGTCTTAAACTCATTGGAGCTTAACAGGTAGGACGCAGCTATTGACGCTGTCACGGCTAGGGTGTTGTGGAAGCCAGTGACACCCCCCCCCCCCCCTCTACCTCCGCGGAACAACATCAGCGCACGGAACTATTGTCAACACGTAGCGTGGGGAGGAGGGGGGGGGGGGGGGCTGCAATGTACGGCTGAACGGATTTAAGCAGCCTGCCCTTACACGTCCAGTGTCACACACCCCTCCCGTACTGGCTTACCTGGGCTGCTGCTGAGGTGCCCCTAGTGAATACTGAAGCCATCATCCCCCCTGGCCACACAGGTATAAACCACTAGGATATGGACGACTAAGTTTAAATGAGCCGCTGATTCCGTCAGTGCAACACCGACTTTTCACCGGCTGATGGGTAAGATTTATATTTACGTTCTCAGAAACAGGACGGGTTTGAATGGATTCTAATGGATATTCTGGTGTTTTAGCATCGCTTCATAGGGAATAGTTTCTCAATACAGAATTCCCAGTAAACGGACATTGACACAATGCTGGTTCAATGTTGGCCCAGCGTCTGCGACGCTGGCCCAACATTGGGTCAATGTCTCGTGTTTGCTGGGAAGGTGTATCCACCTGTTGACGTTACCTGTAAAAGGATGTAATTTCGTCACTTCAGTATTAAGAATTGTATCTGGCACTTTAGTAAGTGACAAATACAACTGTTCACTACTTGTGTGACGATTTGTCGGCGTTCAGTGAGTACGTTGCGTGTATGACACATGATATAGCAACCGTAAGAGGTGAACACATCCTCATGTTGACATACTCAGCGTATGACGCAGACGACGTGGTTTTACACCATTATCCATCCATATGTCGGGTTTCCGCTTGTTAACAGTTAGTGACATCTCTGTATGACGTGATCAGATGTAGTATTCACCTCCTGTTTCTTGAGAAAGATCGTGAAATTATATTTTTTTCTGTAAATTATCTTGGGAATAAAGATGTCGTTTTTATCACTCCGTGAGGTGACAGCTACGACCCTTCTATATCCCGGCGTGCTGAATATGGCGAATTGACAGCGAGCGATTCATGGTTTGAGTTGGATAAAAATTACTTGAGTATCAGGCACCCAGTAAACACAAAACATTTGTATACCATTTGTACAACGTCGGCCCAACGTCGAAACATTGTACAAATGTTATACAAATGTTTTGTGTTTACAGGGGTGGGTGGGGGGGGGGGGGGGTTGGTAATCAGCCTCATACTGATTATTTATAGATGTTATATATATTTGTATTTTAGACATCATAGAATTTAGATTTAATAACTGTGGTCTCTTGATACTCCACGAGGGTTGCTGGAGTAACATCTTCAAGGATTCAAATTATACACTTCTGAAGGTATGCTAATGACGTTATTTTATTACAGGAATTTGATGAGGATTTGAGACCTCTAGTGATTGACACCACAAACACACGTGAACAGAGCCTGGCCAGCTCATCGAGCTGCTGCTCACCCAGCAACCCAGACTTGACCCAGGCCCAGCAGGACGACCCCACCATGGGCATGGCTCATGAGCTGAACAGCACACACTCCACTTCTGACACCTCGATGATCACCAGCCTGAAGGAATATGAGGTGGCTCCTCAACAGCTCGCCGACATGCTGGGCACCAATATCAAACCTGTCAAACATTCCTCTCCGTCTAAGACACGACGCAAGAGTGACAAGGTAAGCTATCAAGGTCATGTCCATCACGCCATGCCGGCAACTTCAATATTTATACCCCACCGTTTTTTTTTCAATATGGCATTTTCAAGCGTGAAGCCTTATCAGCAAATTACCATGTAAGATAAAAATATTTTAGGGATTTTTTTAAACGGGAAAAAATGACAAGATCAAATATTTTTTGGGTCATTTTAAGTTCAAAGTGCTAGTTGTTGAAACATATTTATTTACCGAATATCCATGTTTATTTACCGAAGATATATTGCTGCTAATCAACATGCTCTCCTCAGTGTTTGCTGGGTTTTCACATCTAAATAACATGAAATATCCATCAATTTGGTAATTTAACATTTTTTGTGAAATTTGAAGTCATTTATTGCGATGCACTCTAGTTCAAAACTTGCTCAAATTCTGCATGATATTTTTATAATCATAAAATTAACCATAACATAATAATTATTTCTTGTTGTTGCACGCAGATCTTGCCGATCGCCAACATGGACGGCGGGGAGCGGTACATCTGCCCGGTGTGCCACCTGGTGCTACCCAACAACCACGAGCTGACGAGACACATCCGCACCCACAACATCCACGGCAGTACAGGCCCCGTGTCCAGTCCCAACACCTGTACCATCTGTGGGAAAATACTCAGCTCACAAAGCTCACTGGACAGACACATGCTTGTCCACTCAGGTTAGTGGCGAATAAGTTTTATGAGTTTTATTTCATCCCTTAAAACGCTGAATTATTTTTGCAAAAATCAATGTTTTTTTAAATTTGAAATCACCATAAATGTCTTAGTTATCTCTTTCCGGTTCATTTGAATACCTATGTTATGGGTCTAGGGTCATTAGAAATATTTTAATTCCTTCAGTGCCGTCGTTATACGTCATAATATGACTCTACAGACAGATTATGACATATATAATTCCCATGTGATGAGCTGGAATTGGACGATTGTACTTTTTTTTCCAATCTTGTATTTTCGAAAGTATTGAATTCAGTTATTATTGTTAATTGATGCCACGACAACACGATTGAGACGATGATGTTTCTCTTTGGTTTAGGAGAGAGGCCGTTCAAATGCAAGATCTGCATGATGTCTTTCACCACCAACGGCAATATGCACCGGCACACGCGCATCCACGAAAAGGAGGATATGGCAAACGGCGCCTCACCGTCCCTGCCCCCCAGGGCCGAGTCCGCTGGCCTGGCCAAGACACCCAGAGTGAGAAAGAGACCCCAGACGTACGAGAACGGTATGGATGTGGGTGCGACGCGCCCCCGGAGCGCTAAGAGAAAGAAGGCCTCGTCAGACGTAGAAGACGGCTCCCCTGCCAAAGGGTACACGGCAAGACCCGACGGTTATGGCAAAGATGTGGTGTCTTCCATCTCGTCTCTCATGAACAGCTCCACCAATGACATGGTGAGTGATGCATATTTAAAACTGATTTTTTGAGATTGTGCTGTGATGATTTTAATTGAATAATTTTAATTGTAATAATTTAAATTTTCACCCACTTGAAGTTGTTTCTAGCTACCGCGATCCACAACTTCAAGTGGCTGAAAATTACTGATATTTGTTTAATTTGACACTAAGCATTTGCAAATCTTGATGTTTAAACACACGTTTCATTCCCAATAAATGTGATTAAATCAGCTAACAAAACGGATTGATCAGCAGACAAAAGGCTGCGGATTTTAGAGATGTCCATTTTACCAATGTACACTTGTGTCGTTTTCAGATGAGCTCCTTTTTGCCCAGCAGTCCCAGTAATTACAGTCCCAAGGTACCTGAGCACAAGCGGGTTGCTGGTGATGGGGAAGTGGTGGCTCACTGCTCTCTGTGCTCAGTCACCTTCCAGAGTACCAGAGGTCTTCATATGCACAAACTCCTGGTTCACATGCAGAGTGATAAACGTGGAATCGAACCCATTTTATCAACAACAATCTCCAATAACACCACAGGGTCTCCATCCAAAATGACAGTCGGCTTCTGCGATTTGGACTTCCTCGACTTCACTTCTGATAATTTTTCGCTCGTTGCCAAGTCTTGGTGCGAGAGAAATGTACGGCAAGCGAGCAGTGAGTTCCATAAGTTTGTATGTAAGTTGTGTCCGAGGGCTTTCCCCTGCGGCAGTGCTCTCAAGATGCACATGAACACTCACCCACCAAACCACGCCAGCTGTACCATCTGTAAAACCACCTTCCAAGATAGAGATCGCTTCTGTGATCACCTCCTTCAACACGCTCAGCACAAAGTGATAGATCGCTACGTGAACACACAGGGTGTACAAGACAATGACATGCAAGATATAGTACGTAAAGAAGAGTTCATGTTGGTGATGGGACTGAAGATAAAACCATCTTCAAATAAACTTCAACCACTGAAAACAGTCACAGAGTCTTCCACTGCAGTTATATCAACCCAAGACGCACGAAAGGTTACTGATTATTCTACTATTCTGGAGAGTTTGAAAGTAGTTAACAACTCCAGCCAGCCTAGTCCTTTACTTCCATCTAGTCGACTAACAGGCTCTTCACAACAGTATTCCTCAGCCAAGCCCAGTCAGTCATTACCCGGAGCATCTACTAATCACCTCACAGTCTTTCATGCCAGACAGCCCAGTGTCAACTTGAATTACAAGGGTGATCATGCCACAGTGACACCAGTACGAGGCTTCTCCAGTCACATGAAAACCACTCCAGCAGAATCTCCCGCCTATAAAGGCATGATGATTAAACAAGAGTATATATCAGACAGCCAAGACATGGGTGTGGATGAGGCTAGTCGACCTTCCCCGAGTACCAAAACAATGTTAGATATTCCTGTACCAGTGAGAGAGGCTCAAGAGAAAGACATGGGCATGTTTAACTGCAAGTGCTGTGACGAAGTCTTCTCCAACTATAGAGCTTATAAAGGTTGGTCTGATAATCTGATAATATTGTATATTTATCACTAAACATTCGCCTTTAAACGGGGTATCTTGATCTTCGAATTTCATCCACAGTTTACATTTTTTACAATTACTAACATATTCTATGATATAAAATATGAAAAAAAATATTTCAAAAGAATACATCGATTTATTATCATGCTATTGTCTCTGTAGCACATAGTCGCTCCCACAAGGGCTTGTCTCCTTACAAGTGCAACCAGTGCCCGTATTCCAGCACTGATAAGAGCACCCTGATACGCCATCTACGCACTCACAACGGAGAAAGACCTTATCAATGCCGCATCTGCGATTTCCCGTTCACCACCAAGGCCAACTGTGAGCGACACGTTAGGTATGTGTGCACGACTTGAAATTATACTGTAAATATCTTCCCAGTAAACACAACATTTGTATAACATTTGTACATCGTCGGCCCAACGTCTTCGACGTTGGGCCGGCATTGTACAAATGTTAAGCAAATTTTTTGTGTTTACTGGTTTAGCCTCCTGAGTTCTGGGTTTATACAAATACATCATCCACTTTAATTCCAAAGTACTTGAAAAATATCATATGACGTGAAGAATATTATTGAGTATTTTATGATTATACCGCGATTCATACATGACTTAACGGTGGAATGATGTAACTCAGAAGAGGCTCTCCGATTGAGAATTTAGTCAACTAAGCCATGCTTGCTTTCCAAAACTTAATATCTCGGCATGTAATCGTTTCCCTAAGGTAAGATGCTTGTTTAAAGACGCATTGACGTCTCGTGTGTGGAAAGTGTATCGCAAAAATGATACATATCACGAGATGTCCATGCGTTTAAATGTCATGCATGACAATACCCCCATCCTCTGCATGTAAAATGATCGCCTGTTGTTTTGGCTGCGTCCGGGAAGTAGCTGTTGTGGCTGGTGCAGCACGTGGCAAAAAGTACCACTATTGGGTAGGTTATCTGTGACTGTCTGTGGTAAGGAATGAACACCTGCCTGTTTTCCTTGATTTTGCATGTATTCAATGTAGTGTTGTCTATGACATACTGCCGCGCGACATCAAATCACAGTGTCTCTGACTTAGCCTCTTGTCCTGCTGGAATTGTTTCGTTCTCTTTTTAATATTGTTAACGCAATTTTCTAATTGATAAAAAATTATCTTTCCAAAATTGAATTATTCGATAACTGAGCATCTCCCAGGAATTATCTTGCTCCTTTCATTGAAATTGTATTCAGCTTGAAACTTGCCAGTACCCAGTGAACACGATGTATTGAACCAATGTTGTTTTAATGGTGGGCCAGCGTCGCAGACGATGCGCCAACATTAAAACAACATTGGTTTAATACATAGTGTTTACTGGGTAGATAATGGTTAAATAGCGAATATCAGTGGTGTGATTTCACCAAGCGGGTCCAGCTTAATAAGGAAGAGATACTGTGCTTTTGATCTGGTACGGCAGTATCATGTCTTGTCTCCCTGTTGTGCAACGTTGCGCATGGCTTTTGATCACACAGGAAGAAGCACTTTCTTGACGACAAGGACCACGTGGAGAGAGCCATTCACTGTATGGACCAGCAGCAGGGACTGGACACCTCTTCCAACAACTCCAACGATTCACTGAGCCAGTACACGGCAGAGCTCATACCGTGCCAGCACTGCGGAGAGGAGTTCAAGAACCTGCACGCTCTGAGGGAGCACCAGCGTGTCAGCAGCGAGTGCTGCGTGAAGCCTTACATGTGCAGACTCTGCTCAAAGTCCTTTGTCAGCAGAGCCAACAGTCTGCGCCATGTGCTGCATCAGCATCCAGAGATAGAGCCTGCAGCTGCCGAGAGGATGACCCTGGTTAATGATACTCTGCTGCAGGAGAAACTGGTGATGGACAGTCCTGATTCCAGGAGGTCTTCACCCGTTCATGGGAAGTCTCACATAGGATCCGGCCCGCCCCAGAACGCTCACAGTCGTTCATCAGATTCCTGGGTTGTGGCTCCTCCCCCGGCTCTGATCACCGGGCCTGTACCCCCGCGTGCCAGGTCGGGTCACAGCGCCCTGGTACACCAGCCTCAGGCTGTTAGACCTCGTCCTCAGCAGCCTTACATCATCACACCACCTGTACCTGCCGTGATCAAGGCAGAGGCTCAGGACGTACAGGAAGAACAACCTCTAGACTTCAGCATGAAATCTCAAAATCAAACACGTGAACATGTCAAACCGCGCTATGTGCCACAGATCAGCCCTGTCATCCTCAATGATGATAATGATGAGCAACCCATGGATCTGACAGTGAGTAAGAGAGCCGCTCTACCTGCTCATCACCCATCTCCTCCTCCTGCTGCTACTGTACAGAGAAACACCAGCCGCCTTGGTGCTATCCTTAATCACCAGAGCACCTCATCAACACGCTCTCCACCATCCCGCGTACAAAGTGCTCACCCCAATGTAAGTAGACGAGAAGCATCAGTAGTAGAACAGCGGCTTAGGGCATACCCGGTGATGGTACCCACTCCAGTTTTCCCTCTTCCTCCTCTTGGGTTAGATTACGGCATGCCACCTTTCGCAAGTCAACCGCTATCCTTCTTCAACCCTGTGGAGGGTAAATTCCAGTGCCCTTACTGCGGTGCGCTGTTCGAGCATGGGCTGAAGGTATGGCGTGTGGTTGCTTGTTGTCATTACCAACCACGTGTGGCACTTTCAGCACTGTTTAGTATAACCTCTATTAGATCACTATTCTGCCATGCAAAACCAAAAGGCACTATCTGCTTACTTTTACAATTGATCACATACTGCCTTCTGGTTTTGCATAGAAGTATTAACACCTCTAATCAACTTACACATAACACGCTTTCAATCAACGAAGGACAAAATGGACACGTTCTGTATACTCACTTCGTGTGATTATTACCGTTTCCATTTTTCTTCTTCGGAACTGTTCCAATGTAACATAATTATATAATAATATACTTGTTGTGTGATAAGTTATTGACATCTCTGTTCTGACTTATTCAAGTATACTATCATTACACAAATACAACTATTCCTTTGTATTCGACCACTAGATTTCATATTTTAATACTTGCACTCTTTTTTTTGCACATAATCATAACTTTTTAATGATTCGATTTTTGTAGAATATAATATTGATATTAAATATTTTGTTGTATATCGTTATATAATATGTTTACTAAAGTAAAGCTAATTTATCTAGCAGAGTTTTTTGTATTTAACATAATCACGTAAGTGGCATATTTTGTGTGAATATTTGACGTTTTGTCATATTGATGTTTTTCTTTAATAACAAGGGTATGGGCACGCTAGATGGAAAGTAGATTCACTGTTTCAAGATTAAATGTTTGTAATTATCATTTTGTGAAGGGATAGGGCAACTTACAGAAACTTAGGCATTAACTTCATATTTTTCAACGTTGACTATTGTTTTTGGAATAGTTGAATCATAATTTATTTGATGATCTGTATTAATATTTAACTTCGATATATTATTACCTTAGAAACCAAATTAATGATGTATACTACAAGATCTCTTTAAATAATAATTATTATTAATTATTTTTACAGCTACTCGTTCACATTCAGTCACACAACCAATTGCCAAACAGAGCAGACGCAAAACAAGCACCAGTAAGTAGCCACGAGTCGCTCATTAAAAATACAGATATATCTTATCAATCCATGATTACGATATGATCACAATTTTTAATTTAAAGATTTATATATTTTCTGACGACAATAAATTCAGTTGAATTCAATACAATTTTTACTGTTGAAAATCTTCCGTCGCTACTTTTTAAACACACAACTTTCAACTGTGTGAAAAGGGTTGATATTTTGTGTAAAAAATAGTATGAGACATTTAAAAATAATGCTTATAAATTGTTTTAGACGTTACTGGTAATTTGATCCTTCATATAATTGAAATATAAATATGCTGCCGGGTTTTCTCTAACGGGGCCCACGTTATTTCGTGTATTTATAATAGTTTTATGATAACAATTAAAAACGATTCTAATTGTGATTGACGTTCAAAAGGCTAATGTTTATGGCTATTTGTGTTGTATAGTTTCTTCAGAGAGAGTCGTGGCGCTTAAAACAATCTAAGGACAACCACGTGATCACAAGCAAACATTCCAAATTTGATAACCGCCATGATGACAAACTAGAGAAAGACTTTTTAACTGAGCAGAACAACAACAACACTTCTGAACCTTGTGGGAGAGAATGCTCTGTATCTATGGCCAAGACCAAAGCCTCCCCTGAACGTAATAACTCTGACTGTGAACTCGCTTCTGTCACCAACATGCTGAATACCGCCAATGCCGATAACTTCCGCGCCTTCCTTAACCATAACAACATCACTGAGATTAAGCCCGACGAGGACGAGGAGGAGAGACTCACACCTGTCCAGGACAGTCTGATCGAAGAGGCTGAAATGGAACACGACGAACACGAAGAACATGTACGTCTGAACAAAATGCTGGTTCTATATTTTGTTTTGGTATAATTTGTTGTTTTAAGTTTATATGATGCATAAATATTCTCTTGAAAACTACTATATAGAATATTAAACCGACACAAAAAGTGCTATTAGTGATTCGTTTTTATTCTATGTGACGGTTTGTAAATGCTTATGTTTCTCTGATGGTGTTCTAAAGTAAATAATTTAAATTTTCAACCACTTGAAGTTGTGTCTCGCTATCGCGACCCACAACTTCAAGTGGGTGAAAATTACTCATACTTGTTTAATTTGGGATTATAAACATTTGCAAATCTTGATGTGTAAACACTCCTTCCGTTCCCAAATACCAGTGATTTGATCGGTTAATAAAATAGAATTAAAACGACTATTGTCGCGCTAAGCGGTTTAACCTTAGATAGTTGATGACGTTGATGTTTTTTCTGTTACAGGAGGAGCATGATGACAGCTCAGCTCTCATCGGAGACAACACCAAGACGGAGCTCACCTCAGGTGACACTGGCTCCGGCACTAAGCGCAAACGTAACTCCTATTCTGATTCTCCACATAAGCTGCGCTGTCAGTATTGTCCACGAGCTTTCCCTTGGATCAGCTCTCTCAAACGCCACCTGCTAACACACACAGGTACTATTATTCACCACGCTGTAATTATATCGTGAATTAATTCGCGTATTTTTACCCGCTTCGTTATATTGGTTATAGTTGAAAGTAGCTTAATATAACTGAACATGCAGAATGTTCTTATTTATGCCATTATTAGCATAATCTGTTTGATGAATAAGATATGACAAACTATGAAAAAAGATAATGATAGATATATATTTTATATGAGAAAAACAATCTAATAAGAGGCTTTTAAAATATATTGTTATTATCTACCAGTTTAAAAAAATATACGATATATTCGATTGAGAAAGCAATGATTATATGAATGCAAACGCCGTTATGCACCTGTAATAGTGATGATGCCATTTGTTGTAGGTCAGAAGCCGTTCAGATGTCCACAGTGTCCAGTGACCTTCTCCACTAAGTCTAACCGTGAACGGCACATGATCCGTAAGCACGGCCTGAATGTCCACGACCCGGCCACTCGTCAGATGATGGACCGCCCCTACAAGTGCCACCTCTGCGTGTTCAGCTCGTTTGCTACATCAGGTAACCTTGGTAGGACGATATACCTCATTCTGTTTGTTGTCTTGATTAGCTGTAATCCTAACCCTTCAAGCGCCAACCACCACTCGAATCAATCTTATATTAGCATTTTTAAATCCTTGAGGCGCTGACTTCTTTTATGTAAACCATGGAAAACAAAGGGTTTTATTTAATTCGAAATCATCATAACTGTCTTATTCAGCTCTTTCCATTCGAATACCTATGGTATAGGTCTACGGCCATTAGAAATATTTTCATTCTTACAATGCGGGGATCAACTTTAGTTGTCAGAATCTGACGTCTGTAGACGTCAGATTCTGACGACTAAAGTCTATCCCCGCACTGTAAGGGTTAAGCTGTAGGCCTACCTTTGAATGTTAAATATCTATTCAATCAGCGACAATAAAGAAGCATTGGCCTTAATTTTGATAAATATTTTCACTCAACGCTGTGGATCACATGAGTGAGACAATGGAAAATGCAATAACTTGGCGCTTGAAGGGTTTACAAAATAATATAGGTTAGCTGAAAGTGCAAATGTTTCTTTTTTGAAGTTAAAGTGTTCGTGTTATGTAATTTAAGATTTTGTTATTTCTTCTTTCCACAGCCAACTTGAAAAAGCATTACGCTGAAAAACACCCTGGTAAAGAAATTCCCGACAGTGTGATGCAGTTACCTGAGGACTGTGAAGGGTTCGAGCCCGGCGAGTTCCAAGATAACATATCCGAGATGTCAGAGGGTCGTGGGTCGAGCCTGATGGACGGTGAAGAGGACATGTATGAAGAAGAGCTTTGTATGATAGCCCCGTCTACGTCTCCCTGTCCCCCTGATGGCCTGGGAAGTCGTCTGGCGGACCAGTCCCCCTATACACCTTGTAGTACACCAGACGGGCCGTCCACCACTCCTGACAGACAGCTAGCACAGCCTCATGTGAACCCAGAGAGAGACAACTACAATGTGGACAAGATCGTGGAATGCTGGAAATGTAACGAGGTGTTTGAAAGTCGCAAGGTTCTGCTGCGCCACCTGAAGGAGCACAACATAGACCTGCCGTTCAAGTGCTATCTCTGCGACGCCTCGTTTGAACTGAGAAAGGAGAGTGTTGATCACGTGGTTGAGCATCACGCCTCTGATTGGGTGACGCTGAAGGAGAAGAACAAGGTGACCACGGTGGAGGAGTTCGTGCAGACGATGGATGTGATTGTGGAGCAGACTTTACTTGGTACACTTGACAACAGTCAGAGGGTGGAGGCACTCACTCGTATGCAGCTGGAGGAGCTGAAACCAGAATCTGACTATGCCCAGCGTAAAGTCTACTGTACCCTCTGTCCTAAACGATTCTGGTCCCTGCAGGATCTACGTAGACACATGCGCTCTCACACCGGTAAGTGAATAATTTAGGAATAAATACACCACAGTTTTGAGTAGATTATGCTGGATTTGTATTGTTGACCTGATTATGGTCTAGTGTAATAGGTACAACTGTTGTAATGAGAAAAGCAATTGCAATATCGTTTTGTATTGGTCATTAATTTGTTTAGCACCATACACATGATACAGTTTATATTGGTAATAATGTGTTACGTTTTCATTGTTCAGGTGAACGTCCCTTTGAGTGTCCTGTATGCCATAAGAGATTCACCCTGAAGCACAGTATGATGCGTCATCAGCGTAAGCACGGGGACTTACCCACGGCGGCTAATCTGAGTGACGATGAGACCAGTCTGCTGGCCGCAGCAGCCGCAGAAAGTGTTATGTCCTCCGGCAGTAGACCAGCAAGTGCCAACTCAGCCTTCCAAGTGGTCAACTCCAACCGCAGCAGCCCCACAACATGGGCAGTAAATAACAGCAAAGACTCCACTGTAAGTGATTAACTCACACTTCTGCCTAAACCATTCTCATGCGAGTCCCGTATATCTACGTTCTGAAGAATTAATTAAAATACCATTTTAATTGATAAAATAGTTTATGGTGCATCCTCAGTTAATCAAATAATTCAATTTGGGAGATGCATTATTTTTTTCATAAAAAATATATATTTTTGTCACTAGAATTTAGAATTTGCGCTAGCAATTCCAACGAATGAAAAAGAGTAACATACAGCTCATCAGGAAAGGTGCTAGGAACCGTCTGTTTTATGTCAAATAAAGATTTCGAGTTCATTTTGAAATAATCATTTCAGCCGAATAATATAATCAGACAAGGTGACCTTGATTTATCAAATTTGAATTGAGCCCATGCCTATTCTATTATTGTACCGCATTAGTGCTCCCTATCTCAGTTGTGAGAAGATGTATATTCATGGATGCGTTTTTTCTGGGTTGCAGATTTCCCACACGACAATGACGACGACGGCTGCGGTGACCGTGGCCAGACCAGCCAACAAGGTGGCACATGTTGTGAAAGTGAAGGCGACTGGAGCCTCTGACCTGCTCAACTCTGACATCCTACAGAACCTGCTGGGCGTGGAGGGGTCAGCACTGGACGAAATGCTCGGCACATCCGCCGACAATGCCGCCAAGCTGCTGGGGGTGGGGCATTAGCACTGTGGACAGAAAACTAGAACAGAATACCCAGAAAACATGAGACGTTGAACCAATGTTGATTTAATGTTGGCCCAGAGTCTGGGCCAACATTAAATCAACATTGATTCGGCGTCTCGTATTTGGTAGCGCCATTTGAAAGGTGTTTCCACAAATTTACGCGATGGCAGTGTTGTAGGCCTGATTCTGCCTCAATCTCGAATATATACATTATTAGAATAGCTGACGTTTGAGTCAGATTTCCTCACCAAATGCATTGCAGTCACTTTTTATCAACGTGTGCGACGGTGGTAAGCTGCTGCTGCAATGTTGTTTTGCATAAAGTATGAACTTGATAATCATTTCCATGGCCACTCTGAAGTTTTTTGGCCACAGAAGTTTTACATTCCAAGACAATTAACTGATTTACAATGTAATGAATTGATCGTGTGCAGTCATTCCACTATTACGTAGTTAGCATTTTATACACCATTAGATCATGACAAAGGCAAATGTGTCTCATCAGGTAGCATACACGTTACTTGCATCATTCCATTTACTACGACAATGTTTTTTTACTTGCATTGTGTAAACCCCAACTTGCTGTGTCTCATTGAATGACTAATAAGATTACGTTTCTGCCTGTTATAGTTGTTTGCCAATCCATGGTTCCAATCAACTGGCATCACACACCTATGTAATAGGCCTGCCAAACTTATTTTACGTGTTTATATTTTGTACCGGCCAGATACATTTGACCCTGTGTTTATACGGATTGATTTTGAAGACGCTTGTATTGTGTGAGCTGTCATCGTTTAACTTGTTTCTCTGGTGGGTATATTCCCATTGTAATAAAATGACAACACCCCTGCGGTGTATAATATTAAGTCACAAAGCGATACTATTTTAATGAACTAGCGCTCTAATGGATTTGTTTGATTATTGTCCTATAATGCCAACCTTCTGGTGGAATAGATGTCCCTAGTTTACTGTTATATTTCCATTTGTACATATATTTTACTCGTATTGACTGAACATTGTTATATTTATATTATGTTTTTATTTTTTTACAAATGCAAAATACAGTCTCAATAAATCACTCACACTCATACTTACATATCAAAAGACTAGATTATTATCGTTTTACATTTGAGGATAACAAGTTAAGCAAAGTTTTCCTCCATTCGTTGTGATGATTATGATAAGTTATTCCCACATGACATGAACTGAACAGTGTGGTATTTAATTAAAAACTGTGCAAACGTTGATTCCTAGACCAAGATCTCAGACACGGGTCAAGGAAATGAACGTGGATTAGCAGAGTATGCAGGTGATCCAAATTAGGGAAGAATTACTTTTTTTGTTAGTCTTGAAACATGTTGAGTGGTAGAATTTGAATTTTTAGACTTTAATTTGTTTGCTGTTTCGCGGCCCACAAATATAATGTCTTGTGTAAATGTAGGCCTACCATTATAGTGTGATTTGAATCTTGTAAATATAGAGGCTGATTTTATTCACCTTTACAGTTTTTTTGCGACCAGCTTCATTAGAGCTACTGGTTCTACCTGTAATGAGATAGACATTACATGCTGATGCGGTATTATCAATTCCTATGGTCACACTCATACTAGTTCCAAGTAAAACTAAGTAGCACTTATTGGTGAAACTGTTGTTCTCGACACCGTACATGACAACTACTCATCTTAAACAATAATGTATGAGATTTTTTATAGAATTATTCTTTTGTGAACGGCAACTATAAGGACTAACATTGATACCCGCTGAAGTGCCAAGGTGTTGCCAATAATGTGTGTGTCTTTTTGTCTGTGTAGATTAGCCCTGTAAAACAGTGCTAAAATAGTGTCAATATTCGCCAAGCAATATCTGTGATAAAATATAAATGTGAAGAAACGTAGCACTGTGTAAACAATTAACTCTCTTAGTAATGATCGACCATGACGTTGAGGAAAATCACAGAATTTAAATTTTCAGTCACTTAAAGTTGTGTCTGGCTGCCGCGATCCACAACTTCAAGTGACTGAAAATCATAGATACAGACGTTTTTTGTTGGCTGCGGTCACAGGATTCACAACAGTTTTTTGTTTACGTGTACAATTTTTTTCAATGAATTTGGTGCGAAATGTCAGTCTGTTATGTTGATTTTCCCCTAGATTACTTAAGCTAGATAACTTGCCTAAATCCCTAGTTATTTAAGGTGTGTTAGTATATATATTGTTTGACTGAGAAAGTAGGCAGATATAGTCCCACATTATTGTTGTCGTGTGTTTGTAAATATAAAAGATGCAATTTGATAATGATCTCAGCAGTGACGCGATGTGAGATTCCAGAAATGATTTCAATCACTGACATATCCACACAAATGTTGTCGTGCGGTGCGGCCTGTATGATGACTGACTGTTACACCATAAGCAAGTGATAAAATATTTTTCGATCACAAATCTCATGTCTAGCCTATTTGTTAATTGTTAAATATTGTACATATGAACATAAGTTTCACAGTAATGTGATTGCAGGTAAACCCACTGCTGATATAACCCCGTTAGTGTTATCTGTCCGTTGGCTGAAAATAAAGCAAAGATTGTTTTTGCTAATTACATAATTGCTTCTTTTAATACAATACCGTAAGCCTACAATTGATATCTTTTAGTGACAAATGACATCGTTTTCTGTTCACTGTGTATCCTCCGCTGACGGGGGACGATGTCCGATCGATATACGGCTTGATAATGGGCCAATGTTTCTGACATTGACCCAACAATTGGTCATATTGAAAAATTATCTGCTCATATATATGATCATGAATTACTGATTTATTCATTCAGAAAAATAATGAATTCAATTGTCGCCTTGGGACTTAAGATTTGATTGTCAAACTTCTACCGTATCAACCTTTCTGTTACAAGATGGTGATATTATTACTCCCGATGGCTGACTATGTCAAGGAACGAAGTGAGATTGACTAATAACACTTATTCGCCTGAATACTTACATTGATATCATCCAGTATTATTACATTTGTTTGTCGCTTGTTGAACCTGATCGAAGGCAATGATATATTTTCTATATATAAATGGACTACTGCTTTTCACAACTGCACACCTGGGCCCGTATTCTCGTACAAGTTACGATATATCGTAGGCTTCTGATTGGTCGAGATGGCCATCTCGACCAATCAGAAGCCTACGATATAGCGTAACTTGTACGGGAATACGGGGCCTGTACAGAACGGTCACAAGCTGCTTCTTACTTGTCATGTTTTTATATGCATATTATTAAACTCCCACAGAAATGAAAACATGTCTTCTTTGTTATTCCATGAGATAAGATGATTGCAACCTGTGTGTTTTATTTGCCGCTGTTCCCTTCTGAAAATATTTCTCTATGTTAACTCCCACGTTTCAATATGTACGGTACAAATACTAAAAAGGAGCGGCCCAATGGACAAGGGCCGACCCTCTGGGTTTAGGGTACACCAAATTGAACTTTTATCCAGTTGAAAGATTTTTAGTTTTTTTTTCAACTTTGAAGAATCTGTTCTGAAGCCCCTTTATAGTGTCAACCTCTACAGTATCAAAGTCAGGAGACGAGATCCAATAGCACTTACATCGCTGCTTCACCACCATCAAGACCTCTAGTGATGTAATTGTGTGCCTTCATTAGGGCCGTCTCAGTGCTACCCTTAGCCGTATATGCAGACTGTAGCTCCTCTTCAACATTATTGTCCTGTAAATGTGAAATTAATTACATATTATTATCGTTCATCCTAATATCATTTCCATCAAGTTATCTTCCAAATATCATATACGTTTAAAATATAACCTTTTAGTCCCATGTAATGTGCGATGCAATTGTAAAAAGCACCGTGTTCTGGTTTAAGCGTATAATTACCGGTACGTTGGTTTTTAAAATGCTGGTGAGACGACAGTAATATTGGTAGGGGGGGGCTGTTGCATGTATTGGATAAGTTATTTTAGGCCTACCTCGAAAAATATCAGATAGTGCGAAAATATAATACATCATAGTTGTGTAGACTTGGGGCCTACGGATAGATGCACATGGGCTAATTTCAACACGCTCAAAATACCAACTGAGACAGCCACTAACTTATTCCATGCATTGTTGTGTTTACAACTGTGTTGCCTCAGCCTCGCTTTGGGTTTCTACTTCAGTATGCCACGTTCACGTGACTAGACTATTATTTGCATAAATGTTTATAAAATAAAAATGGCGATAGTTTGAAAATCATACGGGGTTACAATCATTAAAATATGTTATATGAGAGCCCCGAATGATGCATTCAAGCCACAAAAATTAATATGCGTCATTTTGTGTAATGATCAAACTGAAAGTCATGTTTTGATAAGACCATAACAATAGTTACCGGTACTTCAATGTGGGCCACTTTAACCTCTTGGCTTCTAGTTACTCTATAATCTTTGATATGAGGGGTAAATTTAAAACTGGCCTATAGTTCTGAAGATTGCTCGGATACAGCTTTCGTTATCAAAGGTGTTTACTACGGCTTTCTCTAGGCCCTGTGAAAACTCGCCAATTGTAAAAGAAATATTAACTAGTCTTGTTAGTATTTGTGAATGAGCCGAAAGAGTTTGCTTTAAAATATCTGATGGGAAGACGTCACAGCATGATTTTGATTTGCAAGCCTTTATAATTTTGTTGACTTCTTCGCAAGACGTTGGTGCTAAAGAAGAGAGGTTCAGAGTTTTTAGAGCCCTTACTGGTGGAGGATCTATTGATGGTACAGCCACACTGTCAATGTCTCTACCAATCCTTGTTTATTTTCTCATCAAAGAACGTAGTAAATGTATCCCACAAATCACCATTAGAATCTTCTGGTAAGGCATGATCAGTCTTTTTGACTAGTGACTGTACCTAAAAAGTTGTACGCTGATCAGCGCCAGTTAATTTTTCATTGTAGTAATTTCTCTTAGTCGGAAATGATGTGAGTAGCCTATTACTACATATTGAAATGTTATAGTAGTTGCCTGTTACACCGATATGTAGTTGGAATGGCCAAAATAATGAAATAAATTAATGTAGCAAAGTCTTAGTGATAGTCTATGTTTATGTCAGGATCAGAGTCAGGATGATAGCTTTCATCTTGATTGTATGACAAGGCAATATGTATTTATTGCCATGGAAAGAGCTGTCATAAAAGTGATCAGGCACACTATTACAATACACCTGACCCTGGAGGTTGTAAATTCTGAGAGACTTAGTTATGAAAAGGGTGTCATTTTCTGGAGGGGATAGGCAGTTGCTAGGAGCGTCGCATATAGTTGTTGGAAAGGGGGTATATTTTGTAAGGGGGGGTTTTATAATGCAGCAGTCAATGTATCCCCCGACCCACCCCACCGCGGGGCAGCCTGAGAGTTACCATGGGGTTTACCCGGGGGGGTTTGCTGGTTGTTCAAGCCCCTGGGGTGTGGGGGTTTTCTCAAGTTTTGTCCCCAGATTGGAATCACGGGATTTGTTTATATTGAAAATCATATTCAAGCGACTGCTATAAAATAAAAGTTTTCATTAAACAAAACATTGAAGCTGTCATGTTCAAGTTCAGTGGAGGGGTTGATGTGCGAAAGTCATATATGTTCAAGGCGACGGGAGGGAGTGCAGGGGCGTTAGCCATGTTCAAAGTGATGTGAGGGGTGTCAGCCATGTTAAAGGTGACTGCAGGGGGGGGGGGGGGGGTGAGGGGCGTCAGCCATGTTCAAGGTGATGGCCGTCAGCCATGTTCAAGGTGATGACGGAGGGTGTTTGTGTTAGCCTACAATTGTGTCCTAATACTAATTTAAAATAGGCCTACTAATTTAAAAGTTACACAATGAGGTATGTCTGTCGTGACATAAGGATTATTATTGATAGAAATCATTTATAAATGCAAACGAGGCGATTTATCCACCCTGTTGGGTGGGGGTTTTACCTGAGGGTTATCAGGGGGTTTTGACATAAAATGTGCCCCTGGTTGTGGGAACTTTTGTGTTTTTGGGACACCCAAATAGCAAATCCCCCACATATAGCCCCGCGGTGGGGGATGTGGAGGAATTCGTTGGCTGCTGCATAAGTCTGGGAGCGTCGCACGTGGTTGCGTGAAAGGGTGGTATTATTATGTAATGGGAGTGGTAGATTCTGGGAGTGGAGCGTCAGTTATAGTTGTGAACAAGGGCGACGGAAATATGCCTCAGCCCCTAATCATCGTTTAAAAGCGAAAATTATTTTAAAAAAATGTTTTACTTTAAAAGACTGTAACTTTTGATATTTTGACTATATTTACTATATCTCATGATTATTTATTTCAAATTAGTCGTGCTCTCAAATTAAAGTCAATAATGGCCGCAAGTCGGCCATTCTGGACTTGATCGAGTTGAACTTTTTAGCAGGAGCCAGTCCCTTTAAATTACGGAAACAATGCAAAGATTTTAGTGAACATGTGAAGAAAAACTAGTAGGTCTAGGCCTATATAATGTATGCCCTAATTCACATTGATTTCTTACTCTTCATATAAAAATATTTGCACTTTATTTTTCAACGTGTAGGTCTAAATTCTTACTTTTGCAAATAAAAAAACGCTTGCGCTGGGCGCATCAGATATAAATCCATATGAGAATAATTTTGAAGAATTAACCTTCATTTAATTAAAGGGACTGGCTCAGGCTAAAATCATCATAAAGTTTGTGATTTTATTTTGGCTTCTTAAAGGGACTGGCTCAGGCTAAAATCATAAAAAAATCGGTGATTTTATTTTGACATGTCCATAGACTAGAACTGCCAAAGTTTTTAATTTTTTGTGCTGCGCATTTACCAGTTAGGCTAGATATAAAGACGAAATTCCTGATTTCTTATTTTGGACAACCATGTGAAAAACTCAAAAATAAGAAATACGTGAATTTTTAGATGAGCGCGCGCATTAGATTTAGGCAGCGCATTACCAAAAAACATGTTTTGTTTTTATTTCTGCCCAGCGCGCGCATTGGATTGATTGCCGATTTCTGAGAAATAACAGTTAATTTCGGGAGATAAAAAAAAAACATTTCGAAAAAAAACAAGTTTATTTCATGAGATAAAAAACATTTTTCCAGCTATGTTTTTTTTTGCTTGTTTTTTTCCTCGCCCTCATTAAATTTTTGTCAAATAGATCAAATGTTTTTTTATTTCGTTGCCCTCATTAACTTTTCCAAAAATAGGTTTAATGTTTTTTTTTCTTAAATGTTTTTTTTTACCGCCCTCCCTCATTCGATTTTGGATTTTTTCTGATCTAAAACAGTGAAATTAAACATAGCGGCCTTACTGGTAGGCCTAAATGCCCAGCACAAAAATTAAAAAAAAATTGCAGTTCTAGTCCATGGACATGTTCACATCATACATGGTCGATTAAGAAGCCAAAATAAAATCACCGATTTTATGATGATTTCAGCCTGAGCCAGTCCCTTTAATATGACCATATGTCCATAGACATGTCCATAGACTATAGTCAGATTCACATTAAAGGGACATGATCTAAAATCATCAAAAATTCCCGTATTTCTTATTTTTGACATGGTTGTCAATAATTAGAAATCAGGAATTTCTTCTCTATATCTAGCCTAACTGGTGAATGCGCAGCAGGAAAATTAAAAACTTTTACAGTTCTAGACTATGGACATGTTTAAATCATATGGTCATATTATTAAGCTAGAATAAAATCACAGATTTTTTTTATGATTTTAGACCTGGGCATGGCCCTTTAAATTCATCAACCAGGATTATTGAATTTTGCGGATGTCAATTCTCAATCAATTTTCATGAAATTTTACACACACTATTTTCCATTTATGTCGTGACTACCCGGAAAGTTTTGATAAATAGGTCCTATTTTAGAAGTTAGACCATTTGACACGTAATAAAATTCTGAGACGAAACTAATGGGTTTATAGAGGGCAACATTTTTATTTATTTACTATAGTCCGTCAGACGGTGGAGGATGGTCCAAAATGATAGTTAGCTTTTTGGTATCCAGTCAGTCAATTCTCAAACGATTGTCACAAAATTTTGCAACCATTATTATCTAGACTAGGCCTATGTAGTCATTTGGCAACAACCCTGAAATTCCACTTAGTATTTCAAAAGTTAGACCATATGACATGTAACGCAATTCTGAGAATAAATCGGAATGAAGATAATGGGTTTATACATGTTATAGAGGAGCGTCATAAATATACATTTATTATATGTCAAATAGACTAGTGTAACTTTTGAATTATCCATTATTTTTTTACGAAATTTTCAGGATCGATGCCAAATGACTAGAAAATAGGGTTTACAAAATTTCATAAAAATCGCTTGAGAATTGACTGACTGGATACCAAAAATAATTTTTGACCATCTACCACCATCGGACAGACTGTACATGTCAAATAGTCTAACTTTTAAAATACTTATCAAAACTTCGCAAAACTTTCAGGGTAGTCACGACACGAATGGAAAATAGTGTGTGTAAAATTTAATAAAAATTGGTTGAGAATTGACTGAAAAAATGGCGAAATTCATTCACCACGGTTAATGTGAATCCGACTATAGAACTGCAAAAGTTTAAAGGGACTGGCTCAGGCTAAAATCATCAAAAACTAGTTGATTTTTTTTGGGCTTCTTAATATGACCATATGATGTAAACATGTCCATAGACTAGAACTGCAAAAGTTTTTAATTTTTTCTGCTGCGCATTCACCGGTTAGACTAGATATAGAGACGAAATTCCTGATTTGTAATTATTGACAACCATGTCAATAATTAGAAATACGGGAATTTCGTCTCTATATCTAGTCTAACTGGTGAATGCGCAGCAGAAAAATTAAAAAACTTTTGCAGGTCTAGTCTATGGACATGTTTACATCCTATGGTGATATTGAGAAGCCAAAATAAAATCACCGATCTTTTTTATGATTTTAGCCTGGGCCAGTCCCTTTAATGATTTTTGTACTGCGCATTTACCAGTTAGGCTAGATCTATAAATCAGGAATTTCGTCTCTAGATCTATATCTAGCCTAGGCCTAACTGGTAAATGCGCAGCGCAAAAATTAAAAAAAATTATGCAGTTCTAGTATATGGACATGTTTACATCTTATAGTCATATTGAGAGGCTAAAATAATATCACCGATTTTTTATGATTTTAGCCTGAGCCAGTCCCTTTAACCACAAACCCTCATAATGCCTAGATATGTTGTAGACTACTACTTAGTGTCACAAAGGCAACATAGATCTGAATGTAACGTAGTCCAAATCTATTAGTCCAATAGGCCTATTTTTTGGGGGTAAGGGGGGTTACAGAAACCAAATACCCCCCCCCCCCCCTGGATACAGGTGGCCCAAGTCTCGTATTCTACCCCCTAACTAAATAACAACTGAAAGCCGGTAATGATTGGCCGATCTCGTCATGTGGCAGGCTCGACAACACTTCGATTGGTCAGGGGTAGAATACAAGACTTGAACCGACATGTTTGAACCACATGCTATGATATCTTTGGGGAACATGAAACTTCTATCATGTGACGTCATAAGGCTAATTCAACAGTGACTTCACAGAGCCCTAAATTCAATTTGTGACGCCACCAATGTAACACTCACACTTTGACTCTCAGTTGGTAACTTGCCTGCTATAAATAGATCATGCATTCCCAGGAAGGACTGAATCTCCAAGTCACTGTCTAGTAGACAGTTTATTGTCAATTAAAGATCTCCTAAAGGCAAGTCTGGCAAGATAATTATTGCCAATGTAATTTTCACCCACTTGAAGTGGTGCGTCGCGGTAATGTCGATAGCTTACAAATACAATTCAATTTGCTGCTATCCGAAGAGTAAGAGGCTAAGTAACTAGGCCTATACTATAGTATAGCCTAAGCTAACGTAACGGTACCTAAGGCTAAGGTAAAGGTAAATCACAGAACTGGAAATGGAAAGGTATCTCGAAAACCCCCTCGACCCCCTCGACCCACGACCCTCGGTCCACGACCCTCGATTTGAAATTTTAAAAAATATTTAATTGAAATTGTTTTTTGATTCGTGAATCAATGTCGGGTCAATGCCTGCGCTTGTGAACGTCTGGTACATAATTTATATAGGCTTGTAGCGGGAGCAACAATATACCCATTGTAAGCACTTGCCCACCAAGCAAAAGCAGACAGTGGATTTGTTTTACCTGGGATGCTGGTCCAGCATTGGAATGACCTACTTTGTGACTGACCCATCACTTGTGAACCCAGTATTGGAAGTTAGAATGCTATTAAATGTACAATAATCGTGCTTAGCGCTTAAAGGGCTAGGCCTAACAGATTTCACATCCTGCCTCTGACAGACCAAAGAAAATATAGGGGTCCCACGCCAACATGAGACGTTACGACAATGATAATTTAATGCTGGACCAGCGTCGTAGTGTTCCAGCATTAAACCAACATGAGAAATGTTCATATAAGAAAGAAGTTGACAATAATATAGGCCCACATCCAGGCTCTAGTAAGCAGGAATCATTCACCCATTGCTGTTTCAAAGTTGGTGGCACACCGTCTTCGACGCTGGCCCAACATTGAAACAGTATTGGGCTAGGCCTAATGCCTGGTGTTTGGTGGGAAGTGCTCACAATCGGTGACTGCCCTATGTTCAGAAGGTTCTATGTTCAGAAGGTTCTATGTTCAGAAAATATTTGTTCAAAAGGTTCTATGTTCAGAAGGTTCTATATTCAGAAGGTTCTATGTTCAGAAGGTCCTATGTTCAGAAGGTCCTATATTCAGAAGGTCCTATGTTCAGAAGGTCCTATGTTCAGAAAATATTTGTTTAAAAGGTCCTATATTCAGAAGGTTCTATGCTCAGAAGGTCCTATATTCAGATATATTCAGAAGGTCCTATATTCAGAAAATTCTTTGTTTGATGTAGGAAAAAACTTACATCTTTCAGTTTCAGGTAAACTACAATGCAGGATAACAAATCACAGCCTCTTATTTTAGCTCATTTGGTCAAAGTTCAGATGAGCTTTTGTCATGGCGCGTTGTCCGTCGTCTGTCCGTCCACAATAGCCAAAATTCCTATTGGGACTTTAATAATCAACACAAAACCAGGAGTGATCACAGAAGGATAGCCCTCGCAATTCAGAAATATGACACTATAGGCCCCTATCTGAATTCAAATCCACCTAAATCCGGTGCTAGATCGGGTGAATTTGTCCTATAGCTTTTATTCTGTTTTTTCATTTTAATCTATTCCAGGTTTTTTTTGGGTGTCTGCATATCCCAAAAATGGGTTGTATAGTTGGGTTGACCAAAACATGAGTGGAAATCGCCAGTAAAATAAAGTCAATAATGAATAGATTGCACAAGAAAGCACCATTCAGAGCCTTGTTTTAACTATAGGCCTACCATTGGCCACAATTATTTTGGTAAATCTGTAGCGCATGTTTTACCTTGATTTCTCAACGATTTTGAATCGATTTTTTTTCTGCACAGGCCTTCAAGTCAAACCCTAACACCGGTAAAAGTTTAGTTAGATCATTCGCTATATAATAATATTCCTGAATTAGCGTAATGGGTTGATAGAGGGACGTCATAATTTCAATTTACAACAATCATGAAAATCGTCTAGCTTTTCAACTAATAGACATCTACAAATATTTTACGTTCATAAAATTTCATTTAAATCGGTTGATAATTGACGGAGTAGTTAAAGGGACTGGCCCAGGCTAAAATCATAAAAAAGATCGGTGATTTTATTTTGGCTTCTCAATATCACCATAGGATGTAAACATGTCCATAGACTAGACCTGCAAAAGTTTTTTAATTTTTCTGCTGCGCATTCACCAGTTAGACTAGATATAGAGACGAAATTCCCGTATTTCTAATTATTGACATGGTTGTCAATAATTACAAATCAGGAATTTCGTCTCTATATCTAGTCTAACCGGTGAATGCGCAGCAGAAAAAATTAAAAACTTTTGCAGTTCTAGTCTATGGACATGTTTACATCATATGGTCATATTAAGAAGCCCAAAAAAAATCAACTAGTTTTTGATGATTTTAGCCTGAGCCAGTCCCTTTAACGAAAAACATGCGCTACTGGTTAGTTCTGTCCTAATGTGTAGCGTGGGATGGATGGAATTAACCTTAGATTGATTCGTTTTACCCGAAAAAATCAACGTTTTTCAACATGGCGGTGACTGAGAGCAATCTTGACCCAAGGTCTGAAATATGTTCATAACATTTTAAAGACTGTGCTGAAAAAAATTAGGTGAGCATGCAACCTTGTAGCTAAAATGTTACTGATTCTATAATTTCTTAGATGACTGTCCCACGATTTTATATGGGGTCAAGCTTCAGCCTCTGCGGCTAGAATGGAGTTACCCTCTGTTATTGCTACTCTGGGGAATATCCGACCCGAGGATATCGGACCTGTGTGAAAGGCCAAGGTGTTTCGACCGTCTGGGCATGTCTGGGGGTAATTCATCTATAGTCAGATTCACATGAAATTATTCAACCAGGGTGAATGAAGTTCGCGGATTCTTCAGTCAATTCTGAACCAATTTTCCTGACATTTTGCACAGACATTTACTGAGCCATGGGGCGACTACTCTGAAAATTTCGATAAATTTTACAAGGTATTTAGAAGAAGACCATTTGACATGTAATGAACTTATGAGACAAAGCTATAATGGGCTTATAGAAGACGACAATTTTTATTTACTACATGTTAAATTGACTAACGTTTAATGTAGACCCTATACAATATTTTTCAATGAAATTTTCAGGGTAGTCGCCTCATGATCAGAAAATAATCCTTGGAATATTGCATGAGAATTGGTTGAGAATTGACGGAGAAATCAGCGTGATCATTCGCCACGGTTAATGCGAATCCGACTATAGGCATGCCCAGAACCCCTTATCGGGCGAGTGAAGGAAAATTCTCTCAATAACCCACCATGCCCTATCAGCCAATGCTCACATCATCATTATGTACATCATTCATCTCATCAATTAACTGCACTGTTTTTATCGTCTTGCAATGTCACTTAAAGGACTGTTAGTCTGCTGTCGAAAAGAGACGTAAAGCAGCAATTTACAATTACATGACCTAGACATCTATATGACCTTGATTTTTAACTACAAATATTTTCCTCCTTTGCACAATAGGCCCTACACTCCACATGTTTATTGCTCTGAAATGTAGACCTACACCACACGTGTATTTCACTGGTCACGGTGACCATTTCTTCTGTTTAAAATACGTATTTCTTATTGTAGATATAGACGGATTCCGATAAATTGAATAAATAATATTGTTTAATTGCCAGCGTACTTTCTAACCATAGGACCTTCTGAACAAATCTTTCTGAACATGGGACCTTCTGAACATAGAACCTTCTGAATATAGAACCTTCTGAACATAGAACTTTCTGAACATAGAACCTTCTGAACAAAGGACCTTCTGAACATAGAACCTTCTGAACATAGAGCTGTAACCCTCACAATCTTGTTGCTACAAGCCTATATAGGCCTATATGCACCAGACGTAAACGCAGTCGGTGAGCCAACATTGACCTGACATTGATTCACGAATTATTATTATTTTCAATTTTAAGTTGAGGGTCGAGGGTCGTGGGTCGAGGGGTGATCGGGAGGTCGAGGGGGTTTTCGAGATATCCGAAATGGAACCATCTATCCACAGCTCTGGGTAAATAGACTAGGTCTACAATAGATTAAAGTGACACATACAAATTAGGCCTAGACTACAATCAGGCCAAAAAATTAAAAATCGTAATTTTTATTTTGATGCTTGACTATGTCAATATGAACATGTCTATAGACATAGCCTAGTATAATTGTGTAGCGTGTTAAGTATTTTAAAATAACGATTTTGACCTGATTGTCTTGATTTAATTCAAAGGGACTGGCTCAGGCTAAAATCATCAAAAAATCGGTGATTTTATTTTGGCCTATTAGGCTAATATGACCATATAATGTAAACATTGACCATAGACTAGAACTGCAAACGTTTTTTTTAAATTATTGTGCTGCGCATTTAGACTACCAGTTAGGCTAGATATAGAGACGAAATTCCCGTATTTCTTATTTTTGACATGGTTGTCCAAAATAAGAACCTCCTTTTTTATAGTAAATACACAGCACAAAAATAAAATAAAACTTTTGCAGTTGCTATTTTTATAGTCTATGCCTATGGACATGTTCACATCATATATGTTAGATTTTTTCAGATTTTCAATGATACTGCAGACTATGACCTAAAAATGGTTTTTTTCGACTTCAAAAAAAAGTAAATCAGTATTTTTTCCCATGACCCACTGGCATCTCTGTATAGGCCTATACTGATATAGTCAGGCAGAATATTGGCAAAATTTACCCTGACCTGGAAATTCATACAGAAGTTTATTTTTTGATTGATTTGTGTTCAGCAGGGGCTAGAGGCATCATTTCCACCGGGAGTACTAAATTTAACCCATTGGCAATTTTTAAATTTGCATATTTCCAAGATGGCCGCCAATCGCTAAACTCATATCTAAAAATGACATAGACTATCTCTGCGCATATTTGTTCAAATATTATGATAATTGAGTCGTTTTCCATCAAACCAAAAGCCATCAGTACATTTATGACATTAGAAGAGTTTATTGGTGGTTAAGTTCAAAGGTCAAGGCCATTTTATGGGTCTGGTAAGGCTAGAAAAGTCATCTAATGTGGCTCGTGACCTATTTTCTGATTAAGATTATTCACAAAATCACCGAAGCTGAAAGCGTACAAAAACATATTGGTGAAAATTGTCTGCTCGATTTATGCACAACAATATTCCAGAAAGTGATGGCGGCCATTTTTCAAGATGGCGGCCATGAAAATCACTTTCCTGATAGTTTTCTCCAAACGCCTGCGATTTTAATGATCTTGGTATTAAATCATACATTTTTGACCATGCAGAATCTGAATTTCGACCTCCGGAATTCAGTGAAAGCTTATTTAACAAAATATGAGACAAAGAGTTGGAATACATTATGTTGGTTAGCATGAAATGTAATCTCGATCTAAGGGAGAAGCAGCATAGACTAGACATACTTAGAAATAAAACTACTTGGAAGTAATATACTGTAATGCAGTAAAGAACATAACAGTTCTAGTCCGATTACAAGATCTCAACGTCAACCCTGGTGATAATTGCCCTTGTAGAGCGACTCAACCTCACACCTGTAACTGCATAGTGTGGTGCAAGCCAGACCAAAGCGGGGTCATTTACACCACCCATGACATTCTGATTTGCAGCCTCATTAAGTCAGCTGCTGGCATCTCTCCGCAAAAGTGGAATCTCTCTCTAGAAGATCTGCCAAATTGTCTTCTTCGACCATACCCAGTCTGCAAAACACGCTAAGTCTGGATGGAATACTGTTCTGTTGACTCCTTATGATGCCCGTCTGGTGACAGCTCCTTGCAATCATCTTCAGTCATGCATCATCGACGCCCTCAGCTATGCTGGATCTGTCATACATTCGGACACAAACATCATCAAGATCTCCATGTCATCGTCAATTACTGTTGATGAGAACTGACTCAATTTGTGAAAGACATCAGTTATCTCATCACATACATCACATCTTCTTTCCTTTTTCGCAGAAGGTGGACACAACATCAAATCCCGTGATTGGTGAAGGCGTAAATGCTCCTGCTCTTCTGTAGCCCAATGGAGACGCACTGTTCATGGACAGGAATCCATCTCCAGTGCTGGCCTGGCCACATGCAATTCACAGAGCTGGTGTATACCAGACTTCCAGTCTCTCGGAAAGCTGACATCCCACTGACTGACTGCTATGCAAATAATGTCAGTGTCACTAGCTTTCGCCATCAAGACTCCCTCAGGGCTCCCTCCTTTTGTCGCATAATTGGTATGTATGAAGATCATCATGTCCGCCTCCTCGTGAGTACAGAGGGCAAATTCATCTAGGTCGATCATGTGGTTGCTGGTGAAATCGTCTTTTGATATCAATGATCATATTCTCTCACTGATTCTGAGAAAAATGCGCCAGTTGGATGGAGTTTTGCACTTGTTTGCCACCCTTCATCTCGCTAACGTTCTCGCTTGAGTTGACTTAGCTTCAATTTTCAAACTTTTTACCAGTATACGTTGAACACAATGTCCATCCTATTGTGATTGGCAGAGTGTGCCTGTATCGTGGAGAGAACATAAAATGTGGCATATTCTTCAATTGTCCTTGAGCTCATTGGTGACTTGCTGCTCATGATGGCTGCATGGTATGCTCAGTACCTTTTTTGTTGTGCAAGCTGTCTCCTACTGCGTGATCAAGCATGTGACTTCAGGGCCAGTGACCATCCATCTTCTGAGTGCGGCAGGACCTCCAGTCACACCAAATGCTCCATCATCAGCCTTGACGACTGCGTTCGCTTGCTCAAGAACCTGGTCAATAATTATTGGTGAGAACTTTCGGCTCGATTTATGCACAATAACATTTCAGTTCAGAACGCCAGAGCGATCTGAGATTGTTTCTGTTAAATCATAAAATTGTCTTTGTAGAGGATAGGAGTATATTGTGCATACTTTACATTGTTTTTGGCAAATAAGAATGGTATCAGCTCGGTCAGTGACTAACGATACATATTGAAGTTTGCTTTTGTCAAGCCTTGTATGATCCAGAATAAAGGACACCGAGGGCATAGAAGAGAAGTACTGCCTGTTCGTAGCCATCGTGATACTCAGGAGAATTGGTAGGCCTCTGTGTGAGATCTTCATTTTTCTCCTCTTGAAAAATACAGCACTTCTTCCAGTCAGTGTGTAATGTATACGTTTTTGCTGGTGCAGTTTTCGAAATCTTTATGGACAGTTCAATCAAGGTCATCCTTTTACCACCTTCATGTATGGGATACGACCAAAGTCCCATTTTCCTTGGCTCTGCTCTCGGTCACACCCTGTCTATTCAGGCTCGGACACCTAACAACATTTGATCTAAACTAGTTTACTATAGCTGACAGATCCGCGCTCATTAGACAGCTTTCATGACACTAAGTTTAGACCTAGCCGATGCTGAACCCCATGTCCCACAGCAGTGACGTCACCAGTGTGCCCTGACTGTGCCATGACATTACTCCTGTGCCGAGCATACTCAATCAATCACCAAGAGCTTGTATTGCACCAACACTATGTTCCATTGCATGGACCAGTGCCAGGAATACGTCCAGAAGATGTGGTACTACATCTACTACACAGCCCTATTCTGCAACTGCCGCGAAAGTTGTGGCAAAACTATTCTGAAAAGTAATTTTAATGCTGGAAAAGGCAGCCATCTTGAAACATTGCCGCTATCTTGGATATTCGGTCTCGCAAAATAAAAAAATAGGATTCCTCATAGCCGAAATATATATGATTTGACACCAACATCGTTCAAATAGGACAATTATATGGGGTTTTATTCAAAAACGTATATTTTGATACTCAAAATGGCGGCCATCTTGAAAATGTCGGCCATCTTGACATTTTGATCGGCTAAAGTTTTTCTCCAAAAAAGTAACCCACAGGGAGTATCCAAGCCAATTTTGATGATTGTAGCCGGATTTAACCAAATCAGACCCATAAAATGGCCTTGACCTTTGACCTTGACTTTCTAATAATTTTTAAATGGCATAAGTTCACTTATGGCATTTGGTTTAATAGAAATCGACTCTAAGATCATCAAATTTGAAAAAGTAGGCCCAGATATATGACATTTTATAGATTTAATCCTAGCGATTCGCGGCCATCTTGGAAATATGCAAATAAAAAAATTGCCACTGGGTGAAATTTAGTAGGCCTACTCCCGGTGGAAATGATGACTCTACTGAACACAAATCAATCAAAATATAAACTTCTGTATGAATTGCCAGGTTATATCAGCATTCTGCCTGACTAATATATATATGGTCATAGGCATATTAAGGTATCACCACACAAATTCATACGCGCATATCATTAAAAAGAGAGAGTTACGATCTTTTTTATAAAATGTGGTGGTTTATAGCAGGCTTGGGGGTAAATATTACATTTATATCATTTTGATACCAGTTCAGCTAGATTGGGTGACCATTTCTTCCTTCAAAAACATTGAAATCGGGAAATATAGGTATAAAATGTAGTCCCTACGCTAGTAGTATGCTACATTCCGGAAGTTCCCACGTTTTGGCAACGCTCAGGGAAGGTACTAGAACCTTACATTTGCATATGAAAATAGAAAAAAAGCCCGATGTTTAAGCATCTTTTTTATTTTTATATTGATAGAGTATGTTATGATGAATAAAAAAATATACAGGTTTATATAGATATTTTCATTTAAAGAATGCTGGGAGGCACAAGCGTATGGGCCGTAATACATGTAGGCCTAAGTCTATGGGAGCGGTATTATGTGTGGTGAGACGTTAAGAAGCCAAATTCAAATCACCGATGTTTTGATGATTTTAGCCTGAACCAGTCCCTTTAACTCTTTGACCCCTCTGATCATCATCCAATGACTCATCTGATATGTTATACTCCACATCTGGCGACTGGCTTCCTTGGGCTCCACTAGCTTTGGCCAAGTTTGGGGCCTACTCAAGATCGGGTCCCAAGTTTCATGTAGGCTAGGCCTGGATCCATGGGCATGGCCTAGCTCCTATTAGGCCTACATGTATTAAGCCGTAGGCTCGTTGCCATATCCATGGCATAGATAGGCATAGATAGTCAGATATGGTTGAGTTCCCGGGTTCAGTGTTTCTGGGTCTGAAAAAAGTTGGAGTCAGGCAATATGAAAATTGTGACTCCAAGCCTGGTGCTGGAGTCAGAAGGCCTGCACGGCTTACGGAACGCCCGCCGAAGGCGGAAGTTGCGCACGCCTTGCTGGCGCATAGGGAGGGGGGTCCGAGGGCCTGCCCCCCCGGGATTTTTTTTTTCAGAGATGGTTTCAGATAGCTTCTAGTCATATCTAAAGGTACATTTCCAGCTTTGAAATAATTCATTTTTCACTAAAGAAACACTGAAAAATATCAATGGCAATGATTTCTGAAAATTTTATTAATCAACTGAAAATTGTCAAGTGCCAAAAGAAATCAAATATATGTAGAGTCTAATTGAGTGTACTATAATCTGATCTACAACAATTTTGTAAAGGGGAAATGAGAAGCTGATCGGCGGTCCATTGCTATCCCCATGGCAGGGGCTGGGGCCCTAGGGTAGTGGTTAGCACCGCTGCCTTTCACGCCAGAGTCCGGGGTTCGGTTCCCGGTCTCGGCGGTTTCAAAGAAACAAAATTGTTTCTTCCCCATCCACGTGTGAAAGTTAGTATTGTGGGGAGCCTCCGTGACCGAGAGGTAGCGTGCTCGGCCTCAGACCGCCAGGGCTCGAATTTCGAATCCTGTGTCTGGAGGACAGCGTCATCTCACCATCCTCAGAAGGTTCTGGCCCAGTTTAGCCTATATGTGCACAAAGGTGGCCTAAAACCCGATTCATTTCATTTATCCCCATGGCAGCATTCAGGGTGCCTTTTGAAGCTTGTTGCGGTGCTTGGTTTTTACTAAGTTCAACACAGACACCCCTCTCTCTGACTCCATGTTGTCTGGTGACAAACACAGGATTAGGAGAGCCAACCTGGCCAGTTCACCATACTCGCCTCCCATGTGCTTTAGCAGGTGGCACCAGAATTTAGTGACGTCCTTTTTGCAGTCATCCACAAAGAACTCCTCAAGAACAGTGTCATACCTGTATTTTTTGTACTGGCGGTCAATTTCTTCCAAGTCAAAATATTTCTCATTGTCATCGAACTTCTTCACAACATCATATATTGTGATGTGATGCTTATTTCGGTTGTTTGGGTTAACCCAGGCTAGATGAGAGAGCACAAACTGAAGATCGGGAAATCTATTCAATAGTCCCTGGCCTACTGATCGCATGTAATTGAAACAACTCTGGACCACTACAGATCTTTCCTGTCGTGTCAGCAAGTCATTGTCCACAACCTCACGGTAGTACTCCATGAATCTGTGGCCATGGAAGTCTACCTTATCATCAAAATCTCCTGTTAGCTCCTCTAGTTCGAGGTCAGTGACAGCCAGCAGCTGTTCCATCGTATTGATATCATCTTCCAAAGCTTCTTCATCAAAAAGATCAACTGATGCAAGCTTCAGATTTTCATCCTCAAGAACTTCACTCAAAGGTTTTGAGGTGTCAACCACTATTGGCTCAATCCACACCCTTATCAGCTTTTCCAGTTCCCTGTAGGTCTCCCATATCAGAGCGCTACGCTTTTGACACTTGGTGTTTACTTCTGCAAGGAGAGGCAGACAACCACCAAGGAAGTAAACATACAGTAGAAACTTTGTATCTGTTGCAGCTGTCTCCAACTGTCGCAGTTCCCTTCGCTTGGTGGCATCTCTGGCATTTTTAATACTGTGTCTGAAGTAATCCTGTAGAGTTTCACTTTCAACCAGCTCAATGACCTTTGCCACAACTGGCTGTAGGCTGATGAAACGGGGCTTATGGAATGCAACCATCATGTGGAACTCTTCGTTGTTCACTTCTGCAATCATCTTCAGGACACTTTGTGCGACATTACTGTACTTGAAATGATTAAAGAGTTTCTTCATAGTGGTCTCCACAAATAGTGGTATCTTTTTTTGTCCATCTTTGGCTACCAGATTCAACCGGTGCATCCCACAATGCTGCTTGAAAAGCTGCGAGTTAAACTCCTTTGCAATAATGGAGGAAACACTCTGACCTGTGTTTTGGTGTCTTTGGAATTTAGAACAGCTGAAGCTCCGTCAGATGTTTGCCCAACAACATGATCCATGGGGAGACGTAGCTCCTGAAATATAGGTTTGATGCCTTGATTTACTAGTTCTTGTGCTGTGGGGTGACCTTTTATTTCTTTCACTCCTGCGAAGGTAGTAACTAGTTTTTCCGATGACATGTCCACAAAACGAACATACATCAGGAGCTGCTCTTTTGTAGATATGTCGGTTCCCTCATCAAACAGGTATGACCAGAACGGGGCAGCACTCACTGCTTTGTGTATTTCTTCTTTCTGATATTCTCTGATTTCTACAGTCTTTTCAGTCACTGCATCATTCCCTTTGGCCATTTGTGGGAAAATTTTACTGCTTGGATCTGCAAGCATGGCAAACTCTGCATACGCTTCACAGTCAGTAAAAGGTTTTTTCCTTTGGCAGAGTAAATAAGCTAATTTATAGGGTGCCAATTTTACGAGAACAGACGGATGCACTGATCTACCGAGGCACTCCTGTTGCTGCCTCTTTGTTGACATCCGCCGCTGATAACGTTGTTTGATCATCTCGCGACGGGCAGTTGAAATCGTGTCGTGGTGGAAATCAGCATGATGTCTTGCAATGTGTTTTTTTATTGTGTCGATGCGTGGTCCATCCGCAGAGCGGAACGATTTATCACACTGCATGCAGATCATGGTGTGGCCATCAACATTGTCAAACAAGTACTGGTCTTTGTATTCATGCATCCAGGTACGACGTTGGTGGTCCCTGCAAAAAAAATGACACACACATGCATAATTGGTAATTTAATTTAATTTAATAATCTACAAACAATATCATGCGCCATACTAGTGCAATGCTGAGCATCATGACAACGTCATGAGCACCAATATAATCATATAATATATAAATCACATCGATGACAATGTAAAAATGCACTTACTTTCGGTACGGGGTGACTTCTTTGTTCTGACTGTCAGTGCGAGTACAAACTTGAGTAGGCTTAGTGGCTTGAGCAGGAATATTGGCATGCGGTTCACCAGTGACATCACTGTCATCAGGGGAAGGCGGTTCTCCTGTCACACCTAGTTCAGATTCTTCGATGATAGTAGGTCTAGTTTCCTCTCTTCTTGGACTGAAAAAATACACCTTACTTCCAGACGATGTTCTGTAGCTAAGGGGGGTTTCTTTAATTTTAATGCATTAAAGTGTAATAATTATCGTACCAGGCATGATGATTATGGCCTTCCACTGCCGATGGCTATTTTTACTCTACTACTGCTAGGCGCTTGGCCTACTCAGCCCACTGGCACTAGTCTAGATGGTCCAGACTCCTTAGTCTTAGCCTTATACCTATACGATACCCAAAGCTACTTAATTTAATAAAACATAGGTAAGCAGGGGTGTGCACAGGGGGATGGTCAGAGGGGCGAGCCCCCGGAAGTTGGAACCCCAATATTTTTCAAAATTTAACCTCTTGAACCCCCTATAGTATATATCAGAAAGCTGCAGACGCCCCTGGGTAAGGGCTAGAAGATTATTGACACATTGGCCCTTGTGGATAATGAAAAATAAAAGATGTGCCCTTTTTTATTCAGTATTCACACCCCTTTAGGCTTTATTCTATGCAATTAGACTGGATAGAGTATGAGACTAAAATCATGTAGACCCTATCATTGTCTGTGACTGTGTGAGGCTGTGCCCGGGCTGTGTTAGTAAATTTAAAGTTGTTGATTATTATTATTAAAATTATGTAGATCTACCATAGTATAGGTCTAGCCTAGTCTAGACTAGTCTGTTTGAGTCTTGTTCAAAATGATAGGCTCATAGTAAGCCTTTCGGGTATGTTAGACTAGTATTAGGCCTACCGTACAGTACTTATAATATAATCAATTCTCAATCGATTTTGCTTTTGAATTATCTGATTATAGGGGGCCTATAATTTTTTTTATAGTAGGGGTCTACTCTATAGTCCACAATATTTTTTAACGAATTTTTTAGGTTAGACTAGACTAGATCTATAATTAGTAGTAGCCCTATGCAGGCTATGGAGGCTAGACCTCATAATGGAGTAGACTATGGTAAAGCTCACTTTCATTTTTTTTTTTATTTACCTGCAGCTACCAAGGACAAGGTAAGTAATGTACGTTTAGATTACTTATTAGACTCAACAAATTTAGCCTAGAAAGAAGTAGAATAGATCTAGATCTACAACTGTACAACAGCCTATACCTTGTGAAGAAACTTGTTATCTTCGTGGACTTCGAATTAGGCCAACCACTTGATCCATCAGCTCCACGCTTTGACATGATGATTTATGTAAGTTATTAATATTAGCCTATAGATAGTCTAGACTAGGCCTATATATCTAATTAGATTGGTAAAATCCACTACACAATCACTAATGAATAAACGACGACAACGGGTGACTGTAACGTTAGTGGCCTAACACTTCAAACTTGTGTCACAGAATGGATTGTAGACAATACTGCAGCTAGACCCTAGTCTACAAGTCTATACTCCTGAGTCTAGCCTACATTATCTGAGTCTGAGATATCATAATGATTATACCATAGATTAACCACATATGGTTAATCTATGATTATACTGTGGCCCAGTAGCCAGTGCTGCCCTGTCAAACAACTGTGACGTCACAGACAGAAGGCCACTTGCTAGTATTACTCAACAGGACTAGGCTATACATGGGGGGGGGGGGGAGGGGGAAGGTCTCTTCACCCCCACAAACATTTTTTTTCTATATTATATCATTGTCGTCAGCATGGAATGTTTTTTCGTCAGGGGGGAGAGCTTGTCGTCAATTCTGACGACATGACGACAGAACAGAAACACTGGGGTTATAATCACTCTGAGTGACTTGAGACTGTGATAGTGAATAATTAATTATCTTCACAATCACTGCCTATAATAGACTACCATGTTGTTAGGGCTAGGCTGGGCTCACATCATCATCAGTAGGCTAGCCTAGGGCCTACGTAACATGTATCCTATAACTAGATAATGATTACATGGATTATGCCACTGACAGTGACAGTACGCCAGTAGGCCAGACTCTGCCAGTAGGCTAGTCTACTCTCACTAGGCCTATTAACCTGATAGTGATAAATCATGCTGAGTATGCTAGCCGTACTTTGCCCATGACTCAGACATGCATGATGGGGAGCACATTGACCATGGTAGGTCATGGCATGATGTAGATCAGGCTGATCCACTTTGCTTCGCTCTGGAGCATAGCGCAAGAGTCCCCAGCTTGGACTAGGCATGATGGAGAACAGTCCAAGATGGAGAGCTCGTTGTGACAGTTAGGGTGGAGTCCCCTGTCTGTTGTAAAGTAATCACGAGTTGAGGACATTTTTTTCAATTTTACCTCCCACTGCCTGAAGGTATAGGCCTACTACCGGTAATACACGTAGGCCTAAAGTTAAACTATAGTCTAACAGTATTGTATAGGCCTATGTCATTTTTCAAAAATATCACAGTACAGATCAATCAGCAGGAACAGTTTTATCACCCATAAAGACTTAAATCTCACATGGAAATGGAATATGACCGGCGGTCATATTCCATTTCCATGTGAATAGACTAATTTAAGTCTTTATTGACCGCCATGATTAGGCCTCGACTACACTGTAGATTAAAATGTTATTAAATTGAACTCGCGCATGCTCCGAAACTTCCATAATAGGCTAATATAGGCCTATTTATAACTTAACATTTTAGGATTCTTTGGGCTCTTTATCACATCATTTTTCAACCTTCCCAAACTTCCCTGAAAATTTAGTGGAATTTTGTTGTGTATTAAAGGGACATGCCCAGGTGTAAAATCATCAAAAAATCGGTGATTTTATTTTAGCTTAATAACATGACCATATCATGTAAACATGTCCATAGACTAGAACTGTAAAAGTTTTAACATTTTTGTGCTGCGCACTTGCCAGTTAGGCTAGATAGCCTATAGAGCCGAAATTCCCGTATTTCTTATTTTTGACATGGTTGTCAATAATTAGAAATCAGGAATTTCGTCTCTATATCTAGTAATTAAAAAACGTTTGCAGTTCTAGTCTATGGACAAACTCTATTTTTTTTTGTATGAACAATACACCAATTTTAAAGTGTGACCACCGTGAAGATCTCGTTGAAAGCTTTCAATAAATGTATGGTTTGCTATATGTACCTGCAGGGATTATACACGTTTTTCGCTGTGGAAAGAGCAAAAAACGGCATTTTTGCCATTTTATGTATGTCCGTATCAAAGGTGTTAAAATGGACACGATAATAAATTTTAGTTGGAATTTCTAATTAGTTATTTTTAAATATTATTCGTTTTTAGACCCATAACCCCTAATATCATACAATTAACGATTGACGTTAGTGAATTAGGCCTATTCTATACATTTATGGTTGGAAATTTAATGTTCAAAAAAATTGTGTTTTCTACGTTATCTAAATGAATTCTTTACCAAGTCTATCAAAATTATGGATAGGCCTAACAGGGTTTAAATTGCAGGAAGATAACTGGGTTGTAGACAATTTATATTTACAAAAATGTATGTGTCATGAGCCATCTTCATGACATCTCGCACTTATGAAGCATGCAATACACAAAAAGACAACGTCATCGTTAAGGATGTTTTCTACGTTATCACAATTTTACGGATCTGGTGTGTTCATATAGCTAATGAAATATATTCCGACATAGAATGATTGCTCATGAGAGCACGAAAACCAATCATTATCATATGCGACGAGTTTATTTTACAAAGTGCCTGCTATAATATCAAATTGTGTAGTTTACGTTATCGGTTTTCTACGTTATCGCTGTATGTGTGGTTTATAAATCATGGGATGGACAATTTTGAGACATGCTATTTTCGTCTTTTGTGGTGGTGATTTATCAGACAGTATGCATGATTAGTTTAGATGGAATTTGTGATACATTTATCCAGTTTTACTGAGTAACACTTGTAAATTAGGAATATCATAATATTTTCATAATGACAATAAAATCATTGCCTGTAAAATTGTCGTGTAAAGCAATAAATTACATGTAGTGACCAGGCCAAGCTAGAGATGACCTAGCCTTGTTTTGTTACATATACAATGTTTTTTCAATGTTTCTTATAGATTTTTTTGTGCTGAATTTACATCCGATGAATGCCAGCTTGAACAATTTGAGCATTTCTGTAGATTCAAGGTCAAAGGTCATTCTCAAGGTCAAATATGATTTTTCAAGAAATGAAGCTAGGAACAAGTGTAATACCTCATTTCTATGTGATTTTGACTGGGCAATCCATTTCTGAAACTATTTTGATTATTCAAGGTCATCTTCAAGGTCAAAAGGTCAATTTCAAGGTCAAGTAAGAGAAAATATAAGTTTTAACAAATAAAGCTAGGAAAATGTGTTATACCTCTTTTTCATGGGATTCTGACTGGGAAATCCATTTAAAGTATTATTATGGGGATTTAAGGTCATGTGCAAGGTCAATTTCAACTCAATGTCATATAAAAGTCAATCCCAAGGTCAAAAATGTGAAAATATGATTTTTAGCATATACAAATAGCAGAAGAAGTATAGTGCATCGTTTTGATGTCATTTTGACTGAATAATCTATTTCTGTTACTATTTTGATGATAAAAGGTAATTTCAAGGTCATTGCGTCAATTTCAAGGTTAGGTAAGCAAAAATATGATTTATAACAAATAAAGCTAGAAACAAGTGTAATACCTCTTTTTCGTGTAATTTTGCCTGAACAATCCTTTTCTGGTAATATTTTCGTGATTTTAGATGATCCTCTAGGTCAAAAGGTCAATTTCAAAGTCAAATATTATTTTAACATATCTGCTACAAATTGGTACACATATAATACATTGTTTTGGTGTGATTTTGACTGGATAATCTAATTCTAGTAGGGTTTTAATGATTAAACATCATCGAATGAAATGATCAGGTGACGAGAAGTCATTAAAGGGTGGTGGAGAGGCAATAAAGAGCGACAGGAAAGCTATATATGTCAATGGAGAGGCGTTAAAAGGCAACATGGAAGCGTTAAAGGATAATTGGAAGCATTAATGAGCGGCGACGTGACGGTAAAGTGCGACCCAGTGGCCTTAAAGGGAGACGGGAATGGGTTAAATGGCAGTGAGGAGGCGTTAAAGGGCAATGAAGAGACGTAAAATGGCAATGAGGAGGCATTGAAGGGCAATGAGGAGGCGTTAAAGGGCAACCAGGAGACGATAAGGGGTGAAGAAGAGGCGTTCATGTGCGACGGGATTCGCTAAAAGGTGACAGGGGTCATTAAAGGACTTGTAACAGCGTTAGAAGGTGACGAAAAAGCACTAAATAACGTTAACGGGCGATGATGAGGCGTTAAAAGGAGATGGATAGGTGTTTAAGGGTGAGGAGAAGGCATTAAAAACAACAGAGAGTCACTAAAGAGTGACGAAGAAGCGTTAAATGGCGACAGAATAGTGTCAAAGGCCTAAGGTAAGGCGTTAATAGGCGAAGAAAAAGAGTTTAAGGTCGATGGAGATGCATTAAAGGGTGATAGAGAGGCGTTAAATGACAATGGGAAGGCGGTAAATGTGATGAGGAGGCGCTAAAAGGCGAGCATGAAGCGTTAAATGGTGATGGCGAAGCATTAGGATCGATTGGGAGGAGTTGAAGGGTGATGTATGGTATGCATTTAAAGGCGAGGAGAAGGCGTCAAGGGAAACGGAAAGGCATAAATGACGATGGAGAGGCGTTAAAGAGTAACGGAAAGGCCTGTAGTGGCGACGGAGAGGCACTAAGGATGACAGAAGGCATGGAGGGCATTGGAGAGGCGCCGCATATGCGTAAAATTGCGAAGCTCGGGCGTTAAAATTTGATGGGGACTTGTAAATATTGATGGAGAGATGTTAACCTTTTAGATCTTCACGATGCATAAATGCATCACTTTGCATCTCTGAAGAATCACTTTATTTCATACGCCAAGGGGTTTTAGAATGAAAATTTTCATAGAACTCTTTTAATAATAACGATATAAATTTTTTCTGAATTTGTCACCCACTTCAAGTCATCTTTATCCACTTCAAACAGAGAATTGCGACAGCAGTGGATGTAGATGACAAAGATAAATTCAGGCTTGAAAGCGTTAGGCCGATGGGAACCAGTCCCGGATATATTCGGGATTTGGAATTGATTACATGAGATAACTATGACGTTATCAATTAATCTGGTATCTGCAAGAGTGCAACAGTAAATGGGTTACATGGCGACGGAGAAGCGTTAAAGGGTAATGGATATGTATTCAGGGCAAAGAAGGGTCGTCAAAAGGCGACGGAAAGGGCTTTAATTCAACAAAAAGTTAAACTGAAAGTGCTTTCAGGGCGAAGAAGAGGCATTTAAGGGCAATGAAAAAGCCTTCAATTGCATCAAAGCGGCGATAAACTAAAAGCCCTACGAAAACGCATAAATGATAACGAAAAAATCGTGAAAGTGCGACGGCAGTGTGCTCCATCGCCCTTCAACGCATTCCCATTGTCATTTAATGCTTCCTGGTAGCCTTTTAACGCCTCTCCATAGCCCCTTAATATCCCGCTGCCACCTTATGATACACCCAGTCTCACTTTAACGCCTCTCTGTCGCCCTTTAACGCCTCCTCATTTCCCTTTAATATGCCTTCCTATTGTCCGTTAGTGCCTTCTCATTATCCTACAACACCTTCTCATTACCGTTTAACGCCTCCTCATCAACGTCGCTCTCTAATGCCTCTCCATTGCCCTTTAATGCCTTCTTGTCGCCTGATCTTTTCACCATGAGCATGTTTAATCATTTAAACCCAACAGAATTAGATTATCCAATCAAAATCACATCTAAGCTAGGTATTATACATACTCCAAAGTTAGGCATATACGCCAAAAATCATATTTGACCTTGAAATTGACCTTTTGACCTTGGGGGTGAGCTCAAATGACCAAGATAATGGGAGAAATTGATTTTTCAGTCAAAATCACACGAAAAAGAGGTATTGCACATGTTCCTAGCTTTATTAGTTAAAAATCATATTTTCCTTCACTTGACCTTGAAATTGACCTTTTGACCTTGAAGATGACCTTGAAGATCAAAATAGTGCAAGAAATATTTTATTTAATCACAATGACTATAAGGCTGGCTTGAATATGTATTGTATAACACGGCACTGTTCTAAGAGTATACCTCCACAAACTGTGCTTCACTGTTATTAGCTACCTCAGATAACGTAGAACAAATACGAATTTTGAAATAACGTAAAAAAACGTTTTCAAATATAATTTTACTAAATTATCTTCGTTTGTGAGATTTTTTTTATATGCACCATGTATTTATAGCCTAGATTTAACGGGTGGTTCTATAAAATTCAACGGGGTGTGAGAGAGTAGCCTACGATATCAAATAAGGCCGATATTTGAAGGTATGCAGTACATGTGTCTTTAATTAGTTAAGAGTAAGTCAATATTTGAAAGTTATGATTGGGTGTATATATAACGTACATGTATTTTTAAATTATTTATAATATTATTTATAATTGAGCACCGCATATACATAATTTCTTTCAATTTTTTCCCAGTCACAGGTAGAAAAATAGTGAGTTGCACCAAGATATGTCTAAGCACACGACCTGGCTATATGATCCTGATTTAATCCCGATTAATTGCTTGCAAGACCTGCCAAAATCGGTAAAATGTGTGTGTGGCAATGTGTTTCAACCCCACAAGATTTGTTAGGATAGTCACCAGGTCAAATAATGCCTCACGTAGTACTTACAGGCAAATGTGCAGGTTAGTTACCCGGTATGACTGGGTCGCCTAGCTCATTTACCTTGCGATGTCATCAGGTTACAGGTCAGTAGACTGATATCAAGCTGACGACTCATCAGCCGACTTTACATTTTACCCCCCTTGTCACTCTACCTGTTCATCCATGTGCCATTTCAACTCCACGTAGAGCATACAGTCCTGCAGCCATTTCGGAGCAATGTACTTATCGTAGACATTGACATCGCCACCCCATCAAGTACTCATTTACTCCAGAGCGAAGTGAAGCATTTGAGGGTGAAGTGCCATGCCCAAAGACACAACATCGAAACAATGTCTCAATCCTGTACCAAGTGGGGTTCGAAACTGCACAGCAGGCAGCGACATTGGCAAAGCTCGACTCTCTAACCGTTGCGCCCTTTTTGCATCCCCTGTATTGGCCTAAATACGCAAACAAATCTTGGGGCGAGCCCTCCAGACCCTCCACGCCCTCCTTTTTCAAATCCTGGATCCGCCTTACAACAGGTTTAGGGGTAAACACAAACCAATTATCCTAATAGTGACTGGTTCGCCCCATGTATGCACACTGTTCAGGTAGCTTAGCATCAAATTCTACGATTATTGTTACCTGGCTGAGAAATCACCATTTTTCTAGGGTTCAGTAGCCTATCCTGAACAAAATTACTCATGGAGCCTAAAATTATTTTCTACTTAAGACGCCAAAAAGGGGCAAAATCCAAGACGCCGTCATTTGTACAAGATGAAACAATGAAATTATATTATATTAGACAGAATAAACACACATACATGATGTTGGTGTGTAGCATACAGGTTTCAGTTATTCCTCACATAGTGATGTATTGTAGTCAGAAAATACTTTAAATATCATTAATATTGCATTGTGAATACAATCTAAGATGGCAGTCATTTCTGCCAGGTGAAATAAAAAATTGATATCATTTTTGACAGAATAATAGCAAAATCATAAATTTGATGTGTACCATAGGGTTGCCAAGCATCTCTTACATAGGGGTATGGCCAGAACGTACATGAGTCATCGTATTGTGAGTAAACTTCAAGATGGCCGCCCTTTGTGCAAGGTTGAAACAATAAATTGATAGACTTTTCGACACAAAATAGAAGGTGCTTCGCGATTTAGAGGGCTGTCGTTGGTATGGTATGGCCGACTTAGTTGTGTAGCCAGAGAGTAGTTTAAACATTGCACTGTGTGTAAAATTCAAGATGGCCGCCATTTGACAAGGGCAAACTTAATTCCTGCAAACTTTAAGTCAACGTTAAATCAAAGTGTTGTGTTGGCTGGTGGTGAATAAACGCCATCCAAAATGTCTATATTGGAGGGGTGGACGAGCTTATGGGGCTCACAATAAATTCATTGTATTGAAAAGCAAATTGTAGATGTCATATATCTCTATATTATCCATTTTTTTTAAATGGTTTGTGTTTCAAATACAACAACCCATGCGCAGCATCATTGTGTGTCAATTTATTGCGTTAAACATGCCATGTCTGCTGCAGCAGTATGTATAAATAACGGAAGATTAAATGGATGTTCAAGTAACCCCCACGATGTCATAAAAATATCCAAAATCCATTGTCCAGAGTGAAATCACCAAAGCTGATTATTATTCACATCGCTTACCTGATCCGGGGTACTGGGATGGCTGATATAGTAGTTAGTACCTTTCGACTCCGTGAGGGCATTTCGGGTAGGACATTAAATTACTGGCAATAGAGTGTTTGACAGCAGGTCTCCCACGTGGGATGATTGGAATCATCCTCAACTTGTGTTTCTCTGAGGATAACAGAGATATGCGAAAGGCCATGGTGTTTCAACAATAAATTGTCCAGCAAGACACAAGTCTCAGGCCATCTGGTCTGGGCATGTCCGGGGGGGGGGGGGGGGGGAGGGGTAGGGAGTGAAGGAAGACATTGTAAATAATCCACTATGCCATATCACCCCACTACACGTCGTCATTTGTACATCAATCATTTCGTCAACGGACTGCACTGTTTTTAACGTATTACAAGTTCACTTACCAGTACAAAAAAGTGGCGTAAAGCATTGTTTTACAACTACTACTAATCACCAAGCTCTCGGTTATACCATGGGGACCCCTTCCAACCCAAAGACCCCTCCACACTTTTATAGTGGGGTGGAGGGTGGGTGTGGAAATGGGTTTCCTATGGTTTTACATGTCTTACTTAGTCATGTAGCTAAATCTACACTCTTCTCTCAAGACTTGTTTTGCGAAGATGTCTACATTGACATTTCCATGATGTGTTAAACGTTATCCATGTTTTATATGTTACACCCTCTTATGAATAAGAATTATAGCATTATCATAGTATTGCACCCCTTTAATAACATCTCTAATTGTCACACTATTAAAGCAGGTGCATTTCATATCTGCTGTTTTATCACATACTTGGCATTGTATATGAAAAATTATCAAGTCGAAGGAATCCAGTAATCATGTTTTCAAATTATATTTGATATTATGAAAATAATACAAAATGTATTACATAGCCTTTATATCCTTACCAACATTCTCTATACCCCAAATGTGCCACAAGGAACGAAGAAAATATAAAAGAAACGTGAAATCTGGAGTTTCTTGTTAACAAGCTATAACCATATATTATCACAAATGCGATGTTTTCTACGTTATCCACATATCATGGATCATTAATTCATTATCAGTGCGTAGTCCTTTATCGCATAACTACATAGTGCTGTATAAACCAAACATAAGTGTTCAGAGTAACATTTTTAATTGAATCAAATGGTTTGTCTTCAGTCAGTTCAACAGCAGAAATTCCGTATGTATGTCATTTCATCTTACAATGGTTCGCTTTATTTTCTAAAAGATTCAGTGTTGATTTAAAGGAAAAATATCAGGCTTTTCATTACGGCTCACCCTTTTTTGAACATTTATCACTTATTGTCTCATACTTACAATGATGCATGGTATGCATTTTAACTTTGGGTTAATTTCATGAATTCTATCAATTTCATCAGAGGAATTCACTGATAACGTAGAAAACAAGGATACAATTTATGATAAATTAGGCAATAGTTCACTGGGACAATGAAAAAAGCAGAAAAGAGATTGAATGACAAAAACAATTGCACAGGAAACCTTGAGATGTTTGCTGATATGGAAACATCAAGTAGCCACAACAGACAATCTATTTATATTTAATATTATCAATTCCAGTGGTGACAGTTTCAGTGTTTTCACCCATATGGTCATATTATTAAGCTAAAATAAAATCACCGATTTTTTGATGATTTTAGACCTGGGCATGTCCCTTTAACTGATTGCTCCAATCTATGTTACATATACCCAAACCACCAATAGCTCAAGGAAGAGATAAAACCTCGACTGAATTCATAGCAAAATCACAATGTGACATTCTACTATATGAATCATCCTTTTTTCTCGCACTATGACTATTCTAGTATATGAATCATCCTATATATCTCACACTGACCATTGTACTATATGAATCATATATCTCGCACTATGACTATGACTATTCTAGTATATGAATCATCCCTGTATCTCACACTGTGAGCTTCTACTATATGAATCATCCCTATATCTCACAATGGGACTATTCTACTATATGAATCGTCCCTATATCTCGATCGCACTATGACGTTTCTAGTATGTATAAGTTACCCCTATATCTCGCACTATGACCATTCTAGTATATGAATCATCTCTATGTCTCGCACTATGACCATTCTAGTATATGAATCATCCATATATCTCGCAATGTGACCATTCTACGATATGAATCATTTTTTTTCTCGCACTATAATTATTCTAGTATATGAATCAACCCTATATATCGCACTATGACCACTCCAGTATATGAATAATCTATATAACCCACACTATGACTATTCTACATGTAGTATATTATGAATCATCCCTATATACAACACTTTGATCACTGCAGTATAAGAATAATCTATATATCTCGCACTATGACCATTCTAGTATTGAATCATCCCTATATGTACACTATGCACATTCCAGTATGATATGAATCATCCTTTTTTCTCGCACTATAACTATTCTCGTTTATGAATCATGAATCCCTATATATCACACTATGACTATTCGAGTACATGAATCATTCCTATATCTCACACTGTGACCACTCTACTATAAGAATCATCCCTATATCTCACACTGTGACCATTTTACTATATGAACCGACGAACCATCCCTATATCTCGCACAATGTGACTATTCTTGTATATGAATCATCCCTATATCTCGCACTATGTCCATTCTAGTATATGAATCATCCACATATCTCACAATGTGACCATTCTACGATATGAATCATCCCTTTTTCTCGCACTGTAGCTATTCTAGTATATGAATCATCCATATGTCTTACATTTTCGTCCCACACACCACTTAATACATGTTTGAAAGTCAAACAATCTAGTATTTTTTAGTATCCACGGTTGGAAGATTTTGATACTGTAGATCTTGTAATATTCGCGAGGTCTTAATTTTCGCGAATCTCGCGAAAATTTTAACACACAAAAATGACCAGGTCTACAGTAATGAATCTTCATCCCTGCAAAACACTATTATTTAATTTAATAAAAACTATTTTTTCGGTCTAGTGATGGTACTAGTAAATTTTAGCATCCTATAGCTGAAAGGTTTTGAGAATTAATACCTGTAAAATACGTGATTATAATCCACCTTTTCGTCCATACACAACATAATAATATGTTGGAAACAATCTCGTTTATTTTAGTATCCTATCTGGACGATTGTGAGAATGAATCTCTATACCATTAAAACACTATCATTAAACCCTTTCATTGCACATGGTGTTAAACTGCGAATGTAGCTACTTAGCAATCTAGTACATTTTAGTATCTTAGCTGGAAGAGAATGACTTTCCATACCTGTAAAACACTATTATTTAATTAGAAACTATGTTTTCGGCCGATAGTAGATGTTGGAAACAATACTAGTATATTTTAGTAACCTGGTTGGAAGGTTTTTGATAATGAATATCCATACCTGTTAAAAAACATTATTTTATTAGAAACTATATATCCGGCCCACAGCGTCTGTTGGAAACAATCTAGTATATTTTAGTATCTAAGCTGGAAAGTTTTGAGAATTAATCTCCATACCTGTGACACACTATGTTTTCGGTCCATATGTTGGAAACAATCTAGTATATTTTAGTATCCTACCTGAAAGGTTTTGATAATGAATCTCCATACCAGTAAAAACGTATCATTTAATTAGAAACTATGTTTTCAACCCATAATATATGTTGGAAACAATCTAGTATATCTTAGTATTTAAGCTGAACGGTTTTCAGAATTAACCTCCATACCTGTAAAACACTATTATTTAATTAGAAACTATGTTTTCGGTCCATATTTTGAAATACGCTAGTATAGTTTAGTATAAAGTACTAGCTGGAAGGTTTTGAGAATTAATCTCCATACCTGTAAAACACTATTATTTGATTAGAAGATATGTTTTCTGTCCATATGTTATAAACAATCTAGTATGTTTTAGTATCTCAGCTGGCAGATTGTGAGTATGAATCTCCATACACGTAAAATACCTTCACTTGATTATAATCCACCTCTTCGTCTCATACACCACATGATACATGGTGGAAACAATCTAGTAAATTTTAGTATACTAGCTAAAAGATTGTGAGAATGAATCTCCATACCTGTAAAATACTATTATTTAATCAGAAACCATGTTTTCTGTCCATATGTTGGAAACAATCTAGTATATTTTAGTATCCTAGCTGAAAGGTTTTGGGAATTAACCTCCATACTTGTAATACACTCTTATTTAATTAGAAACGATGTTTCCGGCCTATAGTATCTTTTAGAAACAATCTAATATATATTTAAGTATCAAAGCTGGACGGTTTTGAGAATTATTCACCATACCTGTAAAACACTATTATTTAATTAGAAACTATGTTTTCTTTCCATATGTTCAAAACAATCTAGTATAGTTTAGTATACCAACTAAAAGATTGTGAGAATGAATCTCCATGCCTGTAAAACACTACTATTTAATTAGAAACCATGTTTTCTGTTCATATGTTGCAAACCATATATTATATTTTAGCATGTTAGTTTTGATAATGAATCTACATAGGTCTACCTGTAAAACATTATTATTTAATTAGAAACGATGTTTTCGGCCCATATAGTATCCGTTTGAAATAATCTAACATGTTTTAGTATCCTAGCTGAAAGGTTATGTAATGTCCTACATTTGCGACTAATTTCGAACACTTGCTACCAATAGCGACCATTCGCACCCATTTTTGTCATTTTCGACCAATTGCGACTATTTGCTACCATTTGAGATCATTTGCGACCAATTGCGACCACTTTCGACAATTTGCGACAAATTGTCACCATTTGCGCCCATTTCCGACATGTGCGACTAATTATGACCTTTTGTGACCAATTTGGACCATTTTCGTCCATTTGCGACCAATTCCGCCCATTTTCACCAATTTGCGACCAATTGCGACAATTTGCGACATTTGCAACTATAATTTCGATCACTTGCAACCAAACTTAATTATATTATCAGTATTGTTTATTCGTAGAGGTAGCACATATAATATATAGTAATGATTTATTCGTACTTTGTGTACAATAAAACATACGATACTAATAGTCAGGTCATGTGATGGAATGTTTTACACCTGTAAATCTTGTCATGATCGTGTTATCATGAGCAAATGTGAATATAAGTGATTATTAATTTTATTTCTTACTTCGGACATGCATGTCCAAAATAAGAAATACAGGGATTTCGTCTCTATATCTCGCTTAACAGGTAAATGAGCAGCACAAAAATTTAAAAACTTTTGCAGTTCTAGCCTATGGACATGTTTACATCATATGGTCATATTAAGAAGCCAAAATAAAATTACTGATTTTTTTATGATTTAAGCCTGATTGTGTCGCTTAAAAACGTCTGAATACCCAGGTATTGACAATTCCATAATACACTGCCCTATAGAGACATGCAATATGTTTGAAAAAGCTTGTATTTAGTCTCGTGATGACAGAAATTAAATTTAGAAAAAAGTACATTAAATCTCTTTAAAAAATCGTTAGTGACTTTCTAAACACTCTGTTCTTTAATATTATTTCCAATGGTATTACCTAAATGTACATCACTCTGTAGGCTACAGATGAAATCGTAACACCATTAAAATCAATAGTGTTGTCAGATTTCTGTTTATCGCTATATACAATGAGTTTACTTTTCTCAGGATTAATTTTAACATTATAAATGCTTGCATATTTATCATACACATCTAAGAATATGTACAAGAATATACAAGTCATCCAACCTTTGTGTTGACCAAACATGATGGCCCCAATGCTACGGCGATGATGGCAAAGGATATAGTCAGGCTCTATGTGTATGCCACTAGACAAACTGATGATTTTCCAAACTTAAAATCCCCCAGTAAAGCCCCAAACAATGTTGATCAAGATACAATTAATGTACCAATTGGAAAAGTAATTAGAGGCAATGATTCTGCTACAACATGGAAATTGACCATGCAGTAGAGTTTAAAACGAATTGAAAAAATGCAACGACATGTATCAAATATGTCTCAAACAAACATCGAGTCCGATGAAGTCACGTCCTGTGACATTAGTAATTTGGTAAATTCAATCCCCGAAACACCAAACACTGTTAGATCATCACCTAATACATACCCAGAATCACCGGTGTTTCCAAAATACACAATACAACGTAAAAACAAACTACACTACGGCACCACAAAATCAGAAAAAGAGAACGAGCAGCCCGTGCTGGATGTTCACTTCAGTGATACCGCAGATAAGGACAAAACCCCCAACGGTAAACTAAACAAATCACATGAAATTAGTAACAAGGAAGACGAAGACTTGCATCGTAGTCCTAAAGATTGTAGCCGACTGAGAGGGTTAGAACAAAAATTACAAGAAACCACGGACAAAAACACCAAACTCGTGAAACAAATTCGTGGACTACGTCAACAAAGCATGAGGCAGAGAAAAGAGAATATTAAACTCATCAAAGGACGCGATAGCCTAATGACAGAAAAAATAAAGATGCGAAAAGAAATCACTCGCCTAGAACAAAAGCTTGAGAAAGCCAATCAGAATAGGCCTAATAAAAATGAAAAGAAAGTGACTTTTAAAGAAAATGAAATAGATGATAACGATAATGCATGGGAAACTGTGGGTGCCACAAAATCGAAGAATAGCATTAAAACACGGACAGCAGTAAATACTTGTGCTAAAGCTACACCGACGAAAGGCCAAAAAGTGATAGAAAATAAAAATCGGAAAAAACAAACCAGACAAAAAAGCACAGTTAAAAAAAGCACTAAAATAGATAAAAGACAACCAAATAAAAAGGATTTAGACAACCAAAATGTCAAAAACAATGAGAAAAATAATAGGCTCAGTAGTTCTACAGAATGTAGCAGCACCACCAGCAACAGTAACAGCAGTGATTTAACACAAACCATCAATGACCTATCCGACAAAGACGATAATGCAAACGTGACAAGACAGATCCCCAAATCAAAGAAAAAAAAGTGTATCATTGGTGACTCTAATATGCGCGGACTAGCCAAACAATTAAAACCAAAACTTGACAACCCAGATGCCGTATGTGTATATAAAACATCCGGAATGATAATAGAGCACTTGATACCTAGATTAAAAGGATATATATGTGAGGACACCGATGCTGTTGTCCTCCATCTCGGTACGAACGATATTAGTGGATCATTGAACAAGGTAAAGGAGGATATTAACAGACTGGCTGATAAAATGAAGGGATTCCAAAACACACATTTCTACGTGGCTGAAATCCCCCCTACAAAACAGAACAAATATAATGCCCACATTCACCACATAAATTGTCACATAGGTGAAATATGTGCAAAATTGTCCAACGCTGACTATTTGCCCACTCCCGTGAAAAAACAACACCTTTATCGTGGTGGAATCCACTTAAATGAGGAGGGACAGCAAATACTGACTTCTGCCATGGCGGAAGTCCTCAACAATCACTCCATTAATGGTCAGTGTTTTCCCATAAAAGCAATCATCACTTGGACATAACAGATGTGAATAGAGTAATTAACAATGATCAGATCAGTAAAATACGCGTGCTGTCATGGAACATAAATGGTCTAGGTAACAAAATGACAAACCTGATCTATGTACATTTATCCGCAACTACGATATAATATTTTTCATAGAAACAATGAAAGGGATTGATTTCGCATTGTCAATACCTGGTTATAAATTCCACCATGTAAGTAGAAAACTCAAACATAAAAATGCCTGTAGAGCTTCTGGTGGTATTGGCATACTTATTTCAAATAAATATGCAAATTTAACTAGGATAGACCACACCTATGACTATTTGGTATGGTTAACATTAGCTACAGACTGTTGTCAGAAAAACATTAAAATTGGGTGTACCTATATACCACAAGAAAACTCAACATATGTTGGTGTAAGAAATGATTATTTTACTATGCTAGAAGAGGAAGTGGCTAGGTATATAGAAACGCACCACATCCTATTATGTGGTGACTTTAATAGCCGAACTGGTCAGGCTCCGGACTATGAAGCTGGGGTAATAGATACCAATGTAAATGTTCCAAATCAACGTTCTAATGAAGATAAAGTAATTAACAAATACGGCCAACTTTTACTAAAGTTTTGTATAAACACAGGTTTCAAATTAGCCAATGGGCGGATGTATAATGATAATGGTATCGGCCGCTTTACATACTACTCTCCCAATGGTTCAAGCACAATAGACTATCTGATTTTAAATGAAGATAACATAATCAGCAAATTTGAAGTTTTACAGAAATTGGTGGAATCAGATCATTGTCCCATACAGTTCAATATTTCAAATACTAAACTCGATGATCATGATGATTACAACCCATTAAAAATAGATACCTGTGTAAATGACAAAGCTTCTTGCTCTAATGTTTTCATATGGCAAGACGAGAAAAAGCAAGAATATCAACTAGCTTTACGAAATGAGCAAACGTGTCATGCATTTGAGGAAATGCTGTGTGCCGTCATCGATGGGTGTAATACTGACACTCTATGTGACATGTTTAATGGTATGATAGAAAATGTAATTTCGCCATTATTCCCAACAAGGAAACATATTTCGAAGCAAAGAAAGAACACTCAAAATAATTTTCCCTCTAACCCCTGGTATGATAAAGAATGTAAATCCTTGAAGTATGTTGTTAATAATATTGCTAAACAGAGAGACTTTAACGCACGGCATGGCGAATATAATATAATGTTACGACAATATAAGCAATTAATCCAAAGAAAGAAAAGACAATACCAGCAAGCCAAACTTAGTGAGCTGGAAAATATGAGAACGGAAGATCCTAATTCCTATTGGAAATTCTGGAAATCTTTAAATCCTAGAAATGTTACTACAGGGCCTACTTTGGCAGACTTTGTGAAATACTTTGAACAACAAGTTTACCCACCACATGTGGATTATTTTGATTATGAACACATGAATAATATTATAAAGCAAGTTACTTCATTTCAACATAATGTAGAGCACGATAAATCTAATATGACACAGTTCCTAAACAGTCCCATAACTGCAGAAGAAATCAAAAAGGCAATTCAAAAGTTGAAATGCAAGAAAGCAGCGGGTGTAGATGGTATTTCTGCCGAATTTTACAAATATGGATGTAATGAACTATTGCCAGCATTAGAATTGTTGTTCAATACCATTCTTACCAATGGGGAATATCCATCTAGATGGGCTACCGGTATAATCCACCCTGTCTACAAAAAGGGGGACCATGGTGCTCCAGATAATTACAGGAAAATCACAGTCATGCCGTGTATTGGGGAACTATTTGAATCTATACTTAATAACAGACTCTCATTTAAAAACGAAGTGTGTAATGATAATGATCCTTATCAAGCTGGTTTTAAAAGCAATTCGCGAACTACGGACAATATATTCATACTATGTGCCATCATAGATAAACAAAGGTGTCTTTCTAAACCCCTGTATACATGCTTTGTCGATTTCACAAAAGCATTTGACTATATTGATAGAACAGCATTATACTACAAATTATTGAACAGGGGAATAGACGGCAATTTGCTAAACATAATAAGAAACATGTTTTCTAAAGCAGAGTGTCGTGTAAAATGGGACTAGCGTATCAGTGACATATTAAAAAGCGAATATGGGGTTCTACAAGGCGGTATGCTCAGTCCCAAACTATTCACGGAATTTCTACAAGACATATCCGCAACATTTGACCAAGATCAAGGTATCCCTGTGGACACCTTACTAATGGTATATCTGTTATTTGCAGATGACCTTGTCCTTTTTTCGGAATCTGCTGAGGGATTACAAAAACAGCTAACTGCTCTGTATTTATATGCTTCCCTTTGGCATATCATAGTAAGCATTCCTAAAACAAAAGTTCTAATCTTTAATGAGCGTTACACAAAAGTACACGGAAGCTTCCACTATGGTGATAACATTATAGAAAAATCTGAACAATATAAATACCTGGATGTGGTGTATAGCACCAAGTCTGCTAATAACGTGTTAAAAGAAACTTTTTCTCATCTTGCTTCCCAAGCTGGGAAAGCAATTTTTCTCTACGTAAACAGTCCCGTCCTGTGGTCGGTAAATTGTCACCCACTATTGCGTTCAAGGCATTTGATTGTCAAATATTGCCCATACTAGAATATGGAAGTGATATATGGTACACAGGCGATGATGTTAACGATCTGGAAAAAATCCATCTAAAATTTATTAAATCTACACTTGGAGTTAGAAAGCAAACACCTACACCTGCAATATATGGGGACACGGGACGATTTCCACTGATCATCCTACAACACATAAAAGCCGTAAAATATTGGTGTAGAATTCTATAACTATCTCAGAGCCATCCAGCCAGAAATGCCTACAATATGCTTCTTGAGCTAGATGGCATTGTCTTCACGAATTGGTGTTCCCCTATTCGCTCTGTCCTCGAACGAGCCGGGCTTGATCAAATTTGGGAATCACAGAATATTGGGGATACAAATAAATTCATGCTTTTATTTAAAGAATCAATTGTTAGAATATTTACACAGCAGTGGAGAAAAGATATTGAGAGTTCGAGTAAGCTGCGCACATATGCATTAGTAAAAAAGTATTTCTGTGTTGAACCATATATCCTACACACAAGGGGTAACCATCTCATAACATCAATGGCGAGATACCGAATGAGCTCACATGATCTAAATATAGAAAGAGGACCTCTGAAAGAGGACGATACAATAATCCAATCACTCCAATAAACCAGCGAATATGCACACTTTGGTGATTTTAGCCTGGGCCAGTCCCTTTAAACAAATTAATTGTTAAAAACACCGAGTATAATAAATCAAAGTCACCTATCGCTATGTTATCCATATTATCATGCCTTCATGATCTGACTTGGGTGTTACCACATATCAGGACGGCTGTTGCTCTCGGATTTATTATTTGTTTTTTTAGGGCCGGTTAGGGACGTTTCCGTCGCCTTTTTTATCAGACGAGGTGGGGCCTTATGGATGATTTCAGAGTTGCTAAGTCAACTGATTTTATCTATGAGGTCGGGAATGTTTTTCTTCGATTGTAACTCCGAGTATGTGGTACTAACTAGGTCGTGAGTGAAATGGTATGAAATAAACAATATAGTGAATTAAAATAAGCTGTAATGTTTTTTTTTTGTGCGAGGGCCATATAGGTAATAAATCACTAGTTAATTAAATAAACTTTAATGTTATTGTGTGAGTGCCATGTCCTGCGTGAATGGCACACATAATTATTATCCGTAATTGTCATTGTTATTACATCACAAGTCTGCAACACTCGATAATATGGATGGTTCTGATGCTATACTTTGTTGGCAGTCGACGAACCACAATGTCCGACTTTTATTAGTATGTATATATTGTGTTACGGTAGTAGTACTGTTATTACGTTGTTAAGTTTACACCACTAGTCATTATCAGGGAATCTCCGAGTTCATAGCGACTGTGCTTGCATGGTCACAAGGCTCGGAGCTACCTGTTTCGCGGATTGCCACATTAATTGTACTGCTTTATATTATATATACATATATATATTTTTTAAATACCATATAATTTTTACCATTGTCTTATTTCATACTCCAGTTACTGTAGCATAATTATGCACCTGTATATATTTTTGGTTTCTACGCTTTCCAGAGTGTCTTTTTTGCTACTATATATAATTAGTATATTAAGCATAGTAGCTATTTTATCTCTGGTTTTGGTGCGGGAAGCAAAATGATAGACCTCCATGTTATCTTGGCTATGTCTTTTAATTTTATTTTAAGAAGTAGTCATTTGTATTACCGAAATACCCAGTTTTTATTATGGCAATGCCACCTAACATGATTTTAGTTGTTTATCATACCATGTATATTGACTCATATGATTTTAACAAACTAACATTCTTGTATATACATGTACATATATCTCTCTTATTACTATGACAAATAAGTCTGTAATGACTTTTATTTCTGTCAATAAAATATCTGTCTGTCTGTCTGTCTGTACATATATACTTCGTTTGGTCGGAGCGAGGAGAATAATGCCATCGGCATATCTGAAAACTGACGTATGTTTACCAGTATAAGTATGTAAAACCAATATAACAATCTGTTTTAATGCTCTAAGACGTATTATTAAAACGTCTATATAAACATTAAAAGAAGAGGAGATAAAACAGCACCTTGTTTTACTCCGTCTGTTACTTTGAAACACTGTGACAGACTGTTACCCCATTTATTACGAATTTTCTGGTTTAAATATGAAGAATAAATTAATCGGCACACGAGAGGGCGTAAACCTTTATCCAATAGTATTTTAAATAATTTTACATATTTAATTCTGTCAAAAGCTTTACTTGCATCCAGTTGCATGACGTTCCGATTTTTTCATAGTGTTGTATCATCTCTTCAACTACAAATGTACATTGAGACGTGGAATGTTTAGGTTTAAAACGGAATTGAGCATCACTGCTTTGCAAGCCCTGGCGTCTCGGCATGATAATACAAATTTTCTTATCATAGGTTAGTGTGTGGCTATGATTTGCTCAGTAAACATTTTGCAGTTTTTCAGGGCACCCAATACAACGGCACGCATGCCAATCATGGTCAAAATCTACAGCAGTGGCAGTAAATATTTTGATCTAGTGAAGCATAAGAACCCACCTTCTTTAAGTCGCGTCATCATTCATTACAGAACAATAGACAACACTAACACGTTTATTGATTGAAATAATAATGCTTTATCCGCATAGCAAATAGGCTTACTTTCGAATCCCGCTTGGTGCAGGATTTTCAGAGAAAAATCATGTTTCCTCCTCTCAATATACAGTAAGATACTGTAAATTTTAAATCCAGTTACTGTAATATTAACAGTAAAAGGTTGATACTTATGATACTGTATATTATTTTACAGTAAGATACTGTAGCAATGGTAAAATGAATATATTATATCGGCCCTAGTATTTCTCTCTAATGTAATGTGGGCTTAAACTAAATTATTTTGTAGTTCAAACTGGAGTTTACAGAGACATTTATTTGATTTAAACTCAACCAGCTTTTCAGCTTTTTGACGGGCATTACTGTGTTAAGACAGGAGCTCAACTCTCTCCCTAAAAAGAGGAGAACACCATCCAATTTAAATTCACAGTTATTAGTAGAGCGTTTGCTCTACTTTTTCGGTCAATGTGGGTCTGAGTGGTTTTCTGTATGATTAATTTCACGGCAATAACTTTAAATCTGCGGAATTGGGAACATATCTAACTCCATGTGTGTGTTAAGAATAATTTTTTTCGTTGCATCACGAAGCCAGATTTTAAGATTTTGGCTCAGCTGATCAGATGAACACTGATATAAATAACGCATCAATTACTATCTGTAATGTATCAATGTCAGCCATGTCTGTTAGGTGATGTCACGCGTGACACGTTACCTTAGCAATACACTTTGACCCTCAGTGCTTTGACCTGCCTCGCTAGCACAGCAATACCGACCTGCCAGTACTGTATACGACACGTGACCTACTATGATGCAAAGTTGTTTTAAAACAACATTGGGTCAACGTCTTGTGTTTGCTGGGAAATGCACCTGTCATTAATAGTAGGCCCAATACGGCAACGCTGACCAAATGTTGAGCCAGCGTCCTAGGCGGTGTGCCAGCATTGAAACAACGCTAGATGCATGTGATTGTCCAGCGGTATGCGTGTTTGCCTGTATGGTCAGTCTGTCCCAGAGGCATACACAACAACACTCAGCTGACACAAGGAGACGTTGAATGAATGTTGGTTCAACATTTGTTCACCATCTACGACGTTGGACCAACGTTAAGCCAACTTTGATTCAACGTCTTGTCTTTGCTGGCCTGCCGATACACATGTATGGGGCCTATATAATATGCCTATCGGCCACTCACTGCCCAACAAAACAAACACTCACTCGATGTGGCATTAATGTTGGGCGAGCTTCATAGACGATGATCTAACATTAAACCAGCAAAAAAAAAACAATTCATTTGTAGTAAAAACTTAGGCCTAGGGCCTACTGGTGCCTACAGTCTAAATACGTTCTGAAACTTTAAAAACACCCCTCAGACAATGCATTGCCTAATCCTGCTATGCTTAATGAATCTCATAGCCATATGCGAAGCCCCAGAAGTGACATTTAAATTAGGCTATTATTGTTTTCAACTTAACATCAAGTTATTAACTCACTAATTATATCGATAACTTTGCAATCTCAATCTCTTCTGCCATCACATCTGAGCAAATAGCAGTAGGCCTACTAGCATGCAATGTGCCTAGGCTACTAAATTGTTTGCTAGACACGTGTTTTTGTACCTTCCCCTACCTGTCATTGACTGGGGTATGCCTAGTAACATATATGCCTATACCACCCAAACTGTCAGGTTAATATAAACAGTTTATGTTTAGTAGATCGGCTTTGAATAATGAAATGCCCCACAGTCCCAGACCCTGGTCCCAGCCCAGGGTCACACAGGGAGTAGCTAACTGTGAAACGCAGTGACGTCACTCGGTGAAAACAAGTGTTATATAACACCCCCTCCCCCATACTTCATTCTGTAAAACGCAGTGACGTCACTCGGTGAAAACAAGGTTATATAAGAACCATCCCTCATACTTCACTGTATTAGCCAGCTCGGTGAAAACAAAGGAGGTTGAGGTCATTGAGTTTCACAGATTTGACCTATTTCCATTAGGGTAGGCCTACCCGATTATCTATAATAGACCGGATATATTAGACCTACTAATAAACACAGAGACGCAGTTGGGGGCGTATTTATCAGGAGTTTATTATGTGCACCGAAATCAATGTGCAGTCTATCAATACAGGTGTCGACTTGAGGTGTAAAAAATAGATGTGAGAGATCAAGGCTGACCCTGTGCACTCTATGGCTCGTTTCGCCGGGAATTCACAACATTACACGTGCAACGCATGACCACCACCCACCCCGACTAAACATTGAAAACAACATTGAGCTGACGACAGTCAGACACGAGATACAGCATAGCTACTGTCGGATTCAACACCTCATTTAGACCAATATATTTGTTGCTTAATTGTGAAACAGCTGCATCTTCGCTTTCCTTAACCCTTTGACCGCCAAATTATTCAATCTGAATTTCCACCTACTTGAAGTTGTGTCTCGCTGACGCGATCCACAACTTCAAGTGAGTGAAAATTATTCAGATTTGACAAAATGGAGGTCAACTGTTTTCAAATGTTGCTGGTTGATGTCACATTTTATTTTTACCAAATGTGTTACTTAAGGAGCTAATAAAAAATGAAAACCCGAATATATGTGACACCGGCGGTTAAAGGGTTAAAACAATGACCCTGAAGCCCGGCACAAGCTCTACTTCAGTGCCGTCAGGCTCTAGTATAATGTTGTCATTCTCCATATTTCCTTTTCTTTTTCCAATTTTTTTCAAATAATTTATACTTTTCAATATTTTCCCCATATTTTCCCATTTTCACTTGTGTTTATACAGAATCTCTTGTCTTTCTCTTTGTTTCCCCTTCCTATTACCACAAGTTCCAATTATATTGTACTTTTCATTTTTTTCCCATTTTATTTATTATCTATCCCTGAATTTATACATGACAGACATGTATGGCTAACACGTGTTGTCTTCGCAAATACAAGTCATGAAACAACATCTGCCAAACAACAACAGCCAAACAATAATCTTTGCGCGGAAGTTGCGCGCGGGTCGCTAATATATGAGGGAAACGCGGCTGCATACACCCCCGTCACCCTCTAAGAGGATAATTCTAATTCTAATATCTTTTCTATAATCTAAGACCTTACTTTATTAGTTTGTACATAATATAATAGTTGACAAACAGTACCGTCACCAGCGTGGAAATTAGAGTTGTGTGGGCTCAATATATGATTTCCCAGCAGGAAAGAATACATTCTATTGCAAACAGACACAGTCTGTATATATCGGGGTGCATTAAGAAGTAAAGCTAGGGTAGTGGTTATCACTGCCTTTCACGCCAGAGTTCGGGGTTCGGTTCCCGGTCTCGGCGGTTTGAAAGAAACAAAAATGTTTCTTCCCCATCCACGTGTGAAAGTCAGTATTGTGGGGAGCCCCCGTGACCGAGAGGTAGCGTGTTCGGCCTCAGACCGCTCGGGCTCGAATTTCGTATCCTGTGTCTGGAGGACAGTGTCATCTCAATCATCTCAATCATCTCACCATCCTCAGGAGGCTCTCCTGGCCCAGTTTAGCCTATATGTGCACAAAGGTGGCCTAAAGCCCGATTCATTTCATTTTATTTCATGGAAAAAACTAGACTGACCTGTATAAATTTTACAATTGCTTGACGTTAGAGGAGGTGCTTCTTAATATCAATCTTGCTGCTTTTTTTAAATTTTAGTTATCTTGGCCCAAACCGAGCTGCAATATTCCATTAGTGGTTTGAGATAATAATCATAAAATTTAAAGGGACTAAAATCATAAAAAAACGGCGATTTGATTTTAGCTTCTCAATATGACCATATGATTTCTTATTTTGGACAACCATGTCAAAAATAAGAAATACGGAAATTTCGTCTCTATATCTAGCCTAACTGGTAAATGCGCAGCACAAAAATTTAAAAACTTACATCATATGGTCATATTAATAAGCCAAAATAAAATCACCGATTTTTTTATGATATTAGCCTGAGCCAGTCCCTTAAAATAATGCAAATATTCTCTAATTTTCAAAAGAAGGAATAATCGATATTTAGATTATGAAATAACGTCTTTACTCTTATCGTGTCACAACATAACCTAGTCTAATGACAACATATATAATCTATTAATACAAATTGATTGTATCGAGCTCATAATAGGTATAATCTCAACTTGACTGTTGCAACTCTCTCTTGTATGGCTTGCCAAATAGCTGTATTTTAAAACTACAACGAATTCAAAATAGTGCAGCAAGGATTATATATCGAAGAAAGAAATTTGATCATGTGACTCCTCTTTTGAAACAATTGCATTGGCTGCCAATCAGACAAAGGATAGAATATAAACTTCTCCTTCTTTGCTTCAAAGCGCAACATGGCCTAGCACCCAGTTACCTTCAAGACTGTATTATCCCTTATTCTCCATGTCGCCCACTGCGCACCAAACATCTGTTGGTGGTGCCTCCCACAAAGTTAAAAACATATGGTGATAGATCATTTAATAAAGCTGCCCCCTTACTTTGGAACAAATTACCATATCACATACGAAGCTGTAACAAACTTGATCAATTTAAGCGACACTTAAAAAGTCATTTGTTCAGTATCGCATACTTGTAGAGATGCTATGATTTTTTCACCTTAATGTACCAAGTTGATCATGTTTATTGACATTTTTGTTTGTAGCGCCAAAGAGCAACTTGAGGTTGGATATGGCGCCATATAAGTGTATATTTTATTATTATTATTATTATTATTATAATTTGTTGTTAAAATTTAATTATCTGCTAGCTTTCCACACCATCTGAATCTGACTCGCATTCCGTTATATGTTGTAGCTCTCAACACTGAACCCCTTGTTGAAAACGTGATTTACTCAGCAGAAACAAAATATCGCTGGATACAACCCATATACGGATGGCTGTTACAGCCAATCGTATTTAGAAAAAATACGACACAAGGATGCTTTATGTATTCAGAAACTCCCTTTACGGGAAATAACAGTTGAATTAATCGTATTAGAAAAAACACTGAATTCCCTTGCGACAAGATGTTCTTTAAATAGCGGTAAATGAGCTTTGATTCACACAACGCGTTTATTATCAGTGTCTATTAACCTTTACAACGCGGAGATCGACTTTAGACGTCAAAATCTGACGTCTAAAATCGATCCCCGCACTCATGGCACTTTAAGAGTAAATTATTTATAATGGCCGTATACCCATAACATATAGATATTTAAATAAAGCAGAAACAGCTAACTAAGACATTTATGATGATTTAAAATAACCCTGGTTTCTTGGTTTGTGTAAAAATATTTTAGCGCTCAAAGAGTTTATCAGTTAACATTTTAGTACAATTATTGGAATATCGGATAATTCCAATTACTTTTACAAACCATAACTGTGCAATATAATCATATGTATATTGATTTATTTTGTGTGCTATTGTGATCTTTCCACATATTTTACTTATCTTCACTTTAAAATCAGTTGCAGTTTAAGTAGGCCTACACTACAAAGTGTAACGGCCGTCCATGTTTGGGGTCAACATACACAGTGCTCCAGTTTATGTTAAGTTACTTTTCTGTTTTCATTGAATTATTGATAATTGCAGGGATTTTTTTCATGGGCATAGGCCCTGCACATGATAGCGCAAGGCAAACTTTAAACAAACTAATACATGACTTGTCTAATAAATACATCATTTCATAGGTTGTATAGGTTGTGTTTTCATCATGAATTATTCAATTTTCAGGTGTTGAAGAATGACGGATGAGGGAGAATTAGTACGAGAGTGGAAAAGAACATTAAAACGCAGAACAAGCTACAGGTAGACTAGATACACGGAAGGGAGGAAGTTTTTACCTTACGACCAGAGAGGGTAATGTTGTCCCCAGCGCTACCCGTTTGTCTCTGTCTTTGATGTTTCATTTTCTACGCAGGTATGAGTATGACCTTAAATTTGTTGGTGCACCAAGTCATAAAAGGGCATTTTTCAAGACTCATGGCCATCAATTTTTTGGATGGATGGATTAGGAACGACCATGCAATATCTAACGTGGATGATTTTAATGTTTTCGTGTCGAAAACAAGTCACATTTAGATGTAGTGCTGACCGGCCTACTGCACTCGCCCATGGATGGCCGTTGTTTACTCAGCTATAATTTAGATGTAAACATGATAAATTTGATGTGATGGTGCTCTATCTAAGTAACGTTTTCAGAGTTCCCGCCAGTGGCGGGGGAGAGGGGGGGCGGGTCCGGACCCCCCCCCCTCAGCACCAAAGGGGGGATATCCCCCCCTTGTTGGCAAGAAAAATATATTCCATATTTCAGCTAAAATAGGCCATTATAAGCACCGAAATTTAGAAAAAAAAATCTCCTGGTGGAGGACCCCCAGACCCCCCACCCCTTTTGGACCCCCCTCTCCAACATTCCTGACGGAAACCCTGGTTTTAAGCAAAGCCATTAAAAACAAAATGACAGTTATCTTGAAAAAAAAATCGACTATGGGAACGGTACGTGAGGGTACACATAGGCATTGAAGGATTTAAGGTGAAATGTTCTCTGGCCATCCGGGTCACTGAAATTTATGATTCCCCGACCCCGAGACAAAATTACAGACCCCAGAAAATTTTGGAAAAAAATTGTTGTCTGAGTGAATTCTGAGGCACTTTGAGACTGAAATTGGAGAAATACACATTTAAAGCTTCTTTTCGGTTCTGGACGATCACCGTTCCGCCGGACCGTTGCTAGGGTGTCAATTACCGACCCTGGATACAAATTACAGGTCTCGACTATCCTTCACTGCGTAGGCCCATTTTATTTTAAATTTTACTTTTAGGCTTTCTTCATAGCTGTGATTATAAAACTGTGTTTTTGTGGGTGGGGGAGAAGAAATTTTTATAAAAAACTAGAGCCTGACGGCACTGAAGTAGAGCTTGTGCCGGGCTTCAGGGTCATTGTTTTAACAGGCCCGTGCCCAGAAATTTTTGAAGGGGGGGTCGAATTTTGGATTGCTGGGGTATTTTCGAAATAAGTTAATTGGACCCCCTGTAAAAAAAACTGTCGTGCGACCCTCTCAAACCCAACCCCCCCCCCCCCCCCCCAACGGGCCTGGTTTTAAGGAAAGCTAAGATGCAGCTGTTTCACAATTAAGCAACAAATATATTGGTCTAAACGAGGTGTTGAATCCGACAGTAACTATCCTGTATCTCGTATCTGACTGTCGTCAACTCAATGTTGTTTTCAAAGTTTGGTCGGGGAGGGGGGGGGGGGGTGGTGGTCATGCGTTGCACGTGTAAATACGCCCCCAACTGCGTCTCTGTGTTTATTAGTAGGCCTATATCCGGTCTATTAGGGATAATCGTGTAGGCCTACCCTAATGGAAATAGGTCAAATCTGTGAAACTGAATGACCTCGACCTCCTTTGTTTTCACCGAGCTGGCTAATACAATGAAGTATGAGGTTCTTATATAACCTTGTTTTCACTGAGTGACGTCACTGTGTTTTACAGAATGAAGTATGGGGGAGGGGGTGGTATATAACTTTGTTTTCACCGAGTGACGTCACTGCGTTTCACAGCTAGCTACTCCCTGTGTGACTCTGGGCTGGGACCAGGGTCTGGGACTGTGGTGCAGTTCATTATTCAAAGCCTATCTATTAAACAAAAACTGTTTATATTAACCTGACAGTTTGGGTGGTATAGGCATATATGTTACTAGGCATACCCCAGTCAATGACAGGTAGGGGAAGGTACAAGAGAACGTGTCTAGCAAACAATTTAGTAGCCTAGGCACATTGCATGCTAGTAGGCCTACTGCTATTTGCTCAGATGTGATGGCAGTGTGTAGTGTTCAGATTGAAATAACTGAGTCAGGAGACAGATTAACTACTTCCACTGCCACAGTCGTTGAGCCAATGTTGATTTAATGATAGACCAGCGTAATAACAGTGTGAGACTGCAGGACAATATTAAATAGACTCACTTTAATAGAACTCACTATAATAGAACTCACAACTCGATATATTGAGATTGCAAAGTTATCGATATAATTAGTGAGTTAATAACTTGATGTTGAGTTTAAAACAATAATAACCTAATTTAAATGTCACTTCTGGGGCTTCGCATATGGCTATGAGATTTATTAAGCATAGCAGAATTAGGCTATGCATTGCCTGAGGGGTGTTTTTAAAGTTTTCAGATTGTATTCAGACTGTAGGCACCAGTAGGCCCTAGGCCTAAGTTTTCACTACAAATAAATTGTTTTTTTTTGCTGGTTTAATGTTAGAGCATCGTCTATGAATCTCCCAACATTTATGCCACATCGAGTGAATGTTTGTTTTGTTGGGCAGTGAGTGGCCGATAGGCATATTATATAGGCCCCATACATGTGTATTGGCCGGCCAGCAGAGACAAGACGTTGAATCAAAGTTGGCATAACGTTTGTCCAACGTCGTAGGTGGTGGACAAATGTTGAACGCACATTGATTCAACGTCTCCTTGTGTCAGCTGTTGTGTATTCCTCTGGGACAGACTGACCATACAGCCTTTACAGGCGAACACGCATGTACCACTGGACAATCACATGCAGCCAGCGTTGTTTCAATGCTGGCACACCGTCTACGACGCTGGCCCAACATTTGGTCAGCGTTGCCGTATTAGGCCTACTATTAAGGACAGGTGCACTTCCCAGCAAACACGAGACGTTGACCCAATGTTGTTTTATTGCCGGGCCGACGTCAGGCCAACATTCAAACAACATTGGATCATAGTAGGTCACGTGTCGTATACAGTACTGGCAGCTTGGTATTGCGAGGCAGGTCAAAGCACTGAGGGTCAAAGTGTATTGCTAATGAAGGTCACGTGTCACGCGTAACGTCACCTAACAGACATGGCTGACATAGTATTGTACATGATAGGAATTGATGCGTCATTTATGTCAGTGTTCATCTGATCAGCTGATCCAAAACCTCAAAATCTGGCTTCGTGGTGCAACAAAAAAAGTTATTCTTAACACACACATGGAGTTAGTTATGTTCCCAATTCCACAAATTTAAAGTTATTGCCGTGAAATTAATCATACAGAAAACCACTCAGACCCACATAGACCGAAAAAGTAGAGCAGCGCTCTACTAAAAACGATGAATACTTTTTTACAGGACCAAAGTTTTGTGAATGCGTTACGTGTATCTTATGAACCATTGGTTGATTTATTTTTTATTCTCCAGCTTTTAAAACTATTTGGGGGAGGGGTTTGATTGAGGGACTGGGCAATACCTACTAGTAACTTGAGACAATGATTCCAGGGTTGGTTTCAATGTTTTTATGCCAGGGTGTTTGTAAGTGTGATTTCCTTTGATTTTTCGCTATTATGTACTGCATTGTAATAACACTACTCACCATTTAGTGTCACATAAGCCCAGCCTACTGATATACATAGTCACTCAGCCAGAAACTAATAACACATTAATAATTTATTGGCAAAATGGAATTGTACAAATGAAAATACATTCAAGCTATAGACAATGTTGGACCAACATCCAAAAATGTTTTGTGTTCGCTGGGATGTACTGCATTATCACAAAAGCCTGGCCTACTGTCATATTTATTCAGCAAGAAAAACATAAAAACGTTAATAATTTATTGACAGAATAGAGGAGTGAAGATGCAAATATATTTAGGCCTATGTCAAATAATAAACAATAACATTTCACTTATGTAAATAACAATTATTGTCTTGTAACTAAGACAATATATCATGTGGGTAATATGTCTCAATTACCGTGCGTGTTACTCATTTAAAATAAGTAAATATATAGGTAAACAGATATAATAAATAGGAATAAATAAATATATAAAATCAGTAAACAAAACAGTACAACACCAGGAAATAACGGCACAGGATAACGAAAATAGATATGTAAAACATTGCCTGTCAAGTAGGCTTATTATCTATAATCAGTTAATGAATGATTGACATAGAAATTAAAACCATGGAAAATAAATTTTAACAATTCTCTCTCGCATTTCTTTTAAAAAAATATGTTTATTGGATACACTTTTGACACACAATGAAACTGACAATCCACCTATCTGTAAAAATATTTTACAATACAGGATAAGTTGGTGGGGGGATGGGTCGTCCGACCGCCTCGACACCCGCTGGGTATCATGGGTATGCTTTATAAAGTGGTTATAGATCAGGTTGCTGGGGTGGTGGAGGCTGTACATTTTTATATTTGGTTAGTTTCGAAGTCATGGAATTCTAAAAAATAGTTATGCAAAGTCATGGAAAAGTCATGGAATTTCATTTCATGTGGAACCCTGTAAAAATGTATTATATATGCATCATTCAACATGTTCTGTGTATATTACAGACTGAATAAAGATCAGATTTACATGCTAACAAGTTTTTTTATATAACAACACAGACTCCCATGTAGACAACTACATATACATATGTATCTGTAAAAGTAATTCAATGTTTTTCTCACAGGACAAGAATTATTGCTCAGTGCATATATATTTACTGTTTGTCATTGTTGTGATAGAGGGATTAAACATTAAAATGCAGAGAAAAATGTCTTACAAATACAAAATATTAAAAATTTGTAATATTAATAATGCATATATTCATACAAATATATCAAGATGTGTACAATGTAGATTGTATATATTACACCAGCAGTTAGAATGTCCAACGTTTTAAGAAGTATCCCCCTACCCCCCCCCCCCCGACCCCCCCCCCCCGCCCCACTGAAATCAGTGGCGCTCATTTAGTATATATTTATCAATTAAAAAAAAATATAAAGCATCCGTGATGCCAAGTACTCATTATTTCAAAACATACATACACTGTATACAGTTTTTACATTTTATTCTATATCTAAGATATCTACTTTTCATACACTTATTTCCCATTACTACTACTAACAATAACTAGTCCCCTAACATTTGACTATTTAAAAAAACCGACGCTATGTTTGAACAATTATTGATAAATAAATTTCAAAAAACAGTAATCAGTTAGTAAATCAGTAAACATAGTAAATCGTACACTACTGTAGATCTGGTAATATTTGCAAGGTCTTAAGTAAAAATTCGCGGATTCAAGAATCTCACAAAAATTATTATTATAATAGCGCTACTGAAGAAAAATGAAAATTTAAACACGCTAAAATTACCAGAATTACAGTATCCGTTTACTGAAAATATACCCTGCATTAAACATGAAATGCATCTTGTATTAATTATTAGACATCAATTGATCATAAATTCTATAAAAAAATATGTATTCAAATGAAATATATAAAATTCCTACATGTGGTACATTATGGAAAAATGACATGATGAATATTTTTTACATCTGCAAAAACACAACTATAAATAAACTAAAGCTTATCCTAGTCGAGTCATATGAACAATAGATTTTTACATCTCACTTTCATTCTTAACAAAATACATGCATACTATTAGGCCCAGTATATTCTGTACCGGGTCTTACTGATTAGATTAATAGTAATTCATAGACATTTTCTATGCTCCTCAACGTGATTCTTAATCAAAACTGATACCTAATGATCAATATTAAAACTAATAATATGACAATGTGAATACAATGTGATACTGATTAACAATATTATCACCCTACTTTCAGTCAAGCATTCTAATGAGCATTTTAAGCATTATGACATCTTGTGTGATATATTTACAGTATTGATATCATAGCTTTTACAAAACATACACTGTATATTGTTATTTTTAAACAATGTATTTTGTTGCTGCCTTTTACGGAATAGAGACACAAAGCAAGAGATATTACTATCCCCATGATTTATACATAGTGAAGCAATGTGAATTTTTTTCTCTAAAATATCTATGTCGGCTTTCAAGCATCTTCTGTTTTTTTCTCAACCATCACAGCATCTTTGGGTTCAGTCATATCTATCCGAATTCCTGTAAAAAAACAGCAATTAGACCACATCAGTTTAACATTAGTTCTAAAAGCCATGGTCCTGAAATATAATAGCTAGTGGGAAATTGTGTTCGGGTAAAAAAAGTTTTTTATTTTCTAAATAATGATATTTATAGTATGTAATGTATCCCATTATATATTACTGAAATTTGTTTTGTATGTTGCTAATAACCAGTTCACGGACAAGTTAAAAATAGCTTATAATGAAAATGACAAATTTATCACACAAAATGTCAGATTTGTCATGATTTATCCTAATTTACGTTGTTAATGCATTACAAGTTCAATCATGGGCTATTGTCGAGTGTGGTCTTGTTGACATATTGACGTCAATTGAGATACAGAGGTGGAGCAAGCTAACATCAGCCATTTTTGAAATTTTGTCATCAATTGAGGTTGGTGCTTTCAGGGTTGTTCAAAATATACTAAGGGTGAAATACATCATTATCTCTGATATAAAATCTATATAAATTACCACATGGTATATGACATTGACATAACAACTGTACAGATTTCAGTACTGCGTACTCACCTAAGAAGGAGGGAAATCTGGGAGATCCTGAGTTTGTTAGTTCTTGGAATTTATAGGTGATAATACTGCCCTTCTTTGGTGGTTTGCTCCTCTGTGCATTAGTGAGACTGAAGAGAAAACAAATTAGCTATTCTAATATATATGTTTGGTAAAACATCAAACATTATTGTTGACTTCAATATTAGAGTTTAAAACAACTGATTTTTAGAGTTTATTAGTTTGTACTGATACATGATGTTTGTAATAGCATGGTACATGATAGAGAAAAATAGTAACTTCTTCTTACATTTTTAACTGTTTTCCCAGACATTCCTCAATGTTTCTCATACATTGAAAAACTGTACCAAGTAACTCAATATTATATTTTACCATTGGTGTTTTTATTGGATGCACTTGTACATTTATTAAATTTCAGTCACTTTTTCCTTGTCATAAAACAGCAACTCAAATGCACTTGAAGGTGTCAACAGTGCAATTAAGAGATGATTTATTTTTCAGTAACTATCTTTCATCATTTCATTTGCTGTATTAACTCCAGTTTTATCAATTTCTCACTTTCACCAAAATGTCATTTAAAATGTGGACACTTCTGTATCAAAAAGGTTACAGTAAAACGGTACATAATATTATTTGAAAATTTAAAAATATACCCTGAGCCAACTTTAAACTGCTTGCCACATGCCATGACACATACAAGTGCACCAACTTTTCCTGTATTACTTCCTTTACCAGCTTCATAACCAATCACCCTAGCCTGTAAAAACATTGCAATGGTTATCAACAATACTAGCTATATATTCCACTATTTAATAAATTTAAACAATTACTATCAGGGTTTTCGCAAGCAACACAGGGGGGAGGGGGGATATCCCCCCTTGTTGGCAAAGAAAACGAAAATATATTCCAAATTTTGCTGTCATTTCAGCTGAAATAGGCCATTTTAATCACTCAAATTCAAAACAAATTTATTTTCTCCTGGGGGGGGGACCCCCAGACCACTCACCCCTTTTGGACCCCCCCCCCCCAACACTCAAACATTCTTGGCCAAAACCCTCATTATACAGGGATCAACACTAACTGATTTCAGGTAGTAGCCCAAAGGGCCAGTAACTTTAGATAATTACTGGCCCTTAGCCTTCTCGTTCTAGTCCTTAGTGTACACAGTATCAAGGGGAGTGTAATCTTTTTGTTGCCCCCAGGGCCAGTATATCAGGTGATTTACTGGCCCTTAGTGATTTTCACTGGCCTCGGGCCAACGGGCCAGTGTTAGTGTCGAGCCCTGTTATAAAATGTAATTTTTAAATTTAAATTTAAGCTCAGTGATGTGTTAAGACTCAATCACGTGTTGATATTTAAAACAAAGTTTTCATTTAATTAGGTTGGTGAGATCGGTTACAGACATGGCTACTCAGACTGTTTAACAAAGCATACATATTATATTTTAAATAATAATGTCAGACATTTGCTGCGTCAAATCAAAATTTAAGAAAGACCAGTACAAAATGCTCACCTCTGCATCGTAGAAAGTTTTAATCTTTAGCAGTGTTTTTGATCTTGTGTGTTCATACTGTGATTTTGGTTCCCTTATCATTAATCCTTCCCCTCCAAAACCAATAATTCTCTTCAATTCCTTATCAACTTGCTCTCGTCCTTCACATTTGGTCTGCTTCACTGCTCTCCCGTAGGGAGCACTTTGAGAAAAAAGATGGGACTACAAGTGATAATTGAATTTGACATTATCCATTTAAGTATATGCTTGTGTGATTCAGTTGTTCTTGAATTTAAAAAAAACACATAAACGTAATACATGTATTTTTTTCATCTTGATCACTTTGGTGTATAAGAAATGGTATAATGTAATAGTATTGTGATGATGTTTGATGGATACATTATTTACATTATCAATATTAAATAGATGCACAATCAAACATCGGAAATTACTGATTTTTCATTTTTTATCTTTTTTCACAGAATGACATATTTTATGACTATAGCATAGCAGGCACACTGAATGTAGCACAGCATTATCGCATATGATGTGTCTAGCTACTTTCAGGGTTAAGTGTAGTCTAACATGAAACAATCAAATAACTCACTTATTCTTTGAAAAGAACTCCTTAATGGCATCGACTCGAACTTCAAAAGGTTTAGCACCCAGACTAGGTGCATCAAATACCTGTGTAAAAGATCTGGACATGAATATTTTTATGAATGTTGAATAGTATTTTTCAAATGCACTGTTTCAATTCATCAATCTAGCAAGGAAAGAATATTTTATGTCAAAGTTTAAATTATCACCTCATATGTTAAAGACTTCCATTTTCCACTACCAGGGTTCTTCACTATGCTAACAGTTGACTGAAACATACTGCGACCGCCAAACAATTCTCCATCTAATGTCATATCTGATGGAAGTCCCTGAAAAGATGGTACCCATTATGTTACCTTTACAATCATATACCGGTAGTTGCATGTTTAGATATTGTTTGCTCTGAAATTAGCAATTCTATTATTAATTCTTTTCATATCACTTTGTAAACTGAATTGCAATTTTAAAATTTAAAATTTTAAAATAAATTTATTATTTTATTACTACTTTAATACACATTATTTCTGGCAAGCTCATATTTTTTCCCTTTATACAATAAAGACATTAACTTATTATTTTACAGAATCAGCATTTTCCAGAGAAGCTCATATTTTCTTTTCATATTAATTCTATAGCAACAGCCCTTGAATGTGGCTAAATTTTTTTTTTTAAATGTATTCACACACTTAAACCACAAACGGCAATTGAATACATTTTTTCTTTCATTATTTCCTACAGAACTGGCAAATCTGTCCGTTAATTGGTGTGGTGTTGATGATTAAACAACGTTTGTATAAATATGCTGATACAAAACAACTGTGCAGATTATGCAACTGCAAAAAAATTTTAACAAAAAAAATTTAGCAAAGAGAGAATTAAGTTACACAAGCTTAGTTTGAAAATACCTTTGTAAACCATGGAGGGGGGATAAATTCATTTCCCAATCTGGAGTAAAATGACTTTCCATCCCAAAAAGCTCTCACACCATCAAGTTTTTCACTCATCCACCAATTTTTAGGATTAGTACTGAAAATCAAAGAAGAATACTATCAGACAAATTAAAGCAATCTAGTTTCATTTTTTATCATGGTTACCTCCAGAAATAACTTTGACCCAGTACTTACTTTGGTCATGTAGATCATCTGATCATTAAAAACACTTTCTTATTATCATGATTAAATTTTAGATGCATAATTTCAGATTTTTTATCACCTGTTGAAAATTATGTTATGTAGTAAATTCTGCAATCAACCACCTACATTAAGCAGAATGAATTCCAGAATCAACTACATTAAAAGTGTAGTCAACTGTTAAAATTCGCGGGACAATGGTCCCCCAGAAGGCAATAGTGCCCGTGGGTAGGTCAAGTCCCTATTCCATAATGATACTAAATATGCGTTTCATACCCAAAGCCTCAATAAGAGCAAGTTCTCAAATGACAGCAAGTTCATATATACTTGAGCGACATCTATGAGTTTATAATTCAAAGCTCTTGGCCCTCACCCCTACTTGGTCGCTTGCTTGCAAACAAACTGACTGTATTACTGGGGGGATGTTGAAACTGCTTGACCCAAGCTTGTATTGACATGCCCAGTAAACACAAAACATTTGTATGACTTTATGCAATGTTGGACCAACGTCGAAGACGTTGGGCCTACAATGTATAAATGTTATACAAATGTCTTGTGTTTGCTGGGCAGGAGGACTTTCTCTCAAACATTGTACATTTATTCAATGTTGGTTCAATGTTGGGCCAGCGTCGCAGACGTTGGCCTAGCATTAAAACAGCATTGGATCAATGTCCCGTTTAAGTAGTATCTTGTAATCAGTTCAGTGGCTATATTAATGACGTCAATCTGTACTCAATAGGCTACTGTTGGCCTACACTTGATCATCCCATGCGCGTTTTGCAGTTGAATCATTCTTTAAAAACCTACACTGATAATGTAGCACTAAAAGAATCACAATTTGTACCTGTCAGTGTACTTATGAGCCAGCAGCAGGTTGACACCAGCCTTATGACGAGGTGCTCTGTTGATGATAACTGTGCCAGATTCATTGTCTTCCTTAATACGATTCTCCTCATAATCTTCTCCCAGGTAGGATTTTAGATGCTTACAAGTTCGACTGTTCACTGGGCGGTTTTGCGTTTTCCAACCATAGCAGCTGTCAACAAGCAGTTATTACTGAAATTCACATAGTTTTTAAGATAAAAATTTTAACATTAATAATTTAATATAAAAATATGGTGGAGCATCAGTGCTACTATAAATCACTATGTGGTACAGACTTCTAAAATAAAAGTTTATTGATCAACTTACGCATAGGGAAATTATCAAAGTATACAAACTATAGCTGGTGCAATTTTATTTTTTCAATTGACACATGATTTTGCTACTGTAGGCGCCCATAATTTTCAAATGTACACTGATTGTTGAGGTTGAAAATGAGAAAGTATCAACTTACATGCAATAATAATGATCTCCAGCACATTTTATCTTGTATTTCTTGTCATCACTTGATATCTCAACCTCTTCACCATTTTTCAGCTTGTTTTTTGGTTTTATCTCAGATTTTGTGCTCGTAGATGCCACTGCAGTGCTGGTGCTGGCAGTAGCAGTGTCCATATCTTCTATTTTTGTGATACTTCTTGTTTTCCTACCAAGTTTGGCCATAGTGCCAGTTGGGTGAAGGTATTTTTTGTGATGGTCGGGGTCTCGACGGTAACATTCTTCCCAGTACTTACAGAGAGTTTGTCCTGTTGGACTTGTCATATGTGCATTATGAGTCTTCCTCTTCTTCTGTGGTACGTCATCTTCAGGCTGCAAAACACCCAGGCTGTATGATCACTGATAATTCAACATGAAAAATTACTCATTATAAATCATATGGCAATTTTATATGTATGCCTACTTATTTTTAAATACTGCATAATTATGAATTTTAAATTAGTCATCCAGAAACATGAAGTGTCGCATATAGAAGTTGCTGATAATATACGTTTTTTTCTAAAACTCCATATGATATAACTCATAACATAAGCATCAGCAGCTACATCGAATATATTATTTACCTCTGTATCACTGTTATCTGTGGTCTTTTCTTGTTTCCTCACTCTTTTTCTCGGGGACTTTCTACCTTTGGCATTGCCTGTATCCATATCTTCAGGCTCTGTGTCACTTATACTGTGAATTTTGTGTAATTTAGTCTTTTCACTTGCCATCCCGCCGTTTGACCTGAATTGATAGAAGACATGCACAATATTTATATTGAGAACCTTGTGTAATATGTTTAATTGAAGCATGTACACAGCTGTACACTTATGTCCAGTGTGAAAATGTTTACAGAATTTCTTGGACATTAATGTTGTAGGCCCTATTACATATATTATCTCTTCCATTATAGTATAAGCGCTTAAAAGTATACTCAACAATATATCAAGCTGAATTGGATAGGCCTAGCTTGCGAGGAAATCTCACAATCAACAATTTCTTAATAGAATTGTTTAGATCTGTTTCAGCTAAATGTCCTTTAATATAAACAAGTGCCTGCATGGCGTGATACATTGGCATTTGCTTTCAGATGCATCTCTAGGTATAGTCTATCCCAGCAAACACGAGACATCTACCCAATGTTAGGTTAATGTTGGTCTACCGTCTTCGACGATGGCCCAACATTACCCAACATTGTGTGGAGGCTTAATGGAATACTTAGTGTACAACGAGATTTGTCACGACAACCCAGCAAACAAAAAACTTTTGTATAACATTTGTACAACATCGGCCCAACGTCTTCGACGCTGGTCCAACATTGTACAAATGTTATAAAAATAATTTGTGTTTGCTGGTAAGTCTCACCCTCTTCTTTGTTACTGTTAGCGTTATGTAGGAACCCTGCTAGTATGTCTACATGGTCTACGTGGGTCTACGACTAGGCTAACTCAGTATAAAACTGAAAATTACTTTACTGTGCTGTGCCTGCGTTAGCCGGCGTGTGGGCGTTGCCGGATCAGCACCTGATATATTGGGCGTTTTTTTTTTATTCTTGATTCTCCTTCTAATCCTTAGTGACACTCGCTTCAATTCGCTTAATGTTAATAACTGTCAGAGAAGACTATTGCTCATCTTTTATAAGGGTCTGCACCAACTCATTATGAAGGACACGCCTGCGTGATCATGATCCATTCTGCATCGACATCAAAATGCAGGGGACCTGTCAGGCATGTCAGGACTTGTTTACTCCGTGACGTCTCCAATGTTTACATTCTTAGTACATTGGTACTACGACAGCCCGCAGTACTGTGTGTGATCGTCAGATATGCGATAGACCTACGAGAGCCCCAAAAAGCAAGCACATTTATTTTAATACCTACATCATTTGGGCCATATTCATCGTAAACACGAGGCGTTTAGCAAATGTTGACTCAATGTTGGGCCAGCGTCGCAGACGATGGGCCAACATTGAGTCAACATTAGCTAAACGTCTCGTGTTTGCTGGGAATTCCGTTTGAAACCGCTGCATATATTGGAAAGTGTCTTAGGAATAGGAAAGCATGTCTATGACACAATTATCTGGAGCGCATGCTTTTCGTCTATTTCTCCGTCAATTATCAACCGATTTTCATGAAATATTGTACAGGACATTTCCTAGTCATGTCCTAACATCAGTGAAAATTTCGTAAAGTTATATGCAGAATTGCAAAAGTTAAACCATTTGACATGTAGTGAATTGAACATATGACGTCCCTCTATAAACACATTACACTAACTCTGGAATTTTTGTCAAATGGTCTAACTTTTGAAATATTAAATATAATTTCACGAAATTTTTACCGATGTTAGGACATGACTTGGAAATGTCATGTTAAAAATTCAGGGAAATCGGTTCAGAATTGACAGAGAAATCGACGAAAAGCATGTCCTCCAGATAATTGTGTCATGTAGAGTAGTTTGGCGATGGATGCAACGATGGCATACTGCAAAATCAAGCCTATATCTTGCTCAAAATGTTGTCAGCATTATTCCATGTTGCTGGTCTAAGTGGTAAACTAGCTAATTTATTTAGACATATTTACGGTTTTTGAGATGATCTTGATTGATCATTTGAGACCAAAATAATTGTTTTTAATCTGTTTTATATTAGGACACCAAATAAACAAAAATCTCCGGCCATCTGGGCATGTCTGAGGGGGAGGAGGGGGGCGGGGGGTAAATCCCTTAGGCCGTAATACCCACGCAGAACCCCTTATTAGGTGAGTGATGGAAAACACTACGATTGACCCACCATGCCCTATCACTCACCCTCATGTCATCATCTCTATGATTACAGCCGAATAGTGACGTGAAAGATTATTTTACTACTGCTACGGTGGGCCTACTATCATCTGCATGCATACATTATTCATTTTTCACCTACATATTTCACTTATTTTAATGCATTGCAAAGTTACTTAAATTAAATAACAGTCCCGGTTTAAAAGTGATATTATAATAACCAACAATTTTACTTATTTTAGGGCCCACTTATAAAAGCGGTCAAGATGCACAACCCATTCAATATATCACTATGCAGGTAGCATTTGTCTTTTCATCAATTTCTTGAAAGGATATTACCAACTGTGTCAGTGATTACGCGCATACTTATAATTAGGTTGATTAACACATTGGATACATTGTAGAGTGCACGTTAAAGCAGCTAGATCGATATATTCACTGAACCATAATATTTACAGTGTGGCGGACCCCACGCCTATGGTATGTAAACATGGTCCGACAATACATAAATCAAGTATTCAACTGAACATGCAGGGTTTCTTGTACGCTCAAGAGGTTTGGGGAAGACGTCTTGGAGTTCGGGGGGGGGGGGGGGGAGACAAAATGAGGAGGACTAAGGAATGTGTGCACTTGGGGGGGGGGGGGAGTTACCAAATGTTGGGATGCCCCCCCCCCCCAAAAAAAAGTGTTTTTTAAGCACTACATGTATATCCAGTTTTAATTTTTCCATGTTCCATCCGTTTTCCATGCTGAACGGGGTAGGGGTCGTTCGTTTACGTGCTGTAGGTAGGACAGATTCAATATCGCGGAGAGCATCAATAAACGAGAGTCAACATGTACTTTGCCTTGAATTTTATATTCTTGCTTTTTCATATTCTTCGTTTTGTATTCTTGCTGTTCCACTACATGCTGGGAGTAGCCTTTTTCTAATTTTCTCCGTTCTTTTTTTTGAATTTAAAAGTTTTCTATGAAATTTATCTCGGATCATTTTTTTCAGCTCCACCAAAACTGCTGAAAACTAGTATAGGTTGAATTTCGTTACCAAGACGTTACCAGACAAAACAGGTCCGAGGAAAGAATTGGTACCGTTAAGAACTACCAGTAACCCTCTGGACCTAAATTATCCGTTATCTCATACCATTGCTGGCTAGCTTAGTTATGACTGGGTGTTACCGGATCTACACGTTTTCTGAAACCATGCTGAAGTGGAATATAAGGATAACACGAGTGGACGTTTCAGAAAGCAGTAGGTAGATAGTTTTAGTATTAATGCTAGGAGCGAGTCAGGACTACGGGCTGTATTCTGAGATGATCTTAAGATCAACTTAAGTATTAGCAACACTTTCTAAAATACTCATAACAAGACCTCAGCTGCTTTATTTGGCCTCTGTAACATTTCCTTCATCCCCTTCATGTGGGATGGTAGGATTTGAGGAGGGCCTTTATGAAGTAGACCGCCGAGATGTTCATCACATATCAATAGTTAACCTTTCACGATGCATTAAAGCATCATTTTACATCCCTGAAAACACACTTAATTTTCCTACAACTAGGGGTTTTGGAATGGAAATTTCCATAAAACTCGTTTACTAATACATGGTAATTTCCTTTATTTTTTCACCCACTTCAAATCATCTTCATCCACTACAGGTCGAGAATTGCGACAGCAATTCGCGGCTTGGTAGTGGATGAGATGACAATGGTAAATCCAAGCCTGAGAGGGTAAACTTAACATAAGTTTACTTTAACATTGCAAAATGAATTAGTACAAATGAATTGAATGGGTGAGATAACTTAAAGCTTTTTCAAAGATAGAGCACTAATATAGACCGTTTTTTCTGTTTTTTATTCGCACTTTTGTGAAATATGTCTTAAATCTGTCGCACTTGAATTCGATCCACAAATTCAAGTGGCTGAAGATGAAAATTGACCAGCTCACGAGCTCTATATCTAGAGGTAATATAAAACATTTTCTTCTTTCATTCATCGCCGATGAGAACTTTCATATGTTAATTTTTACTGTTACAACGTATTAGACTAGATTAAGAATTTACCGTAAATATTTAAATATGATAATTGGTAATTCACAATTATGTGAATAACTAACAAATAACACATCAGAAGCAATGGCATATTTTATTATAAAAATATTCCCAATCCTATGTTTCGATTTCAAAAGTATAAAGAATTACGAAGACAAATTCTTCCTCGGTGATTGTTTTCTTTAATATCAGTTTACAGTAGAATTAATTCTAAGCAATCTGGAACACATGTTTGCAGAGTTTCAACGATTTTTAGATACAATATCACTCACGCATGAAGTTATTGCTCACACATTAAATGCATCTACCTGATTCATGCCAATTTCATTGCATTCCATAATTGAATTTTAATGGAATGTCTAGCCATTTTAAATTTAGCTATATTGTGATATGCATATCAATCCTCACAGAACACGATTTTTATTCATATTTTGCTTTTCAATAATGATTACTGTCATTGCAAGCCAACTTAATGTTTAGTCGTCCTATGTGCTACGTATTGTGGGCAATAAAACAGGTGATATAATTCCATAGACATATAACAAAGGAATACAAAATGCAACATATATATGTTAATAGTGATTATATTTGTTTTGGCAGAAATCACGTCTGGTGGGAAAATATTACAAACATCTATAAATCGTGTGTATTGTGTGTCAAAGTAAATGTATCGTACCTCTGGAACTAATAAATGTTGTATCTGCTGGGCCAGTGTTCCGAGACGATTTTTAACCCTTCCCAACAAACACACAACATTTGCAAAACATTTACAATGTTGGACCAACGTCGAAGACGTTGGTCCAACGTTGTACACATGTTATACAAATGTTTTGTGTTTGCTGGGTTACAACGCTGACATATTTTTGTATAAACCATGGAGACAAAAGGTGTTTTTTTTCATTTTGAAATCATCATAATGTCTTAGTTGACTCTTTCCGCATCATTTGAATACCTAAGTTATGGGCCTACACCCATTGTAAATATTTTAGATATTTCAGTCTAAAGATGGTCCCCGTGCTGAAAAGGTTAAAGTTAAGTTATGAGCTACTAAATCACCACATGATTGTACTGGTCAAATGTTAACCCTTTAACTGCCAAATTATTCAATTGAAATTTTCACTCACTTGAAGTTGTGTCTCGCTGACGCGATCCACAACTTCAAGTGAGTGAAAATTATTCATATTTGATAGGAATGGAGATCAACTATTTTTAAATTCTTGCAGATTGATGTCACGTTTGAGCTTCAACATGTTTAATAGCTGATATGCAATATGCTAGTAAAAAACGGATATTATCGGTATCGGCGGTTTAAGATCATCTCAGAACACTGTTTCTGGACACTTATAGTTGCGGGGCGTGCGACTTGCTGATTGACACACTGATATTACATGTATCGACCCTCTACACACAGATCTAGCATGCTAATATAAGCACTGCAGGTGTCGCCGTGAAACAAATATCCTAACCTGGAGACAAAATACTTTCCTATTTGTTCTCAAGTATTAATCTCGTTCGAGCCACATGAAGTGTTTACCCTCTGTTAAGCATTGGTAAAACATTAGATGCCCAGCAGCGACCATGAGGCGGCGACCTAATGTCGTGTTAATGTTGGGCCAGCGTCAAAGACGGTGGGCTAACATTATCCCAACCTTGACTCCATGTCTTCACATGTCTTCACATGCGGTATAGTGTATTAGACTGACAACTTGACGAGAGTGAAAATTCGAAAAATCTTGTCAGCGGGTGACTGATTCACCATCTACATAGCAACAGATGCTCAGTTTTTAAATCAGAAGTATGTATGTAAGGTTTTGTTTTTGTATTCACGCTACATGTGTGATGGATACATGTAAATCTAAAATAATACCTTCACATCAAATACGCATTTAACTCACTGAAAATGCGATGTTCATGTGTATGAAATATTTGTAGGCCTTTTTTTATGCTACGCCAAGTCACACTATTGTTGTGCAGGCCTGTGAATCTATGACTGCACAAAGATGACAATTGCCTACAAATATTATCTAAGTACTAGAATAGAATTATTATGGCTCAATGTAATTGAGAGGAACTAACAAGATAATCTGGTTAAACCTGTCATTTTGTAGAACCAGACGTACTGCAGAATTTCAAACAACAAAACAGATCGATATAGGCGCCACGACTCCCAGCTGTGTGAAAATTACTAATATTTGTTTAATTTTAGACCCAACATTTGCAAATCTTGATGTTTGGTGATTTCATCGGCTAACAAAATAGATTATAGGCTTAGTCACGATTACCCAGCAAACACAAAACATTTGTATACCATTTGTACAACGTCAGCCCAACATTGTACAAATGTTTTGTGTTTGTGGGTAACAGGTTAAGTGTTAATGTTACTACGGTATTTAATTGGTTAAAGCTGAAATTGTTGTAATCTCGGCTTAAAATGTATGAGAACTACAGAAGTACACTTCAGTAACTGAAGTCTGACAGAGATGATGACTATATCTTATCTATGTACGTCGAACTGTGAATACTATGACATTATACCCAAATTCACATTGCCTGGGTGAATGAATTTTGATGATTCCTCCGTCAGTTCTCAATCAATTTTCGTAAAGTTTTACACACACTATTTTCTAGTCATGCATGCAGACTACCCTGAAGTTTTAGGTGGTATTTCAGAAGTTAGACCATTTACGAGTCAAAGTTAATGGTTTTATAGAGTGGCAACATTTACTACATGTAATAGAGACTAACTTTAAAACTATACAATATTTTTCAATGAAATTTCCAGGATAGTCGCTGCATCGCTAAAAAATAGTGCTTGTAAAATTTCATGAAATTTAAATTGGTTGAGAATTGAGGTTGAGAGATCAGCGAAATTCATTCACCATTATTGTGAATCCGGGAATGGGGGTGAAACAGCGGTAAAAAATATATTACAATAGCGATGTGCTCATAAGTACTTAAGTAAGATAATACATCTCCAGTTACTGGGAATAATAACCACCAAGATAAATTATACAGCATCTATCAGACATCACAACAAATCTGTAAGCTTGTCAAATAAACATCATGTTAGTAGGGCGTTATATCAAGTCAGTGAAAACAAGTTTACAAATATATATTAACTGCTCTCTGCAGTGCTGTCATAAAAAAGGAGGCATGTTCACAACATAAATTTTAAAAAGTAATTAATTGGATTGCAAAACATATTGGGAGGATGGAGAACACAGCACAATTCTGCACAACAATCAATCACTTGACGCTACATCAGTAATGGTTCACTATTACTACTGTGCAAATGCAAACAGCAGTAACCAGTTACCGTTTAGATAAGAAGCTACTGCTATTTGACTTGGCGCATCAGTATATTTCTAATGTGTTAGACATTGATACTACATTGACCAGCACGTGGACCATGTCTCTGGCAAATTAAATGGCAACCCAGCAGACACAAGACGTTGAATCAATGTTGCTTTGACGTTGGTCAAGCGTCGTAGACGGTGGTCTAACGTCAAAGCAACATTGATTCAACGTCTTCTGTCTGCTGGGAATGTATGCCTGACAAAATATAGTGAGTTTTCAAGGCTGAGTTGGTTATGGAATCAACTGCATATCATAAAACTCAACGCTGTTTCAATACTGGGGAAATAGCAGATTAGTTGGCACAACATTGAAACAATGTTGGTATTATGACTTGTATTTGTACCTATATCTAGTATCTTAAGGGAAGCATGCGGATTGTTTTCGTTGTTCAAAATCAGAGCTTATGATATACCAGTAACAAGGGTAAGCTGAAACAATAGTACTGTGGCAAGATTCACATTACGTTTGGAATCAACTTGACAGATTTTCAAATTTCACAAATAAACGATGTTGTTTACACTCCGTGAAATAAAGTGTAGATTTTACACTTATGCATGGAGGTTTACAGTGTGATCTCTACAATCATTAGTTAATTAACATATTAAACTTCATTCTGTTTGGGAGAAATATAATAAATAAACATGCAAAAGTGCTACTTTTCTGTAAAAAAAGTTTATCAATTCAAAAAAGTGAAAGACATTAAATCCCATGCTAGCAATACAAATAACTACATGAGGTGTCACAGAATACATTGTCCCTTGAAAACAAAAGGTCATGTATCCTTCTACTAAAAGTAGCATACATGACCTTCTGATCACTAAGAAATAAAATACATATCGGAATTAGGTTAAGCAATGAATTAAAGAAGCAGTGATAATAAAAGCTGCTAGTTAATATCATAAGCATGGTGTGAAGTTTATTCAGAGGATGGTGGGATCTATCATAGTATTTATGTATATTCCACTTGGATATGAAAGGGTGTATAGATCTGCCACTTGGCAAAGTGTAGATACACCCTTTCATATCCAAGGGGACGGTATATTTACAGTACCTGTGTAAAATTAGCCTTAATAACAATAATATACATCAGAATTTTTTTCTCAACTATAATACATACAATAGATTATATTAACAACCGAGAAACCTGTACAGTTTTGCTCTATATACATATTTTCTAAATATTTATATCTTTATATAAACAATACAGTATAGTGTGATATCTATATAAATCAGGTTACTACTATGATCTATTTCTTCAATATATATATTTAAATCAATATATATACATATATATATAACAAGATTATAAAGTACTTGAAAATATCTACTATGAGATATTCAAATTGCAAGTAGACCGATAATAAAAGACAAATGATTTTTACATACTGAAGTATAAACGTTGAAATTTTCATCTCCAAAATCCAAGCAAATATGGTATTTCCCTAAAACTTTCAGGATGCATACAGGACACACATACAGCATCTAGAGGGTCAATGTTCATTCATTGTTAACCCTGTAGATTAGATTATGAAATAGAAAATGTTGAAGATGAAATATGATCATAGTCATGGTGATGAATGACATTCAAACCTTTGTCTTTTAAGTCTCAATATACTAAACAAACCCTGATAATATAATGCTGAACACTGAAGTTAACAGCAACAGGGCAATATAACATGTATTAACTGTCGATTCTGTTCAAAGACAATATTATCAGTTGCTGAGTGGAACTGAAAACCTATTGTGATATTCACTTTTTATATTTATCACATCTTCTTTCTACATCTACATGAGTGCTGCATTTGTGAGGAATCAATAAAGTGTTGATTTTTTGTTCACAAATAATCGGGAACTGAATAATTAATATCAGCTCATTTTGATGCATGAACATGACAGTCGAATGAATAACCTGCAGTTCTAAGAAGATTTTCAGAATCTGCGTTTGAATCCGGTGTCTGGAGGGTTGTGTTATTTTAATTACTTGATTTTATTTTGGGTGCTTAGTCTGGACGAAATTAGCCAACACTTAATTCAACCAACACTTAATACCCAAGAAAAGAATAGGTGTAAAGCAGGTCTTGTAGTGATCATTCAGGAAGAATAGCAATAGAGCAATTTAATCTGACTACTATAATTGCGAGACCAAATATGATATAATTATCTTTATACAGGCATATATATATATAAAAGACATAGGCCTCCTACTATTTCTTAACAAACATGCTACAGTGAAATGTATGGTCTTGAAACCTAGAAGGTTAACAGCTAAATGGTAATGTCCACTGCTATGGTATATTTAGCACTACTGGTTTGGTTTGATCAGGGTGGTAATTCACATTTCATTCAGAATTTTTTGATGAATGAGAAGATTATGCAATCATGGCTTTTCATTGTTAACAAACATATCAAACTATTTCAGTATAATTACAGTGCGGTGGTAAATATTTATTACAAACATAGAAAATTAAAAAAATATAAAATATAACACAGATTAAGAAGATCACAGGGAATACAAAAAATACAAAATTAACCAGTTGATATGACTCAGAACACTATCTGCCTTATTAGACATTTGCAATTGAAAAAGGGGTGACAAAATAATTTCATTTTCAGGATGAATCATCAATAATTTATAGTGCTTTTTCACGATCTTGTATGGAATCCAAATTGAAAATCATTGTGACTTACTCTAAGAGGTGCAATTGATAAAGAATTTCCATAGACAATTCATTGCAAAATAATTCATTGAGGATTTCTCATCAACATCAACAACCTATGTTTCACTTGCAGTCTGTTCAGTTTTTGAGATAGTAATTAAGCCACATATTTACTTTCCTGATGATTCATCAGCCGGCCTATGATTTTTTGATACAATGAACAGACCGAAAGCGGCCAAATATCGATAGGTAGTCATTGAGTTTCCAAAAGTTGCAAAGCAAACAAACATATCAGATAGGTAGGACAACATCAAAAAGCAATGTTAAAGGTTGCACATACTTTTAATGGGGACAATCCCAGCAAACACAAAACATTTGCATAACATTTGTACAACGTTGGCCGAACATCTTCGACGTTGGTACAACATTGTACAAATGTTATACAAATGTTTTGTGTTTGCTGGGATAGCTGTTCTGCATGCCCTATAGTCACTTTGAAATTAGAGTGTCACAAGGGCTGTTTGTAAAGTGATTGTTAACACCATATAATTCCTAGGTACTGATATGAGGGTGACATTAAGTAGTGGTGCAGTAATATTATAACTAATGATAAAAAGATTGTGAAGCAGCATCGATATATACAGTAAGCCATACTAATAATAATTCACAAGAAATAGATGACATGAAACAGCAAGTCCAGATTGTTTATGTTACAGATATGTTGCTATGAAAGAATTTCTATGATCAGTATGATGCCCATGAAATTACACATAAAAGATATGAAACCATGGTACCAAAAGAGGAGAACATATACTGTTATCCAATCTACACCAAGGCATTGTGCGTATCTACCGGTAAGTGGAAACACTAGATTCAGCTTCACTCATACAAAATGTACTTGTATTTATATGGTGACACATGGGAACACATGTATACACATATATTACCAATCGATTTACAGCTGAAGGTATGTGGATGATTTTGGAGATATCGATCTTTACCTATATTGAAATGTGAATCATTCATAAATTTAAAAAATCTATAGCATCTAAAGGCTCATAAAATGTCAATGTCGATTTTTGGTGGATAGTCCACTTCAAATAAGTGGAATGTTATCTTGAATTCACCGAGCATATGTAATTGTATAACAGTTAACATATTCTGCAAAGGAATATATTCTGCAATTACAGAAAACAATGGCAAAATGAAGTTGACATCAACCTTCTCAGGACAATCATTCCATTGATGGGAATGTGCAGCTAACTTGAGCACAATTCATAACAGCTTCTCATTAAATACATACTAGAAAACCTAAATTGTAATATATTTTTTTTATAAATTTTATCTCTTGCACAAAAAATTTACTCAACTATCTTTAAATATTAGCAACATGTCATAAATATTGCGAATGAAACGTTAGACCAGTTGAAACGTGATATAAATACATGTATAGAGTAGTTTACATGAACTAAACTACATGATCTAATCAATGTTGTAAATCTTTTAACACTAAGTATTTGATCTGATTTATTGTACATAATATAAGGTAGCAAAGATATAAGCCCCCTTTGATCACTGTCTGGCCAGTAAACATGATACTTGATTCTGTGTTGGCTTAATGTCGTCCAAGCATTGCAGATGGTGGCGAACTTGAATCAAAAGTAGAAACTGTCAATTGACCCTTATCCTGCTAAATTAATTTATTTAAATTTTCACTCACATGAAGTTGTGTCTCGCTACCGCGACCCACAACTTCAAGTGGCTTAAAATTACTCATATTTGTTTAAATTGAGCACAAATATTTGCAAATCTTTTATTTTCAATAACAGTGATCTGGTCGACTAATAAAACAGATTCAAACCTTTCAAGCCTGCATTTACCATTGTCACCTTCATCCACTACAAACTGTGTGGCTTGTAGTGGATGAAGATGATTTGATATGGGTGAAAAATTAAAGAGAATTGCCATGTATTGGTAAACCAATTCCATGAAAATTTTCGTTCTAAAACCCTTAGTTGTAGGAAAATTAAATCTGATTTAGTGATATTTCCATTGTCTCCAACATGCCTGAAACCGTATATATATATAGCAGCACAAGGGATAATTAACCCTTATCCTGCTAAGTTAATTTATTTCAATTTTCACCCACTTCAAGTGAGTGAATATGTCGATGTTCCAGTGTTCATTTCATTCTCAATACCATTGACTTTATCGGCAAATAAAACATGTGTTTAATTTGGTACCGAACATTTAAAAATCTCGATGTTTCAGTGCTCATTTCATGTGTTGTTCTTGCTGATAAAATGCCTGTGATCAGAAATTCAATACTAGTTGGGGACGTAGGCATAGAGATGAAGATGATCAGTGATGGTTCGATGCCTTGAATCCTTATTCATGTTGAATGATGTTTTATGTATGTATGGTAGGTATACAATGTCAGAGCAGGCCACATGGAAGCTCAAGCATAAATCTAGTCTATGTCAATTGACTGACCTGCAGTCAAAATACATCATAGTTTTAAAATATATCCACACATTTTTCTATCCTCTGCGTTGCAAGGTAATCCTGTCCAATTATAAGCATTCTAATTTACAATTCACACAATTCTATACTAATAACTCTTTACTCTCATATTCTGCACATCAGAAACAATATTAACAACTTGAACATTTGGCAGTTTCAACTAAATTATTATACTGCTCATTCTGAATAAATGAATTAACACATGACTATGCCATAAATTATACATCACAAAACTATTTTTAAATGAGATTCACACCCACTGAAAGAAGTTGCAGGGTGTCTATTTAGAACAATTAGAAACTTTGTGTCAGACAATTAATACTGGTCTACCCTATAGTTGTCTGAGAGGTCAATCAACTTGAGGGAAGGTTTTTTCATATTATTATAATTTAAGGCCATAAAATACAAACATATTGAAAAAATGCTGGTTTAATGCTGGCCCAACGACCATGACACTGGGCTAACATTAAATTAACATGGTTCGATGTCTTTAGTTTGCTGGGAGGGAGTGCCTGAGTTGACAATGCTCCCAGCAAACTCAAAACATTTATATAACATTTAGACAACGTCGACCCAGCATCTCTGCCATTGGCCCAACATTGTATAAATGTTACACCAATGTTTTGTGTTTGCTGTGTTATTTACACAATGTCAATCTTCCAATGAATTGGGTAACTGTATTTACCAGAATGATGTGTAGATATTTTCTATGGACAAACTGAAATTTTGGTGTGAAATCCGATATATTAGCGTGATTGTTTACTGGATAATATCATTTTAACCCTTGTTTCAAACACTGCATGTAATGGCTGTCCTGGTTTGCAAGGAACAAAATCATGTTATCACAAAATGAATATACTCTGCTATTATTCAGTATAGAAAAATAGCATGGGATTTTTATTACAGCGAATTGTGACCTCACAGAAAATTTTCAAGTTTGTGGTAACAAACTGCTAAAATAATTGATAAAAAGCATTGTATAATTCGATAGCTTAAAAAAAATTAAGTACCAACCAGAAAAATGGCCTCACCTTTAACTATGTCTAAGAGGTACTCAACACCAATAAGAGCTTAAACATGTTTTTCTGATTTATAAAAAATAAAAATAGTAGTTGAGTGATTATATCGTGGAAGATCACGAAGTTTCTATAAGCAACATGAATATCAGTAATAAAATGAGCAGTACAAAGAAGCATGGCCAATATGTAGATGTTGTTGCGGTGCACAAGCACTGATGTCGAGGCTGTAAAATGTAACTCTTACAGAACCATTTTGCTGTTATCCTTATGAGTATGTTTAAAGAATAATTAAATCGGCATACAGGGGGTTAGAAGGTCAGTGGCTACACATCCAAGTATTATCTTGTTTTCCTTGTATGTCACTGTAAAATGCGAGACAAAGAGTAGATGGGTGTGAATGTAAGTATTATTGTTTCCTTTTATAAAATAACACAACAACTGGAGTCCCTGTCACCTCCTGGTTCTGGCGGAGGTGCAGTGTACTTTTTCTTGGGAGGATCACCTGCACTGTAGAAGTTTGGTTGGTTGTTGTTGCTCTGTGTTTTAACTTCTCTTTTGTGCCCATTGGCAGCAGGGGGTGATTCACTTCCTCTCTGAGACATCTGAGGGCTGTGATTCTTCAAAGTGTCAGCCAGTTTAGTGGCACGCTGTTTCTTGAGGTCAGCCAGGGTACCAGTAGGAGGTTCTTGAGATGGTCGCCTTGCTGAGGTAGGCGATGGCAGTGTTGTGTTACTATTAGTTGTAGATGTTTTGCCAGCTGGCACAACATCAGCATCATGTTTAACAGAAGCTGCTTCGCTCGGTGGTCTTCGCTCTCTGCGTGGCATAGGGATGGGGGATGCATTTTTCTCTTCAGATAAACTGGTAGAAGAGGCATTCTTTTTTGCATTAGTATTAGCGGTGGGTCCTATCTGCCTTCCCGATATAATAGCAAAAGGTACTTCCTCACTAATAGTGCCATTTGTTTTGTCTTTTCCATTTGTGCTGTCAATTTGTGATGTCTTTGCAGCCACTTCATCAGTTGCTGAAGGCTGAGTCACTGCATCAGTAACCAACATGGCAGCTCCAACTTGAACGTGAATATCATGTAAGTGTGCACCAAGCTGAGCATTCTAAAAATACAAAATTTACCTCCTATTAAAATTAGAAATAAAGTTATTCAATATGCTTGTATGATCACACGTGACTACTAAGAACTTGTTTTTCAAATTGAGATGCTAGCAAGATGCTAGTGGGTTCTGAAAAACGTGACAAAGTCATATTAAGAATCCCGATTTAATTTCTGATCTCTTGAGAAATTAGGGATTTCTTGATATTCCTGAAAGCTGCCATTTCTGAGGGAGGTCACACTATTCCATAACAAATAACCTTTAAAGCACTAAATCAAACAATTTAAATTGAAGTTGTGTCTCGCTACCACGACACAAGTGTGTGAAAACTACTCATATTCATTTAATTTGAGACGAAACATTTGCAAATCTTGATGTTTAAATGCTCATTTCGTTCCCAATAACAGTGATTTGATCGTCTGATAAAATGGATTAAAAATGATAATAAAATAGTTGTGCTTAGTGGTGAGAGGGTTAACCCTTACAGCGCGGGGATCGACTTTAGTCGTCCGAATGTGATGTCTGTAGACGGCAGATTCTGACGTCTAAAGTCGATCCCCTCGCTGTAAGAGTACAAATATTTATAATATATCACATGGGTATTCAAATAAAGCGGGAACAGCTAACTAAGGCATTTGGGACGATTTCAATTTGAAACAAGTCCCGTCGGCCACGGAAATAGGCCTCAGCCTCTAATAGTTTAAAAGTGAAAATCATTTGAAACAAGCTCACACTCGAAAATAGGCCGCCGCCATTATTGAAATTGTCGGTCGGCCATTTTGAATTTGATCAAGTCTAATTTTTTATGGTATATCCCTACCTGAAACTGTACATTTTTTTAATGGTAATGGGCTAGCTATCTGGTCCAGTTTTCCAAATATTACGCATATTAAAAAAATAATGACCGATAATAAGCCTTTTTGGCCGCCATGATCTAGTTTCTGTCTGAATCTTGCCCATTCAAGCTATTAGTGGAATGGATATATGGTATACATTTTGGAGCGATACATAAAAAAATGTTGAGTGAACCTCGGTAACGAGAAAATTTGTTGAGCGGAAGTGGCCGCAGGTCGGCCATTTTGAATTTGATAAAGTTTACTTTTTCATGGTATATCCCTACCTGGAACTGCACATTTTGTCCAATAGTAATGGTCTAGCTATCTGGTCCGGTTTTCCAGATATTACGCAAATTAAAAAAATAATGGCCATTTTGGCCGCCATGACCTAGTTTATGTCCCAATCTTGCCCAATTTCGAAATCATTTGAGCTATTAGTGAATTGGATATAAATGGTATAAATTTTGGAGCGATACATAAAAAAATGTTGAGTAAATCGTGTTTACGAGAAAAATTGTCGATCGGAAAAAAGTCAAGGTCATAGGGGTCACAAAAGGTCAAATGTGAAAATAGTCAAGCTTAAGTCATGATTAACCTGTATGTGAAGTTTAATGTGCATTGCAGTTATGCGGAACAAGTTATAGTGCTAAAAGTGGCGTACAGACGGACGGACGGACAGACGCACCTGGTGAAGACAATAGGCATCCGCTGAGGCCTAAAAAACCCTTTGGTTTCCATGGTTTATACAAAAGTATTTCAGCGCTTTGAGGGTTAATTCTAAGACAATACATATTGGTGTATCAAATTTTCATCTGCAGCTTGTTGTGACAATATTCAATCTAAATTTATCAACCCGAAGAAAAATAATTAATCTACAATGCTGGTATACAATTTGCGGAAAACGGAATTATTTTCATCCATCTCACCTACATTTGAAGGAGAAATGAGCAATATATTTGCTAGATTGGCATATATTTTGATTCAAATTGTAAATAATTTTTACACACTGTGTGTCGTGCTAGTGAGGCATAGCTACTGCGATCCACAACTTCAAGTGCATGAAAATTACTCATATTTGTTTCATTCGAGACCAAAATATAGTCGTGCTTACAGGCCTGTACCCAGGATGTTGATTGGGGAGGTGCGTTTCAGTATATTTAGGAATTCGTTGTTGTAGGGGGGCCCCCAAAATTTTTTTTTTGAAAAATACACTCTAAATAACGCATTCTGACGACAGTCATATATTTACACAAAATTAATGAATTAAGCAATCTTACGAGATATCATTAGTAGATATTAAGGTATTACCATTAGTAGAGATTAAGGTATATTATCGGTATTTAAAAAAAGTTAACCAAGGAATGTGGACCTTTCTGTCTGTGGGGTGGTGCGAAATCACCAGACGCACTCCCCTTCAGTACGGGCCTGCTTAGTGCTTTAAGGGTTTCTGGTATTATAGTTTATTTAGAAATTACATTATCTAGTTTATGTATTAGCCCTTATCCTGCTAAGTTAATTTATTTAAATTTTCAACCACTTGAGGTTGTGTCTCACTACGCGATCCACAACCTCAAGTGGTTGAAAATTATTCATATTTGTTTAATTTGAAACCAAACATTTACAAATATTGATGTTTACACAGTCATTTCATTCCCAATAATGTAATAGTAATTTATTCGGCTAATAAAAATGACTATGGTCATGATAAGCAGGCAAAGGGTTAAAAAATCATTGAAAATAATAAAGCTACATGGCAAACTGAATTTAAACGAGACTGTTATTGGTAGACTTACAGATTGTGAGACAGATGGTTTGCTAGCACCAGTATTGTAAGCTATGCCTTCATCATCATCCACTACTATAGGTGTGTCTGTGATTTGTTGCAAGCGCTGTTTTTCTTCTTGAGCTTCTTTCCAAGACAGTTTAGTCTTCTCTCGCATACTTGTCCGCCGTACTGATGCACTGCAAAAATTATTTCAAAGGTGGTGTTTTAACTTATTATCAAACATATTGTATTCACATTAATCATCCTAATACTTAAAAGAAACATTGCAGTAAGTCATTTGATATGGGCTCTATGCAAAAAGTAGAGAATTTAAAAACATCATTTTTGATAATGTGACCAAAGAGGTATGAAAATCCATGTACAACACCCTATTGCAGACATGACCCACTTTATCAATTTATTATGTAGGCTACATGATGATATATCTATTCATGGCACTTTCTCAATTTCTGCACTGTAACATTTGGTGGACCATTGGGATACCAAGCATAACTGTGTTTCATCTAGCTATATCTAATATGGCGCAGCGCCATGTTTCCTTTCATGTGCGCCATGTTGCCCTTCATGTGCCTCATGTTGCCCTTCATCAGCATCATGTTTCCCTTCATGTGTGCCATGTTGCCCTTCATGAGCGTCATGTTTCCCTTCATGTGCGCCATGTTGCCCTTCATGTGCGCCATGTCGACCTTCAAAAGCTCCCTTCATATGCGCCATGTTGCCCTTCATGTGCGCCATGTTGTCCTTCATGTGCGCCATGTTTCCCTCCATGTGCTCCATGTTGCCCTTCATGTGCGCCATGTTGCCCTTCATGTGCGCCATGTTGCCCTACATGTGCGCCATGTTTCCTTTCATGTGCGCCATGTTGCCCTTCATGTGCGCCATGTTGCCCTTCATGAGCGCCGTGTTTCCCTTCATGTGCTCCATGTTGCCCTTCATGTGCGCCATGTTGCCCTTCATGTGCGCCATGTTGTCCTTCATGTGCGCCATGTTTCCCTCCAAGTGCTCCATGTTGCCCTTCATGTGCGCCATGTTGCCCTTCATGTGCGCCATGTTGCCCTACATGTGCGCCATGTTTCCTTTCATGTGCGCCATGTTGCCCTTCATGTGCGCCATGTTGCCCTTCATGAGCGCCATGTTTCCCTTCATGTGCTCCATGTTGCCCTTCATGTGCGCCATGTTGCCCTTCATGTGCGCCATGTTGTCCTTCATGTGCGCCATGTTTCCCTCCATGTGCTCCATGTTGCCCTTCATGTGCGCCATGTTGCCCTTCATGTGCGCCATGTTGCCCTACATGTGCGCCATGTTTCCTTTCATGTGCGCCATGTTGCCCTTCATGTGCGCCATGTTGCCCTTCATGAGCGCCATGTTTCCCTTCATGTGCTCCATGTTGCCCTTCATGTGCGCCATGTTGCCCTTCATGTGCGCCATGTTGTCCTTCATGTGCGCCATGTTTCCTTTCATGTGCGCCATGTTGCCCTTCATGTGCACCATGTTGCCCTTCATGAGCGCCATGTTTCCCTTCATGTGCTCCATGTTGCCCTTCATGTGCGCCATGTTGCCCTTCATGTGCGCCATGTTGTCCTTCATGTGCGCCATGTTCCCTGTCATGTGCGTCATGTTGCACTTCATGTGCGCCATGTTGCCCTTCATGAGCGCCATGTTTCCCTTCATGTGCGCCATGTTGCCCTTCATGAGCACCTTGTTTCCCTTCATGTGCGCCATGTTGCCCTTCATGTGCCTCATGTTGCCCTTTATGTGTGATGTTGCCCTCCATGAGCATCACATTGCCCTTCATGTGCGCCATGTTGCCCTTCTAATATTCAGACTGTGAAATGCCTCTTTGAACTATTAGTACGTCATATTCAGCCCACCCACACCATTGTGACAGTGGAAAACACCCCAGTCACTGATGGCACGCGTTCACACCTATGACGCAATACATGATAATGGCCTGTACACATAGTGGTATACATGATACGGCCTGTGTACATAGTGGTAATAACTGGCCATGTGTACATACATGTACTTAACCCTTAGAGCACTGAGCTATTCAATTTAAATTTTCAGTCACTTGAAGTCTGGCTACCACGATCCACAACTGAAAATTTGTGTAATGTGCGAAATTTAAGTCCCATTATTCATCAGTGTTTCAAGATTTGAAGCATATTTTAATTTTAACAACTGATAATACAGGTGCTAATAAAACACAGAAGGTCTACTTTAGTCAACATCAGTGTTCTAAGGGTTAACTGATTCTCTTCATACCAAATAATTGGGGAGGGTTGGTGGTGGAAATGCCTAACCGGCGTGCATGGTAAGGTTTCCCCAAATAATAGGTGGCGCCATGCCCCTTCTGAATCCTAGATGAAACACTGCATAGTTCTGGTAGCCCTCAGAAAATAACTGATAGACATGGGCTATCAGGCTATCCAATAATTTAAATGATGCGAGGAATTGTGTTCCATTTAACTTAAAAATTAATTTCTAGGATATTTGCATATGTGCAATAACCAAAGGATTAAAATAACAATGAAGGATTATAAATATTATATTACAAGAAGACGGATAATTACAAACAAAATTACAAACAAAAAAGGTAAACAAATTCATTAAGCCCATACAGTTGTATTTCAATTGGCTGTAGATTGCTGTACCTGTAGATACTATGTACATTTTACTTCTTCCATAAAATAACTTACATAACCAGTAACATAGAACAATAATCAGTTAGAAATAGTATGCTAACTAAACATGAGGTTTTATTTTGTTCATATAGAATAATGCTCACAAGGAGTCTATACCAACTAGAATAAGGAGATAAAAATGTTCCCGTCTCCCTTATTTGTTATATTACACTACATACCAAATATTCTAAACACCTCTAAACATTAGGCTATGAATTTGTCTAGCTGTGACAGATAATCCTAGTTTCTACCCAATAACACCATTTAAATTAATTTGAAAGATCAAAACTGCTTAACTAAAGGATTTCTTCCAACTGTTGCTTGATTACAGTTGGCCACACCAAGTCGATCTTTAGTTCTTTGGACAGTGGTCCCAAGAGATGGAAGCTAGTGGGCAACCAATATATTATTTGTAGGTATAATATTAAAAAACTTAAACCGATCTTGTGTTAAACAAATGGTCAGTGGAAACATTATAAATATTAGGATGGGAAGAATAACGTCATTCAAATTTGATAAATTGGTGCATTAGTGTGCAGATTCAAAAAAATAAAATGAGAGCGCCAATATCTTTAGAAAGGTGTGGGAAATCCAATGTACTTTATATCAAACTGGTGTGGCCGAAGCAAATACTAACAAAGCTCAAAATAATTTTGTGAATACATGTATATATATGTATTTCATATTATTTCTACACAAAAAATTAAACACGCATATTTGAATCATATCCACAAAGCTTGGTTAAAATGATAAATTAAAACTACTGGTACTGTGCCTTTGAGATTACAAATCTTTCAAACAATATTAATTCCACAAATTTTTTTTGCCTATTAATCAACTTTTTTATTCCAGTACAATAATACTGTTAAGTAGATGTGACTGTTTTCACTGAATATTGCCACCCCTCACCCCTATAAAAAAAATTACCCCCACTAATATTTTTAAAAGCTTACTGCTGTCAGCCATTTTTTTCGAATTAGATCTTGAGAAAGATGATCATACTGGGATATTTTGGAAAGCACTTTTATGACGGTGCACAAATATATGGGAAACGTTTTCCCACACAAAGTCATATATGCGAAAAACAAATTATCTGGATACATAATATCATCACATTAAGGAGTATAACAGTATTGTGGTGTTTTAGAGATAATGAATTTAAACCACGAAGATATATCAGGCTAATGGTAGATTTTTGCTTGTACTGCTTCTTTCGGTGTGCAATTTTTTTTACTTTTTTGGTTTTTCTTGTTTTGCGCTCAAAGCAAACAATAATGATAATAACCTAGATTGTTTTAGAATATATGAATTGAAAATATTTTGTTAAATAATTTTTTATATATACATATATATATATCTATTGTATTTGAGGGAATAATACAGATACATGTAATATTGTAATTTCACTACATAGTGAAAAAAAATTCCCTTTCCCCCTTATGAAAAAAAACCCTGTCTCGTCATATTTGAATATAATCCAACAAATGGTTCTGAAGATAAAATAGTGCTAATCACCTTTATGAGGCCATTTTGGAAAACACACTTATGGGTCGGTGCTAAAAAATTCATGGGAAGAATATCCCACTCGATGATAACTAAAATCAGAACTATCGAAGCATAGATATTTTATACAATCTTAGATACCTTTTAAAGACTAATAAATGCGAAGATTGTCCCTTATTTTTATTTCAGCCTAGAATGAAATAAATCTATCTTTAAGATGGTTTCATTATATAAGACACAAACAGCATTATTTTTCACAAATATCAGAGATTGAACAGGTTTAAGCTTTTTCTATGATATTCACACACAATATATCGAGTGAAATGTATCCAGAAAACATGTATCACAAAACTTATGTGACAAACATCACCATCGCCAATGAGATAATAAACTAAACACAATAATTTTTTGTTTGTTATAATTATACCTATATATAGGCCTATGTATGCCAGTAGAAGTGGAAACATGAATAATAACAAGACTAAATTTCAGAGTATTCACTCTGGTTTGTGCAAGCAAAGTATGCTGCTCCAACTATCAACCCTTAAAGCGTTGAAATGTTTTTTGTGTAAACCATGGAGAACAAAGTTTTTTTCAATTTAAAATCCTCTAAAAATGTCTTAGACAGCCATGTTATGGGTCTACGGCCATTATAAATATTTTTAATCTTACAGTGCGGGGGATGGACTTCAGATGTCAGAATCTGATGTCTGCAAAGTCGATCCCCGCGCTGTAAGAGTTAAGACATATCAGCAAACACTGCTCAATGCTGGGACAACATCATCTGTTTGCTTACCACATGTACTAGTCCGAAAAAATACTGATAATACCATTCCCAACAAAACAATGTTAGGTGAAATTGTTAGACTAATTGTTCTACAGTCATGCTAAATGTTAGCTGGTGTTTAAGGTGAATACTACATGAATTCAAAACAAGGTTAGATCCATGATATAATTCTAGAGAGGAAAGTTATTCCCAATCTTACCATGACCAAAAACAGACCAAATTATGATATTCAATAACATGATGGTCTTTACCCTTGACATTCTGAATAACACTTTTTCAGTAACATTAAGCATACAAAAGCAGAAATAAAAGCATATTTTTTTCAAAATTTCTGAAACAGGGTTAAAAGATCATGTCTAAAAATGTCATCCCTAACAGTGCTGTCATATTGTTGCCTCAGAGCTAATAAGTAGTTTTTAGAACCTTAAGCTCCAAGGGAACGATATAGCATGTATAGTGCATCGAGACTAGAAAATATGTAGAGGTTAACTCTGGACAGGAGAAGTCACCAAAGGTATGGTGCTAACCTTATGTGATTTTTGTCAGGTAGCGATATATTGGAGTTGTAGATCGATCCTGAGCTACTCACAACACTGCTGCAAATCAAAATTTATTCAAAATCTAAAATGTTAAACCTTAGCATTTAAATATCTACTGATGGACACATATGATGTTGTTGAAAGACAGTGGAGCTGCCCTTGATCTGCTACATTTTGCATAATTTCACCCATAAATTTAGCAAACTCATAATAGACCTCATAATTGTGAACCATGAAAATTGTCATCAACAGACTGATTTCACAGTTTCCTAGAACAATATAATTTTGGGACAAAAAAACTATAAAACATGTTTACTGCATATTATTAAGGATATCTTATTAAGGATATCTTAGCATTTATCAATCAGCATGTATAATTATTGTACTTTGAAGAGCCAAATGTTAATAAGCCTTGTCATGCTCATAGCCATATATTGTGCAGGCAATTTTTAATTTCAAGTTTACAAATTATGTGCAAACCAAAGCATCAGTTAAAATTATGTTATGTATGATCAGTATGATCAGTTTATTGACTGATATAAATTATCATTCTGCAGCAGTAGAGGCCTACCATCAGTGGGAGCGCAAGAAAATTAGTTGCACATTCAGAGTTCTCTTAAGTCAACTTGCAACCCAGAAATCATTATGCTGATTGCCCAGCTTTGTCACAAGGGTGAACCAATGGTTGAGACTTCAATAACCTTGCTGAAATATTTTTTGTATAAACCATGGAGACCAAAGAGTTTTTCAATTTGAAATAATCCTAAATGTCTTAGTTAGCAAGTTAGTTCTTTCCGCTTTAATTTGAATACACATGTTATGAGTCTTTGGCCATTAGAAATATTTTTACTCTTACAGTGCGGGGATCGACTTTAGACTTCAGAAGACATCTGATTTTGACGTCTAAAGTCGTTCGCTGCGCTGTAAGGTTTGAACATTGTGGCAATGAAAGTAATGGTCAATGTTTGCAGGTCAGTCTTCAAAATATTGTAAGAAAATATAACCAGCCTTAGTGAGGTTTATTATTTCACACCTGTAGCCCACTACCTGGGATGCATTCCCTAAAACTCTAACAGTACCAGTAAATCATACAAATCTATGTGGGCCAATTCAAATTTTAAATAAAATCCTCAAAATTGCATTCCTTTTTGTAGAAAACGTAAATAACTTACGTATTTCACTTTTACACTGTTATGGACAACTAGTCACCAATAGCCACTAGTAGCCCTGTACAGACACCCATATATTTCTTTTATTATTACATTCGAAATACATGTATTAGGGTATTTAATGCCAGTTGTTGTTTGGATGTTTTATGATGCAAAAAAACCCCAGTAATTTCTCAGTGGGCAATGTCAACCATTTGAAGGATAAATATTACAGGTACATTATAATTAGTTCTGAATCTAAATTGACAATCCAGCTACAGAGATAGAAAAATGCTTTACGATAATGCAGCGTTTAAAAGAAGTAATTTTGCGTTCATACCTGCGAGTGTTTTGGCTGTGTTTGCGACTAAGAGCTGATGCCTTCCCCAGTCCTTTTGACTCCAGTTGATTTTTCATTTCCAATAACCTTTCTTTCAGCTCTATATCTTCACAGATATCTGAAAGGAAGATTGAATATATGGTCAATTTCATGTTAGTAGCTCATCTAAGTCACCTTCTACAGTAATTATATAGTAGTATCATAACTAATTATCAAAGGATGCTAAGATTATATAGGCATGTAACTTTCCATGAAAACATAAATTCATCTCAACAGGGTACAATAAGTATCAAAATACTTTAGAAATTATAAACCAGAATTTAGGAAAAGTGGATAACATGTTTGAAGATGTTAAGTTTTTTTCTGAAAAAATGACATTACCTACCAAGAGATGTAAAATATACACTGAATTTGTGTTGTTTAAAGTGCTATATAGATAAATACCAACATAAAATATATGTATTTTCTCATATCTCTATTGTGTGGTATATTTTGCTTCCACATGTTCCAAGATGTATGCTGGTATCTGAAGTGTAAACAACTATAATATTTCTATGCTGATTTGAAAAATATCCAGATTAGCTAAACTAACCTAGCGGTGCTTCCCCGGAACGGGTTTTTGCTTCTAGAGTAGCACCATGTTGCACCAGAAGTTCTAGCACTGCCAACTGTAAATCAAATTTGTATTCATGTTAATTAATCATTGACATATATACAGATTATACAATACATGTATGTATATACCGGTAGTATATACAAAAGTTGAAAATGTTGAACCAGCATCTTATCTTACAATATTGCTTTTGCCTTTAGTACAAATGGAAACAACAACTAATGGAAAGATGATACACTGCACGTCAGCAAAATAGATGGCAATTTTTGTTTGTTGTACCATCCACTCATATTTTAAAATTAAATAAAAATGTAGTACATGTATAGCTTATTTTGATTGGCTGGTCAATTGAAAATGATTGATATTATCAAGGGTGAGTATCAATTAATGCAGGATTAGAACAATGTTGAAGCAGCAGGGCCAGTGATCTTGTTTTGAACAAAAGACTTAGTATGACGATCAAATTGACGTACATTATTATTATACCATCAGCATGATTAGTAACATGGGTAAAGATGTCATATCACCATCATCTATAAAGAGACATAGTTGCTGTAATTTAAACAAATAAAAGCTTATTGAAAAAACCCCTTACATGACCCCAGCAGGCGGCACAGTGAATTGGTTGCCACGAATCTTCATCTGTAGCATCAACAGATACATGATGTTCCAGAAGAAACTCTGCAACCTGGATGTAGCCATTTGCTGCTGCTATATGAAGCTGTAAATAAAATCCGCTTATGCATGGAATTTCAGGTACACAGCTATTAACCCTTTAACCGCCGGTGCCGCATAGGCTATATTCGAGTTTTTATTTCTTATTAGCACATTAAGTACCAAATTTTGAAGATGTTAAAGATAAAATGTGACATCAACCAGCAAGATTTGAAAAGAGTTGACATCCATTTTGTCAAATTGGAATAATTTGCACTCACTTGAAGTTGTGGATCGCGTCAGCGAGACACAACTTCAAGTGGGTGAAAATTCAAATTGTATAATTTGGCGGTTAAAGGGTTAACACTTAAACCCTTGCAGCGCGGGGATCGACTTTAGTCGTCAGAATCTGATGTCTAAGGTTGATCCCCACACTGTAAGAGTAAAAAAATATCTAATAGCTGTAGACCCATCTCATAGGTATTCGAATGAAACGGGAAGAGCTAACTAGGGCATTTATGATGATTTCAATTGAAAAATCCATTTGGCCTTCAAGGTTTTAATAAAAAATTCAGCACTTCAAGGGTTAACCCTGGAAGCGCTGGTTTTTTTTATGTAAACCATAGAGACCAAAGGGTTTTTTTCAATTTGAAATCATCACAAATGTCTTATTTAACTCTTTCTGATTCATTTGAATACCTATGTCATGGGTCTACGGCCATTAAAAATATTTTTACTCTAACAGTGCGGGGATCGGCTTTAGTCGAGTCGATCCCCGCGCTGTAAGGGTTAAACTGCTATGCGCGACTATAGTCGTTTTGAAGCCAATCTGTGTTATTGGGAATGTAATGAGTCTTCAAACATAAAGGTTGGCAAATGTTTCGTCTCAAATTAAACAAGGATGAGTAATTTTCGTCCACTTGAAGTTGTGGTTTGCGGTAGTGGGCCAGACATTCAATCGGGTGAAAATTTAAATTATTTAATTTAGCGGCAAAAGGGTTGACAGGCTAATGTTCTGACTGATATGGCACATTACCAATTCTTGTCGAAGAGAAATAAAACTTCCCTACAACAAATTTGTTTTATTTTACATTGAAAAGAAACTGATGAACATGAAAACTCACCATACATAAACAAGCAGAGAACAAATGTTTGCTATATCAACACAAATAAGGATAGATTGGAAATTGTCACATAGTTGCCAATTCAAGTGCCCCCAAAAATTAGTGATGGTAGTGTATTGTATCAACCATCTTAACCCTTTCACCACTGAGGCCAGTTTTTATGTGCTGAATGCCATAGCATTCAGTACATAAAAGCGGGCTTCAGTGGTGAAAGAGTTAACCTACCCATTGCTCCTATGCAATAACAAATTACATTTGACCCTTCAAGCACAGTCACATCTATGTCTGATGGAATAAACTAATTAAGAGAAAAGTTATTCTCCATCAAAATAATAACATGTTGATCTCTCATTTAATATACACTGTATCAGAAATGCATCTGACTGTATGTATATTACACTTGTGTTTTTAATCCAATTAGGTCAATTCCATTCACTTTCAGTGTTCAGATGAGATGCTTCTGAAATTGCATCTCAAGGAGAATGAATATAATTACAAATTACTATCAACCCTCCTTATGTTGTTGAATTGTTTATTTCTATTTTTCAATCATTTAAAGCTGGAATTGCTAACACAATTACCAACTTCAATTGAGAAAAAATGGTAAATCATAATATACAATATCATCATCTTTTCTGTAGGATTACATGTGTTTTTTAATTCATTCCAGCAGCTGTATATAATTGTGATGCATGGTGATAGCTATATCCTGACAGTGGTTTGACCTGCATGTGATTATTGCTGGAGACCAATGCCCGGTTAGTTGGGAGAATCAGTTTGTGTACAGTATGTTATTTATGTATTTAATATTCAGTCTGAACCCTATAAGGAATCAAGTTGAATCAGTGGGACAATCAGTTGATATATTATATATAGATGCATAATCCATATTGAGTCTATGTCAAACATAGGTGATTCAAGAATGTGGATCATCAGGGTGGAATTTGGTGGGAGTCTGGCCCCTCTCAAATCTGAGAGGGGGTATTTTTTAAAAATTGTAATGAAAAATAGTGGAATCTGTGTATGAAATCATGTTTTAAAAATGTTAGTATTAAAAGGGTTACTTACAGGAGTCTCTCCAGACCGGCCCAGCATTTCTAGGTCACCACCAGTATTAGCAAGTTCTTTCATGTCATCAAGCATTTTCTTCTCAGTAGACAGTCGAGTGTCATCTATGAGTTCTTGTGTCACCCCTGCATGGATCATACAATCTCAGGTGAGTGTATCTCAAAATCAATAAAATAAAAATTGTTCCTTGGCATATCACTAATGTATTGAAGAAAGTGCCAAGCTCATATATAAAGGAGAGGATAACAAAAACAATTCTAAAAAAGTGGCATAATCTATAGACCACGTGGTCCTTTCTGGGTACAGATGTGTCCAGCTGTTTTTACACAGTGGACTATTCCTTTGAATACTATAAATATTTGAAATCTAGCAAGAAACATAGGTGAGATTGTTATAATTCACCTCTCTTAGCCATTTCTGATTCGATGTAATCCAATGTTACTTCATCTTCACAAATGTCATAAGGCATATTTCCATCTGCATTCACTGCCAGTAAGTCAGCCCCACTGTAACACAATACTTTTACCTTTGAGAAAGACCATTTGTAATGATAAAATGGAAGAAATATTTTTCAAACAAATTCAATGTGTATTTGACATGTTTAAGACTCAATTTAAGTTATTTCGAAAGACTATTTGAGACCCACATGCACAAATAAAAATCAGTCGCATGCCGGTCCCCACAAGTTTTTTTTTTTTTTTAAGATATTTTTTTTGCGAGACCGACCAGGGCTCATTTTTTTCTTATATGCAGTGCGAGTGCTGTGCATGTGCAGTCTGTATATGTGGGTTGACACAGCAGGTCCGTATTGACAGGGCTGTAAGACCAACTTCCTGTCATTTGGTCCGGATGTAATTAGTCAATCTGACTGACCACCAAACTTATATCCCAGAGTTACCTGGGCCCGGCCATCACAAGCACCTGCGGGCCCTTGGAAGCTAATCATCCCCAATAGTCCTAGCTCTGAGACGCCCCCTAATGTCGCATCCTTTTAGTGGATGAATCTCGGTCAGTGGCTTGACCTACCTATTGAGCCTGTGTCGAACCCTGGGTTGGGGCCGGACGCAGAAAAATCCCTATCATGTCCGATGCGGGATTCGAACCCACGACCTTCTGACTTTGTGCCTGCAGCTCTAACCCACACAAGTTGAGAAAATGGTCAATATGCATGATATTGGCTAAAAATAGTGAATTTTGTTTATGTCAAACAATGATTTTAGCCTGGAATTCTAATTTTTAGGCCAGAAATGGGTTTTACTCCCCAAAATTAGTCAGAAATGACTACCGGTAATAACTTGTATTTATTTATTGCTAGAATTTCAATTATTCAAGAAAATTCCTGAACCAACTCTCAAGGAGAGCATTCACAGCAAATGCATTTAACCCTTTATATTTTTATCTAGATTACCCTCCTACAGTGCTATTCTGTAGTGTAGTGCCAAACAAAAAAGCTACTGCGCAGTATTCTCTATTAGATAACACTGTCATTTCTATTTTCACAGGCTATATTGGGCACTAAATGGTGATGATTAGTGGAACGTAAAGTTTTTCACACTTGTGCGCCAACAAAAATACGGCACTTCAAGGTGTTCCACATTTTATATTTGTATATCTGCTGATCACCTTCCCACCGCTGATAATTAGACAAAAGTCTTACCAAAGTCCATCCGCTCTACACCCCTGTTTCACCTTAACTCCAGCAAATATTTAAGTGTTTAGCTGATTCATGTTCAAAAATGATGATAATTAGCATGATTAGTAAACATGGTAAAGTCGTGCCTTCACAGTTCTATGGTCTCTCCATCAGGTTTATCGCTACAAAGCTGTCACTTTTTGTTTATAATTTATATGGGTTAAACATTCTGGTGAATGTTCAATAAAAAGGCATCCTATGGATGTTATCATTAAATTTTGTTCCTGTGTCCAGCAAATTAAACAAATCTGATATCAATTTTTGTATAACAAAGTTAACCCTTATCCTGCTAAGTTGATTTAGTTAAATTTTCACTCACTTGAAGTTGTGTCTCGCTACCGCAACCCACAACTTCAAGTGGCTGAAAATTACTCACAAAGATTTGCAAATCTTGATGTTTAGACACACATTTCATTCCTGATAACAGTGATTTGGTCGACTAATAAAACAGATTAATAACGACAATAGTTGTGATCAGAATGATGAGGGTTAAGTCAGATAATTTTATTTAAAACACACTGAATATGACTGGTTAAGCCTGGGAGACGTCAATCGTAATCAAAAGCATGACAAGATGAAAATAAGTAAACAGAAGGGCAAAGAGTGCAGTATAAATTCAAACTTACTGTTCAATGAGTGTTTTACAGAGATGCGCATGACCACATGTAGCAGCAGCATGCAATGGTGTCCACAGTTCTGTATCAAGAGCATTCACATTGCCGTTGTATCCAAGTAGTAATTCCATCATTTCTTCTAAGTCATCAATGCAACACTGTAACATGTTTTTGGCAATTTAAATATTTGAATAATTTTGATTTCTTTTCACACAAAAATTGATTCTTCACTCAATAACTTGTTTCTGGCATGTTTTTGGACCATTTCACGGTCTCTTGAATTCACACAAAAATTACTTTTGAATATGTTTTTTTTGCCTGAGGGCATTAAATTGTCACCATCCTTCCCAACTAGTAGGCCTAATCACTATGATGCAACGCGGTAAGTAAACATAACCATGATAACAGTATGGTCCCTTATTATTTGGTGGGGGGCACCGACCATTGCGGCTGATCCTCTTGACATGTGTATTTTTTCATTCTGCTGTTTTTTCACTACATATGTCATTTAAAAGGACTGGCTCAGGCTAAAATCATAAAAAAATCAGTGATTTTATTTTTGCTTAATAATATGACCATATGATGTAAACATGTCCATAGACTAGAACCACAAAAGTTTTTTTTTTAATTTTTGTGCTGCGCATTCACCAGTTAGGCTAGATATAGAGCCAAAATTCCTGTATTTCTTATTTTTGACATGGTTGTCCAAAAAAAGAAATATAAGATAAAAACACAATATCATTTTTTTTCACTGACCCTTCATCTGAAATCAGCTTAGAAGTATTTTTCAAATTATAAAGTCATCTTTTTCATTTTTTTCTCTGTCGCCTGCTCTTACCTAAGCCCTTCCTCCAAAAAAATCTGTTATCATTATCATTACGTGTGGCCTCACTGTTGAAAAAAACTAGTATCATGGCACTACAACGTTTAAAGCTGCATAACTGTTTTGCTTATTTTAATCAAAAGATTAATCCATGGAGAATGGTGTTTTCTTTTTTTATTTTACTGCTCCCGTTACTGAGTTATTAGGGATTTAAGTTTGTTGTTTTTTGATAATGTTGCCCCACCAAAACAAAGACCTGATCACAGCGGAGTAAGACACACTGTCTGTATAACCAGGACATTAAAAGTACCAAGTGGCAGATAACGGTCATCATTAAAAAAAGAGTGGGAGACTTTCAAAATTATTCTTATTTTTTAAGTGATCATGGATACATTTCACAGTACAAAGTGTATTGTCTCATGTCAGTTAGACATATCTAGAAGGTATTACTTTGTTTGATATGAGTCATATCTACATATGATGTCATGTTTAATCTGAGCCTTCGGCCCGCCATTAAGACGCTCTCTCCCGACCGTGAGAAATTGCAGTCTGAATTACATCAAATTCAGTGATGTAAATCATCTTTTTTTGCGCAGTCTTTTATCTGATACCTCAGGGGCATTTCAAAATATAGTGACAATGCTATAAATGAATTCAAAGTGAATTTTGAATGACAAGAGAAACACGATCTATAGTGACTATGCTATTCAGAAATATAAGACTATTTTATTTCATCGTTAGTCATCACATACAGTTATATAAATAGCGAAATGCGATAAAATAAAATAATTGTAAAAAAGCAGCCTTTACGGTACCGGTAGCTGAGTTACCCAGCAAACAAGAGGCATTCAACCATTGATGGGTCAATGTTGTACCAGCGTCATAGAAGCTGGACCAACATTAAGGCATCAATGGGTCAGTGACTCGTGCTTGCTGAGTTATCATAGGGGCTGACCTAGTCTTAGGACACCAACCGGTGATTTGCGTGAGCTTGGCATTGCAGCCAACACCAGGCATTGATCCGATGTCAAACTAATTCGTGACCATCGTCTACGGCTCTGGCCCAGCGTTAGACCAATGCGGCTCAACGTCTCGTTTTTGTTATTAAGGGGTTTGATGTTGGTCTAATGTAACATTATATCGGCCCACAATTAACCACTATTAATATTACGTACATATTGTACACAGACGGACCGATTTTCCACTCCATATAACTTGATGGTGTATTGCGTCGTGATCTAATCCAGCTACATTTACATCGATTTTGTCCGTTTTTAAAGACTTTAAAAATATATGAATGATTGTGTTGACCATTTTAGGTTATTTCGGTCGAAATAAACAAAACAGTTATGCAGCTTTAAATTACCTGATGTAAGGCTGTTAAACCGTCTTCATTGGTAACATTGGCATCAACATTTCCACTCAGCAGTTCACTCACTGGAATAAAACATGATATCATACACATCATAATAACTACAGTACATCTCTCAGTTTGCAGTGAAAAAATCAACTACTCAAATATATAATTTAATAATAGATTATTTATATGCTACTCATTAATTACATGATTATATTAAAATGTTAGTCCCATTCAAAAATCGCCCAGAATACTACATTTTGTCGCAATGAAACAAATTTTATTTTTTGTTGTCAAATACGAGCTAAAATAAGTTAACCCTTTGACTGTCAAATTATTCAATTGGAATTTTACTCACTTAAGTTGTGTCTCGCTGACACGATCAACAACTTTAAGTGAGTGAAAATTATTAATATTTGACAAATTGGATGTCAATTATTTTCAAATCTTGCTAATTGCTGTCACATAAATTTTATCTTTTTTAAAAAGGTGGTTCTTAACACTTAGAGCACTGAGCTATTCAATTTAAATTTTCAGTCACTTGAAGTTGTGTGACTGAAATTTAATGTGATTTGTGAAATTTAAGTCCCAATATATATCAGTGTTTTAAGATTGAAGGCATATTTTATTTTTAACAACTGGTTATCAAGGGTTATACAGGTGCTAAAAAGACAGAATGTCTACTGTAGTCGACATCAGTGGTCTAAGGGTTAATGTGGTGATAAAAAATGAAAAACCAAATATACGAGGGACCGGCGCTTAAAGGTTAAACACAACAAGATGACTATAAAGATATTCTACATCTTTGGCATAGGTCCCTGAACTCATAAGAGAAAAGAAAAGTTTTTATGACTACATGTACGATATATTAAAAATGGTGTTCTTATGATCAGATGATAAATACATTGAAAATAATAGTTATTTGTGTTTTACTAAAAATGTCCAAAAATGACTTATTTTTGCTTTAGTGTGATGATTTATTGAGCATCAGCCATCTCCAATAGTACTATAAGGATACTAATATTGTTCAACATTTTGAAAAAAGTCTTAAGAATTTTAAATAAATGGAATAGTCTCAAAAGATTGAATTATTTTGAGTAACCAGTGAGAGGAATCCATTATAAAAATTGACGACAACCATCTTGTTATTTTTGGGACATTTTGTTGATGGACTATACACCTTTCTCAATAACAACACGCCACACAGTGAGCAACGCCGAACAGTTTTAATCAGACAATTGTTACACATTGTTCAATGACAACACGCCACACAGTGAGCAACGCCGAACTGTTTTAATCAGACAAACTGTTCACGCGCAAACTCGTGCAAGCAGTCTATTACATATCTAATGGGAAAGCTAGTGTTACCTAGAGTAGCTGTGACTGTTTTCGGCACAAAAAATTGTTTTTGTGGCGAAAACAGTCACAGCTACTCTAGGTAACACTAGTCATTTTATTTAGTTGCAAATTTTGAAAATCTTATTGAACCACAGCAGATTGAAACCAACATAAAAGTTTGGAGCTAAAAAAATGATCAATTTTATCCATATCAATGTTAAAATGAGTTTCTAACTTATGTTGATAGATAATTGTTTTACTGCTACTTATAAACATTGGGTTCTGAGTAAACTGTTCTGAGTAAAAAAATCATGATACAGTAAGGCCACTATGTTTTTATTCTCTGTTTTAGATGAGCGCGCGCATTAGATTTAGGCCGCGTTGTACCCCAAAAAAACATGTGTTTTTTTTCTGCCTAGCGCGCATTAGATTCTTGCCGATTTAAAAAAAAACAATTAATTTCTGGAGATAAAAAAACATTTTGAAAAAACAAGTTTATTTCAGAAGATAAAAAAATTATTTTCCCAGCTATGTTTTTCATGTTTTTATATCACGTGTTTTTCTCGTCGCCAACATTAACTTTTTTTAAATGTTTTTTATTACTGCCCTCCCTCATTAGATTTTGATTTTTTTCTAATCTGAAACAGAGAAATAAAACACAGTGCCCTACACAACTCCCAAGTAAATTTAATTCTCACAATGCAGAGTATTTTGATTTTTTCAACTACTTTCTGACACTTATTTTTATAATGTATGACCAAGGAAAGATAAACCCTTCAACTGCCGCACTTATATTTTTCTTTTTATTAGCACATTAAATACTAGCTTTTGAATATGTTAAAGCATGACACCAATCAGCAGGATTTCAAAATCGATGACCATCATTTTGTCATACCTAAATAATTTTCACTCCCTCTAAGTTGTGGATTGCATGAGCAAGACACAATTTCGAGTGAGTGAAAATTTCAATAAAATAATTTGGGGAGTTAACATGGTTAATGGGCTAAAACAGTATGACAAATATCTCACCTTCTTCAATATCATTCCTTGCTGCTGCTTCCAAAAGCATAACATTGGTGGCAAAATGAATATTTCCCCCTTTAGATTTTTTTGGCGCACTCTTCTTGCTACTCTGTCCCTTCCTTTTAGATTTGTCCAAATGTTTCTCGTAATTGCTAAACTTTTTCAGTTGGTGTGCTCTGCGTTTCCTGGCATGTTTTAAACGATCACCTGTATTCATTTTTTCGACTATGGCTAGCTCGGCCACAAGTTCTGTGTGATCCGCAATGTCCCGATCTTCCTTATGACGCACTCCCATCTTAAAGCTGGTATCTATTAGTGTACAATAGATAATCTCTGTTGAGTAAAGTAACTGTAAGGCGACATGGAACTAAATTTAAACTGTAAGGCTTTGTATATTCACAGCATATCCAACATCTCATTATTACTGTTTCTTAACCATTTGAAGAAATGGCATATAGGCCTAGCTGGAAAGTAATGCAAAATGACATCATATTGGCACATGGTCTTCACATCTTGGTGCAAGTACTTATGTTATCCCACAGTTTATCAGGTGTTCCTGAAAAACAAACAAGTATTTTAGAAACTCAGATTAGATGTACACCCAGAAAACATGGTAAACACCAATATTGTTTCAATGTTGGGCCAGCGTCATAGGCGATGGGCCAACAATGAAACAACGTTGGTTTAACGCCTTGTGTTTACTGGCAATTATTGAAGAATACCATTGAAGTTTGAACACCTTCAATTGAAAATCATAAAACATGCTGTATATTTTTTTTGCAATTTGGATTGGAGGTGCATAAAAATACTCAAATTTGCCTACAGCCTTTTTATCACTCGCGCGATGAAGTTGGGAACGGGAGGTTATGGTGTCATGCCGGACGTCTGTTCGACCAGCCTTCTGTCCGCATTTTGGTTCCCGGAAAAACTCACAAAAAGATTTCTTTCAAATTCACACAAACATCACTTAGGGGTGTGTATGTGCCTTTTCGGGGCTATGACCTTTGACCTACATTTTTTAATTGTATCTCAGACACTTCGTCTCTACTGCCCTAAAAAAATGAAGTTTAAGGTTTTTAAAACAACTAACACATGTACCATAATTTGTCTTCTTAGACTGCATAAATATGGCAGCATTAAACTGTTAAAAGAGGACAATGTCATGATTAAGTGAGGGCCCACTGGTGTCAACCAAGATTGCGATCTGAGTAAGAAATCTGAGGTATTGTCACTGCGTGTGTTGGGTCTCTGCCACCTACACAAAATGTTTTTGCTCAGCTGTGCATACACAGACTATCCCAGTGACAGATTTATAGCACCAGTTTCCAGCCATAATCGTATATATTGTAGATAGATAGATTTATGAAGTGCAAAAATACAATGAACATCACCAAGCAATAAATACAAGGAGTCACCATTCTTGCCACCAGGGAGAAAAACACTGAAAACAGTTTAAAAAATTATTTCGACAATGGCAATTGGCAACATGGCAGCGTCAAGAGAGATTTGGGGGGTACAGTACCTTACTAAGCCTATTGCTGTTTATTCAAAGGTCAGCCTATATGTTTGGTAAAAATTCTAGCTAAAATTCTAGTCAAGGCAAGGGTGTGTTTCCATCCAAAACAGTATATTCGACTAGTCAATATTGGTCGAGTAAGCATTGGAAATGTAAATTCATAGACACCGCGGGAGGGGGGGGGGGGGGGGGGGGCTGGGGCTCTACTCCCCATGAAGCTGTTTCCCAATCTGTGAAGGAGAAAACACGTTTTAGGGTTGTTTTACATAAAAAAACGTGAGTATCGCATGGTACATGTTTAGGGGGTCAAAATGACCTAAAACATTCAATAAGGGTTTTTTTTTAAGAGAATGTTTAGAAATATAGAATTAGGGGTCTTTTTTTCAACATTCACTCAATGACGAGTAGAAAGGGTTTTTTTCGGAAAGAGTTTTTTTTTGTAACCCCTTGGGATAATAAAGGTTTCCGTCATCAACTATGGGCGATAAAATGTGATCCGGGTGATAACTGAATGACGGAGGGGTACAATAGAAACTCTTTCCAATCTCATCTTCACAGATGGGAAGCCAGCTTTATAGGGAGCTGTCCCCCGGGTGGACAGCCTCGTTTGCGGAATTACTCCCATTGAGTGTCATTAAAACTGCTGTATGATTAGCCATCATTGTATTCACCCTATGAGTAGAGCCTAGGCTAGCCTAGATAAATAGACTATTCTATAGACTCACTATATAAAAAAGTGTAAATGTAACTAAATTAATGCCCATGACATAGGCCTAAACATGAATGCAAGGGCACTGTTAGAAGTATCGAGCTGTTTCAGTCTTTCTGTCAATGTGTCACTGATATTTCTAAGATGAACGATGTGAAACTGAAACTGACAACTGGCATGGGCATGGGTATGGCAGCCATAGCATAGACACCTGCTACTAGTACTAGAGCTGGGCCTCGGATAGCGCTAGGCCTCGGACTGTATAGCATTCACAACAATATTTATATCGGAAGAAATGAGAGTATTTTAACCTCAGAATGTTCACGACAAAATCGGAAAGTATACTATATACGCGGAAGTGTAAGACTGCATTCAGATAGCATGTTAGACGGATGTATATTACGTAGAGTGTGTGTTATCATACTCACAGCAGCTACTGCCTGGTATGTAAGTCCTGTGTAAAGCCTTTAGCCTGCTGTCTGACTGCAGTGACAGCCCTGTCACCGTGTAACACACCAGTACGCAGGCGCACAACAACACACCCTAACACTTCACATCCGGGTCAAACAACCCAACGTTTAAACAGTGCGTACACGCAATTCATTCAGGCATGCAAATAAAACCATGGGTGGCCCTGCCCAAAAGACAACATGTGCGTTGAAAAACAGTAGGCGAATGTATAATCATAATTGTGATCAAATATAATATTTATATATATATATATAATACTGCTCTGGCTAACTGTACTAAGCTGTACCTAGTCCTCCGTGAGACTGATAAGATCCTTTATGTTATAAATTAACTATATTAATATTGTATAAACAACTACATCGCTACCTCCTTCACTTGTATTGGTTTCCAGACGTTTCGCATCACTGCCATTTCGCCGTCTATAGACGTTTCGCCCCCTCATTTACTTACGGTCGACGCGCTCAAGATTGACAGCGATTATATAGTAGCGGTGTAACATTCGTACAACGCTGGACCTACGTCGAATACGTTGAGCCGACGTTGTACAAATATTATACAAATGTTTTGTGTTTGCTGGGTTATAACTCTGTCTTGAATAGACACTTCGTCCAATATTACATGCCTTGGCCTAAAATATTGCAAGCATGACGTCTCGGTCGCTAAATGTTGCAATATGCATGATATGTAGCATATTCCATTAAAATGAAATATAACTGGTGAACACGACATCTTAGCCAATGTCATTTTAACAATGTTGCACCAGCAACATGAAAACAACATTGGGTCAACTTCTCGTATAATGCTGTAGACTATAGGCCCTATAGCCTATAATTCATTATTTAGGCATAAAAATAGATAAATACACGAGACGTTGACCCAATATATAGGCTATAGGCCTAGGCCTATATATATACCGTCCCCTTGGAGTTAGAAGGCACCACGAAAAACAGCCATTTATAGTCACATTGTAAAATGCTGAATTGTTTTACCCAATAAATATTCTTAGAAGGTGCTAAACTGCCACTTTACAAAGTGGCAGCTTAGCACCTTCTAACTCCAGCCCATGATTAGGATAGCTGCGCATTGCAATCATCCTGATGCTAGAGAGAGAGCGGGGGTTGACCTGCTGAGTGATATATATATACACTAACAGAGTAGGCCTATGTGTGGAGAATGCATTGTACATGCATTGTACACGATATCACCCTGGGATGTCACACGTCGTGTGATATCAAAATGACATCATTGATAGGCTTATAATTTAGGCCTACACATAGTCCTATTAATTATGATACGGGTTATCTGTTATCACAAAGATAGCATACATATCACATTCTGAGTTTATTGTGTCGACATCAATACGCCCCTTCTAGGGAGGGGGGGGGGGATAAATGACTTTCTTATGACGTCTTACGATATCACAGCTAGTGACATCACTCACTGTGATTGTTGACAGGTACGAGACGTTGTTCAAACCAGTTCCTTTGTACTAATTTGGCCCAATATTCCGATCCGATAGCTGGTTCTTTTATATATTAGTAAAATTTTAATTAAAAAACTATCACCCCTCCAAACTAAATTGAACTACCGGGGGACGCAATGTCAATGTAATGTTGGCCAGCTGTCTACGACGTCGGCCCAACATTATGCTAAGATTGGGTACACGTTTCGTGTTTGCTGGACTTCCCAGCCCCAGAAAACAAAAAAACATTTGTATAACATTTGTGCAATGTTGGACCAACATCGGAGACGTTGGGCCGACGTTGTACGAATGTTATACAAATGTTTTGTGTTTGGCAGGTTGCGACGTACTTGGCAAATGTGTCTCTGGGCTAGAAGAATTTTTACCGAGCCAGTGAATTTTACTAAGATTTCAAAATCCAGATATCTATTAAAACGCTTGAAATACAAAATAATTGTTTTTTACAACTCCTTTTTCAGATTGTGTCTCAACAAAGACATCACATCGGATTGGTGTACATGATTCCTCGAATTTCCGTCAGAGAAAATCCTGACAGCTTCTCCACAACAAGTGACGTCAACGAGCCACGTGACAACAAGCCAAATATACACAACCAGTCTTCTCTGGATTCCGGGTGTAGAATGGATACATAGATCATATCACGGTACATTTTTCTGTGTCATACCACAGAGAATATTATAGTATTTGTGATATAAAGGTTTCTTATTCGCAGACAGTGAACGGTAATTGTAAAGAAATCAGCACGCCATCAGGGAGTGCCCGTCGATCGGGCTGCTCCGACGAAACGCATTTCTATTCATCATGGCCGCTGCTAGACTTGGTGGTAGTACCAGCAGCAGCGATAATGACAATGTGGCGGCCGCCAGCACTGGGAGCAGGGATGATATCTCAGACACCTCGTCCGTATCAGAGACTAGGGAGATGCTTTCACAAGATTTTCCAACCCCACCAGCGACTCCAACTGCTTCACCCTCTGGAAACATAAGTAACGGTCGAGTGCACTCGTCGGGGCCCAAATACAAACTGATACACGAAGGGGATATCCAGTTATGTCGTCTGAATCACACCAGAACAATTGTCAGCAAGATTATGAATTCTAAATATCTCAGACGATGGGAAAGTCACCACTTGAATCTTTCCTGTTGTGCTATTGAATCTTCAACGGTAAGTTGTTTTTTTCAAATCCTTCCCTAGACCATCATGACCATGTAGACTAGGATGTAGGCCTATTTAAAGAAATATGATATGCTATATTGTGAACATGTGGTTAAGTAGGCCTATCTGACAGGAGGAGTATTCTAGATATATAAGCCTGTGACACCGAGCACACAATATATCTACACCATTAAAAAATGGTCCTCAAATTAGAAATTTGCTATTTTTTCACTTCATTTTAAAGTTCTCATGCATGTTATTTTTTATGAATCAAATTTAGGCCTATACCTCATATGAATGAAACAATATTCCTACACCACTTAATCACAGCACCAGACACAAGGAAAATTGAATTGTCAAATAAGGGACCACTGTGGAAATAAGATTTTGTCACTAGACTTCTTTCAGTGTTTTTATCCCTAGTGGCAAGTATGGTGGCACCCTGTATTTATTATATGGTGATGTTTACCTGTATTTTTTTCACCAAATAAAGCTATCTCTCTATCTATCTGTCATAGCTGGCGAGGTCACCGTCTAGATGTGCCAACGCATTTTATTTATCAGAGTGTCTAATTGTACCGAGTATTATTTGGCAGTTTATGGGAGCCTGTCGTTCTGTTAATTAACACTTTAAACTCTCACAATGCATTAAAACAATAAGCTGAAGAATGACTTAATTTTCAAAAACCTAGGCCCCGGGTTTTTGAAAAGAGATCTTAGACTAGGGGTTTTAGAACAAAAATGTTCATGGAACTGTTTAATAAAAATGTCATTTTTTTACATTTGTCACCCGCTTCAGGTCATCTTCATCCACTGCAAAGACTTGTAGTGGATGAAGATGACAATGGTAAATTCAGGCTTGAACATGTTGAAAGGGTTGATGGGGCTGTCCATAAAGCTACATGATGAAGAATCACATTACAGTTAGCCAGTACTGCCTATAATTTTTAAACTGAGGATGTTGGGCTTAGACAAATATTTATTTTTTAAAAATAGATAGATAGATATTTACTGATGACTGCAAGTCTATTCAGACTTATGCATCATGAAAAAGAAATGTATAGTAACCATAAACAATAATTTTAATTCAACACAAGCAAGATACATGCCCCATATGTGGCCGTTCAAAAATTACGTAACGCAGAGAGGGGGGAGGGGGGATGGTGACGAGATGCGTTAAGAAACGTTATGAGGGGGGTGGGGGGTTGGAAGACAGCGTTATGTAACATTTTTTATATAGAGTCCAAATGAAGATTAAAAACCAACTTGTAGATTACGTTTGAAGGCAACATTTTAATATTGAAAAATAGCAAATTTTTCTACAAATTAGTGGCTGATATAGCAGCAAGTGCGACTCAACTGTCAACAGTAGGCTATTAATAACAGAAATTCATGATAACACAAATTTTGGTAAGTCTATTATGCATCCTCCCATACCGGAGCACGGTCTGCAATGGAAATGACTGGAGTGCCACCCACTGTTGTTTGGTCCCGAATTAGGGAAATAGGCCTATTGGTCATTTTCAATGACTTGAAGTTGTGGGTCGCGGCACTGAGCGAGATACAACTTCAAGTAGGTGAAAATTTAAATAAGATATATTAAATGTAGCAAACATGAGATGTTGATCCGCTGTGTTAGCCTATTGTTTAACTCATAGCAGTCTGGCCGTTTTGACATTGGACGTTTGTGTGGTCTGGCCATTTTTGTGATTTTGAGACCATTTTACTGTGTTTTGACTGTGTTTTTTTCTAGGTTATATCTCGGAAATTACTTGCTCGATTGATGCCTTTATATTACAAATGATCCTCAGGATCCAGTTTAATATTTTTGTCCCCCATCCTCTGTCAGTGTGTCAGTCTGTCTGGACAATGTGTCAGAGGCACAATTCCTTGTTCAAATTTATTTGATATGCTCGCCATTGTTTACCTCACTTAAAAAATATCCCATGGGTACAACTCTAATAGCTTGCTCAACTTTGAAAATAAGCATGATAAGGGCTATTCCATAATAATTGGAGTCACCACATCTGTTTTTTTAATAAAACAAAAAAATTGTATCACAAGCACAAGTTCCTTAATCATGTTGATTTTCAACCGATCTCTCAATGCGTAGGCTACAACTCCTCTATATTAAACGCGCAGGTTTTAAGCTTAGGGCTGTTTCTTAACTCATAGCAGTCTGGGCGTTTTGACATTGAACGTCTGTGTGGTCTGGCCATTTTTGCAATTCTGAGACATATTCTCTTACTTTTAATAGAAATTTAGAATTATGGCATATGTATTTCCCATACACCATCGGAACACACATACAATATATATCCAGAATATACTTGATTTAAACGGCCAATGTGGTGTTGCCATGGCAAGCGAAAGCCATTTTGAATATGCTAATTAAGTAGTCAAATTTTCGGAAATTTTGTTTAAAAATGGTATTTTTGAGATTCACGGAGATTCAGGAGTACAACATCATATCAATTCACATAAAATATATTAAAATACATCACAAATGGTTCAATAGGTTTTTATAAACAAATTTATAGGGTGAATAAGTTATTACCATGGGATTTAGCAATCTGTCTAAATTCTTTGAGATGCAAACTGGATTTCAAATTTTGAGATGCACCAAGTTTGACATTCCCAAGTCATCTGGGAAATACCAAAAGCCTCGTATTCATCTAAGCCTGGAGTTCGATTTTTATTTCGGAAACAGTTGTGACGCAGATAAGTCAACTCTTTATGTTAACGGCTCCCTATACTTGGTTCATAGTTGCGCAAGTGATGTCATCTGGTAAATGGCTAAGCATTATTGCCAGGTCCAAGCTGGGCTTGGACCTAGACTGCAGCGTCATAAATGCCAGGTCCCAGCTGGGCTCGGACTTAGACTGCTATGAGTTAATATTTGTGGTTGCCACTGATATTTTTGTGTAATCGCCAGACACAACTTTATATTCAGCTGATCTTCTGTAGTGTTCCTTAATATTCAACCGATTGCTCTGATTTTTCGACATGCGTACAACACAGTCCTGGCGGATGCATTGAATATTAACTGGTCCGGCCATTGATTATTCCTAAAATACGGGTAACCCCATGCCTCCGAAAATCATTATCATAGCTCAAAACTGGACCTGTGTAACCCAGACCAGCCGGAGCAGCTCCGCTAGCCCTGCAACTCCACTATATGAGTTTGAGAATAAGGGGCCAGGCTGTTCTATATTAATTTGGGTCTCTACGTTTTTTTTCAACTTCTTGGAAGCAAGACACATTCCTCAATATTCTTACGATAGCTCTTATCTCAACTCCATGTGGGGAAATATGGGATTAAATGTAATTTGGCAGTAAGTCTAATCCGAACTTACATCTATGTAAGTCTTGACGAGAATATTAAGGTTTTATTGACCGTTTACATATTGGTCATTTTATTTCTTTATATTTTTAAATATTTAACCCTTAGAACACTGACCTATTCAATTTAAATTTTCAGTCACCTGAAGTCAACTAAGTGACTAAAAATTAGTTTAATTTGCAAAAGCTTGGTTGAAATGTATATGATTATCACAGATCTGAGACATATTTAATTTTTAAAACTTGGTTATACAAGACAAATAAAACATGAGAAAACAATACTATAGTCAACTGTAGTCGACATCAGTGTGCTACGGCCTAAAAAAATTAATTGTATGTTTCCGTTAACAGACTTTTTAGAAATATGGTAGGTCGGATTTTTTTTTTTCACTTTTTTTTTCTGCTATGTGATGCACATGGTGATGCACATGTTGGTTATTTTTGTGCAACAAAGCAAAATAAACAAATTCTGCATAAACAGTACCGTTTTTTTATACTGTGCATCGATCAGAATCCTAAAACAAAAAAGTTTAGCTCTGTTATTTATTGATAAAAAGAATTAGGGTCGGCAGATCTTGAAAAAAAAACTAGGGTCGGCACCTTAAATTAGGGTCGGTCGGGTTACCGGAAACAAACAATTTTTTTTTTGACCTAAGGGTTAATTCTTTGATGCGTGAATCGGTTATACTTTCTGGGTGGCATTATTCCACGGATTTGAACATTTTGGGTCACTGCATATGTGTGCACCAAGGGAAGATATCGGCTGCAGCGGGTCTCGAACCCGGTACCCCCGGGCTCTGAGTTAGCCATGCTACCAATGAGCTAACCTGGCGTCTAAACACAAGTCACTCACCTACTGACACAACATGTACAGTATACATATATATGTATCTTTTTAGGCAATGGGTTTTATGGAACAAGCTATACCTTATTCAAGTATAGAAGATGTTAACATTATTTCACGGTGGGATGCAGGACAGAAGTTTTGTATACGTATTACCATTCCAGATGGATCAGCATTGCTGCAGGTCAGTATAAATAAATAAATACTCTATCAGACCTTGTATTTAAGCAGCTATTCATAGCTCTCCCTAATTTTACTGAGGACACTGTACATGCTGTAGGAGAGGGGATATAGAGGGGATTTTAAATTTCTGAAGCATGGAGGACACAAAAATTACCTGCATTGATTTGTAGAGAGATTTGGTAGTGATCAATGATTTTACTCAGGAATAATATTGTGTCTTTCTGACCTTGGAAACATTATTTAACTATCAATGTGGATGGCCAGGTGAGCTGTTAATCACTCTTGGTAGGTAGATGTTTTAGCCAAGGTCTGGGGGCAGTTCCAACAATTATGTAACGCTTTTTTGGATGATTTTTTACCCTACCCCCTTACTTGACTGCGCTCTGTAACACAACTTTTAACCCCCCTGGGTCCAACTGGGTCTACAGTTTATGTTGACAGGGTTCAATTTGTTTCGAGAATGCCCAAGCTCCATATTCTTTGTTTTTTCCTGTCATCAGAGATGAAATATTTTGCTAATCAATTTCAAGTTTGATTAGCAATTAGCCCAAATTGTGTAGCGTTTCGCTACGCAATGCTGAACAAATTGAACCCTTGTGGACTCTCTATATTATATGACTATTAAAAGCAGCTTTTATATCTTGATAAAGACTTCCAAGATATTTTTAGCTCCCGCCGTCACCCTAAGTGAGACGGAGGGAGCTATGGATTCTACCTCCGTTTTTTTTTTAACTCTTCTTTTGCTTATAACTTTGTAAGAAAATAAGCTAGGATAACAATTTTTGTTATGTGGGTTACTTCCAGGTGGATAATGGACAGGTTAAAATATTTTTAATCTGAATTCAATACGCAAGGTCGCAGAGGAGAAAATGATGTTACGGCGTTGGGCCGCCCGTTTCCGGAGCATATCTCTGAAAGTACTTGTCCGATTGTCTTCAAATTTTACACACAACACCCCTAGAGGGTCTAGTTGTGCCTTTTGGGGTATATGAACTTTGACCTACTTTTGGTTCAGAACTATGACCTATTTAGACATTTTGCCGCACACTTCGTTTCCGGAGCAGATCTCGAAAAGTACTGGGCTTATGACAGTCATATTGCACATACATGTTCTCTAAGGTCCCTAGTGGTAGGTTTTTGGACCTTGACCTTGAAGTTGACCCAGCACTTGTCTAATTTATAACATCGGTAAATCCGACTGAAAGATTTTGCGGAATATCATGAAAACGGCTCAAGATAGCTACACCATTACAGTTATTACTATAAAACAAATTGTGAGGTTTCAGGAGAGAATGCATATTGAAAAATTTCAAGTTGATAAAATTAGCCGCCTATCGACCATTATTCACCTCGACAGGCCTGATATTCCGGAATATCATGAAAACCGCTCAAGATAGCTACACCATTACTATCAAACAAATTGTAAGGTTTCAGGAGAGGATGCATCTTGTAAAATTTCAAGTTGATAAAATTCAAAATGGCTGCCTATCGGCAATTATTCACCTCGACAGGCCTGATATTGCGGAATATCATGAAAACCGCTCAAGATATCTACACCATTACTATAAAACAAATTGTAAGGTTTCAAGGAGAATGCATTTTGAAAAAATTCAACTAGACCAAGTTCGAAATGGCCGCCAATCGACCTTTATTCACTTTCACATGGCATGATGGCCTTTATTTGGTAAACCGTGCTAGATGGCTAGACCATTACTATAAAACAAAATGTGTGATTTCAGGAGATTATGCATCTTGAAAAAAATTGACTTGATAAAATTCAAAATGGCCGCTTATCGGCCATTATTCACTTTCACATGGCCGATATTTGGTAAACCGTGCTAGATAGCTAGACCATTACTATAAAACGAAATGTGCGATTTCAGATGAGGATGCATCTTGAAAAAAATTGACCTGATCAAATTCAAAATGGCCTCCTTTTCGGCCATTATTCATTTTCACATGGCTGATATTTGATAAACCGTGCTAGATGGCTAGACCATTACTATAAAACAAAGTGTGAGTTTTCGGGAGAGGATGCACCCTGAAAATTTTTAACTCACGAATTTAAAATGGCCGACAATCAGCATTATTTACCTCGATAGGCCTGATATCAGGTAAACCATGCTAGATAGCTAGACCATTACTATAAAACAAAATGTGACGTTTGGGAGAGGATGCCTTTTAAAAACTTTCGACTCAATCAAATTCAAAATGGCCGCCTATCGGCCACTATTTACTTTCACATTGCTGATATTTGGTAAACCGTGTTAGTTTGCTGGACCATTACTATAAAACAAAATGTGAGATTTCAGGAGAGGATGCATCTTGAAAAAAATTAACTCTATCAAATTCAAAATGGCCACCTATCAGCCATTATTCACTTTCACATAGCCGTTATTTGGTAACCATACTAGATGGCTAGACCATTACTATAAAACAAAATGTGAAATTTCAGGAGAGGATGCATCTTGAAAAATTTCCACTTGATCAAATTCAAAATGGCCTCCTATCGGCCATTGTTCACTTTCACATGGCCGATATTTGGTAAACCGTGCTAGGTGGCTAGACCATTACTATAGAACGTAATGTGAGATTTCAGCTGAGGATGCATCTTGGAAAATTTCGACTTGATCAAATTCAAAATGGCTGCCTTCAGGCCATTATTCACTTTCACATGGCTGATATTTGGTAAACCGTGCTAGATGGCTAGACGATTACTATAGAATGAAATGTGAGATTTCAGGAGAAAATGCATCTTGAAAAATTTAGACTTGATCAAATTCAAAATGGCCGCCTTTTCGGCCATTATTCATTTTCACATGGCCGATATTTGGTAAACCGTGCTAGATGGCTAGACCATTACTATAAAACAAAGTGTGAGTTTTCGGGAGAGGATGCACCCTGAAAATTTTTAACTTACGAATTCAAAATGGCAGACAATCAGCAATATTTACCTCGATAGGCCTGATGTCAGGTAAACCGTGCTAGATAGCTAGACCATTACTATAAAACAAGATGTGACGTTTCGGGAGAGGATGCCTTTTAAAAACTTTTGATTCAATCGAATTCAAAATGGCTGCCTATCGGCCACTATTTACTTTCACATTGCTGATATTTGGTAAACCGTGTTGGATAGCTGGACCATTACTATAAAACAAAATGTGAGATTTCAGGAGAGGATGCATCTTGAAAAAATTGACTCGATCAAATTCAAAATGGCCCCTATTGGCCATTATTTACTTTCAAATGCCCAATATTTTGCAAACTGTGTTAGATGCTAGTCCAATTACTATAAAACAAAATTTGAGGTTTTGGAGGAGGATGCACCTTAAATTTTTTAACTGGTTTATATCGAATTCAAAATGACCGTAAATCAGCTATTAGTTACCTCGATTGGCCTGATATCGGGTAAACCGTGCCAGATAGGTAGACCATTACTGGGATACTGATTAGGATCATTAATTTCAATAGAGGTTTGCAATCTCTGACAGACTGTCTAGTTCTTATCTTACCCTTAGACTGAGCTTCTTAGACCTAGTTGTCTTGCGTGTTGATTTTTGACCTAGCCTAGGACTACATTAATAACACTACACAAAATTGCTTAAATCAAATTCAAATTCGGAGCGGGAGCTCCTGGACTTATGTAGTCTTGTTTCACTGTACAATTGCCGCAAAATAACCTGGGAAGTGATCTGAATGCTTCTTCAATCATCACTAAAGAAAATTTGAAAACAAACTGAATGTATTTAATACCTTTCATATTTTGTTCTTTATATTCTTCAAAAAATCATTGGTGTACCTTTTTTCACAATTTTTATTATATAAACATTTATAGCCAGTTTGAAGAACTTATAACAGACAGGTACTTTTAGTGCAGCATTTTATTTCTGAAAGTAGTATAAGTTATATACATTATGTTTACAGGCCAGCAATGCTCATCTCCGAGACCAGTGGCTGCACTCTGTCCAGTGGAAGGTAAACTACTTCTCACTAATAACATTTGTTATGATTAATTTTGCATCAGGTACATTCTGTAACCAGAGCAATCTCTCCCTGTCGGCACGAGAGGCTCTGGTTTATCCAGTCGATCTAGGTCAACTTTTACTGATCTCTTGACCTCAGCTGGCGAGAAATCCACCGGCCAATCAGCGGCGTTGTATTTAAAACAGGGTGCGTGTGATCACAACAACAATGCCAGGCTTGCTGATTTGGATCGGATTTTCGCAAATCAAGGATGTTTTTGGCATAGAATCGCTTCATCTCAATAAAAAACTCTGGGGTGTATCATAGAAAGGAAGGATGTGTTTTTGTCAACCAAAACCGGTGGCAAGAGCAGTGGCCTACCAATCTGGGCCATTTATGCTGCAGCCATGGCCAGAGCCTGCCAGACTGACACAGACACACGTTCACACGTGGTCGTCACACGTCAGAGTGCGAGGTAGGTGTCAGGCAGCACAATCAGTGCCACTGCATGACAGTCAGGCCAGGTCTCCTATCCTGGTGAGGCTAATCTGGTAAAATGCCTAATTATTAATGTCAAATGATTGAAATTAGAATTTAGAGCTCGACAGGGGAGGCAATCTGAAGCACTGTCAGAGGGCTGCGCCATCTTGCTTTTGGTTGATCTACTCTAATTGACTTGTGAATGGAGGGCAAAATATGACGTGATCTTGACCTAGATAGGCAATAAGGAGTACAGATAACCCAGCGCTTGACCTACGGTCTCGTGGGTGTGACACTGGTGACAGCATGCATCAGGTAGTGTTAAATAGATCTCTCTGTCACCGCTCGCAGCTGATTGCAAAGGAGATATGTTGAGAACTGTTATTCCAAACTCCTCGGTATTTTGCAGGTACATACCTGCCCAGTCGTATAATGGAAATATTTTGGTCCCAGTTTTGTGAATGGTGTTATCACATTATTCCGAAACACTTGTCTTTTTGTATGTAGGCCTATGCACTTTACCTGGTCGCAAAATAAGGAAGTTTAGCGAAAAAAAGTTTTTTTAAATGAAAAACTATCTCATTAGATATGTTTATTTGAATGAAACATATTAGTATAAATATATTTGTTTTAATTTAAGATTATTGTCCAGGCTACATTGATGAGTATTTGATTGAATATGTCTATTTACTCAACAGAGACATGTTCTCAAGTTTGAAAAGCTTTTGAAGAACACAAGGAGACCAGAAGTTCTTATCAAAGAGATAAAGGTGAGATGAATGTACAATCCTGAGATCATATTTAGTGAGGCATATAATATGAATTTACACCATAGAAGTATATCAAATAAATATTTACAAATTTTTTATCAGCTCAAACTTTTTAAAATTATTATATACATGTACCATAAAATTATATCAAATATAAATTTACTTATTTTTCATTTTATCAGCTCAAACTTTGCAAAATTGATATATATTTTCTAAACTAAAGCTTTTGCTTACCATTGTGACCTTTTTGTTTCTGTTTTAAACACACATTTTCTCTTGTGATTCAAATTTTTCAATTTTGATTCATATCATGCCACAATTGTACGATTTCTTCAGATTTCTTCAGTTATTTCAAGTACTGTAGTGACAATTTATTATCTAAGTTGCTTTATTGGGTAGGCCTATTTATCCCCTTTATCCCTTACACTGCTATGGGTGACTATAGTCGCCCAGTAATTTCTAAAAAAAAAATCTTTTTTTTTCAGTCCAGTTTCGTGGTGTCTTTCTATTTGCATTTTAAAGATTGCTAACTGACTGATTTTGAAATATAATGCTTTTTAGGATCAGTTGTTGCCAGAAATTACTTAGTGGGCAGCCACAAATACAAAAGCTGCAAATTTAAGCAGGAGTGTAAGGGTTAATGTCATAATATGCCCTGTCTATGTCATGCATTATTCTGAGATCGTATGCAGTTGCTGCTTGATTTAATTTAAATCAATGTGATGTGAGATGTTTGCTTGTTTTTTTTTTAAATATTTCGAATGTCTCTTTCTTTGAAGATCTTGTTTACAATTTCTAAGTCCTGTTTTCTTTAATTATTTTGGATTGTTATTTGAATTAGATATACAGTACTTCCAATTCCACAGTTGAGCCATATCTAATTACAACTTCAAATTATGATTTTATGCACTTCAGTTGCAAGTATGAAAACTATCATTAATTAATATAATTAACCCTTACAGTGTGGGGATCGTCCTTAGTCATCAGAATCTGACGTCTACAGATGTCAGAGTCTCGATCCCCGCACTGTAAGAAAAAAAAAATTTAATGGCCGTAGACCCATAACGTAGGTATTCAAATAAATCAGAAAGAGCTGAATAAGACATTTATGATGATATCAAATTGAAATAAACCCTTTAATCTGAGGTTTTTATAAAAAAATTCAGCGCTTATTTGACATATCCAAAACCTGTGTCTCTGGCACGTGGGCACTGTGCTGTATGATATCTAAATGAGTGAGAATTACTGTTTTACAATTTTTCTTTATCTGCAGAAAATGATTGATCTATCATTGCATACACCAATCCAGGACCCTAGTGTTTACCAATTCCCGCTAGATTTGGTCTCACAACTTTTACAAGAGGTGAGTCACTCTTCTTTGTATTTATTATTTAAATCTTTTGTTAGTTCTGATAATTTTAGTGACCTATTTAATTAAAGAAATTATATCGATTGTTTCTGGTATTACATGTATTAATGAGAATATATGTTGAAGGCCATAAACTAGGGGGTATGTCACTACTGTTAACCACTGTGAAATATTGGGGAATGAACAAATTTAGCGGATATTAATTTTGGCCCATCGTCTGCAACGCTGGCCCAACATTAAAACAACATTGGTTCATTATCTCGTGTTTGTTGGGTTGGCTCATTTTGGTTTGTATTTGTTTTCAGAATGCATCTACAATTTCACAGCTTGCACATGAACAAATAATTGTCGCTTTGGCACCACTTTTGGAGAAAAACCATCCAACACAAGAAATATGTGATTTTTTTAGCAAGGTACATTGCAGGAATTGTATAAATAATATTAGCATTCTATTATTTTCCTTTCTGAAAGACACCAAGTATGTATTACTGTTATTATTTATATTTTTATTGTGTTCTAGATGTAATCGATTTTTTTTTGGCAAAGTCATATTAATCATAACATGACTTATGTTGCAGCACTGTAAAAACAGTCCCAGATCCAACATAGTTATTGAACTTTTTACTCCAGTGGTCCACAGAATACTGAAGCATAACATGGTATGTTTTTATCTCCCAATAGTTATCAGGGATTATTAAAGTTTCAAATAGTTTTGCCTTTTCAGGTTTTTTTACCTTGACCTTGATGTTGACCCTGCACTTTGGCCTACTTTATAACATCAGTATATCCAATCAAAATATTTTGCAGAATGTGAAAACCGGTCAAGATAGCTAGACCATTACTATAAAACAAAAAGTGAGGTTTCAGGGGAGGTTGCACCCTGAAAAATTTCTACTTGATGAATTTCAAAATGGTTGACTTCCTGCCATTATTTACTTTAACATGCCTTAAGCCATGGTTGATAGCTAGATCATTACTATGAAGCAAAATGTGGAGTTTCAGGAATGGATATACCGGTACCCTGAAAAAATTCCACTTTCAACTTCAAAATGGCCTACGTTGATACTAATATATCTGACAAACCGACCATTACTCCAAAACAGATAGTAGTGATTCTAGACAGACTTGTTACTTCCTCCAGGGAGGTTATGTTTTTGGTCGATTGGGTTTGTTCCGTCTGTTTTTCTGTCTGTCGGATTACTTAAAAAGTAACAAACAGATTTGCATGAATTTATTACGTGAGGTGTGTCTCGAACTAAGGAACAATCGTTTAGATTTTTAGGATGATCCAGATCTTATCTGGATCTCACATATTTACATGGAAATTTTATCCGAGGTGTGTCTCTGGCCATGGAGAAGTCCATTAAATTGTGCGAATCTGGATTAAGATCATTAATTTTGATGGAGGTTTACAGCCTCTGACGGAATGTCTAGTTCTTAATCCTACTCTTAGACTTATTGTCTTGATTTTTGACCCAGTCCAGGACTAAGTTAATAACACAACACAATATCTCCTCAATCAATTTCGGGCCGGTAGCATGGCACCACCTATCATTGGGTGTACATTAAAAACAGAACCATGATGAAGGGCAGCATGTTGTGGGGCCATGTTAAAAAAGACCAGTTGACTTGTGATCAATTCTATTTTGTTGTGCCAATCATGCCAACACACTTCTGAACAAACTGCTGGAATGGTTTTAGATATTACAGTTTTTGTCAAGTCATCATAAAGACTAAAAGTTGCAAGCCTTACTATCTTCTAAATTTTGTGATATACTTTAGATCTGGTAATTTAGCGAGCAGGACAAATGCGCGAATTCAAGAATCTCGCAAAAATTCTTAGTATAATAGCGCTACTGAAGAAAAAGGAAAATTAGATTTGACCCCACGAAAATTACCAGATCTACAGTATTGCCAGTTTTACGAATATGATTACGAATAATGACTGCATGTGTCTATATTTCATGTTGCAAAAATATATGGTATGACCTTTTCATCTTAATTCACTGGCATAGGATCCTTTCGCTATGAAGTGATAATATATCTTAAAAATTCTTTAAAAGAGTTTTGATACAATGTCATCTAAATGTATGTAATATCGGAAATGCATATGTTGCCTGCACGATTAAGGTTTGTTTCTAAGTTTTTACTTTTCCGTTGAAAAAAACATTGAAAATGTTTTTTATTTAAAGAAATTCTTCAACATTAAATTTATTTATAGGACTTTGGGAAGTTTCCCAGGATGCGAACTTTCATCCAGGAATATGTCCATGCACTAAATTCACAAAACGATGGGCTTAAAGTTGTGGAAAGCTTTGTGAAAAGGTAATTATGTCATGTAATATAAAGTTTAACTTTAATTTATTTGACTGTTAATTTTTATGTTTTTTGAAATAAATTTATCCAGTAGAATATAGGGATAATATGCTATACAGTGTTTAATCGAAGGCAATATGAGAAAAAATAAGTATATTAGGTGTGAGCCTTTAGACAAACACCTTATTCATTTGCAATGTGATTTTGCTATTCTGCAAAAATGTATAATGCTATTCTCACACGTTCACTTTATGCGAGCATATACCGGTAGTCTATCATTTATAACTACTATCAATTATCATTGAACAACATACCAGTGTGATTTATGATGATACCACATCACATTGAAAAGCACTGCTTAGATTGTACAAAAATATTCAGTATTTTTTCATACTAAAGAAGAATTACAAGTGAAAATATTTGCAAGTGAAATTATGTGAAAATAATCCATTATGTGTCTATTCATCAGCATGCACGGTGTTGTCAGCACCTGTCCACATCCTCGAGTCTTGCCTAATTTGGTTGCTGTATGTCTGGCTGCTATCTACAATTGCTATGAGGACAGAAAAATGTGAGTTTCAATGCTTTTTAAATCTTCCTTTACCAATTTCGCATTTATGCGAAAACTACCTTCCTTTACCAAATTCGCATTTATGTGAAATCCACATGTGTACACAGGGATGCAAATTCACATACGCCCCGACAAGAATTATGTAAGTGCGATTGTAAATCAGCATGTCACTAGCCCTGCTGGCGACTGATTCCCTGTGTGATCCGCAGATCATGTGTGGCTAAATTTACGCATAACTGCAGAGCGCCGCACAGCATGTACAGGCGTCGTCGTCGTTGCGCGCTACAGAGCGTTGTTTCGGCTCACACGTGGTTGTGTGTATCAGCCTTTTAGGGGGACCTACATCTGAGGAGCACATAAGCGCACATAATTCAAGATTTGGCACACCAAAAAGTGAGCAACTGAATCAAGTTTGATGCTGACACACGTGGACATAAAAATCACGTTCACCAAGTTGTTAAACAAACTACTGACCAGTATATTCCTACGGCCTGGTCAATCAGCGGTGCGTGGGCGCGTGTATTGCATGTGGCCCGATCTGCGGTAGCCATGACAGCCCACAGCGTCACTTTTTGCGTCGTGGTTCCCAGCATTCGTTTCACCCGATATTTCACAATTCAAAATGGCACTGATCAAGAAGATCATTTATTTAGTTTTTTGACATACATGCATGCTGACAACATTTCATTGCCCAACGAGCTGTGGGTGAATAGATGCAGTTTTGAATTGTTGGTGATTCTAAGAGACTCATGTATTATAGACCTGATGAATCAAGCATTAATCTTACATAAAAACGTCTGCAAAAACGTGTTGCAATTTTGTGTGAATGCAAGCTGTGGCTAATACTCCAGTTTCAGTCACACACAGGGCTGCCGCTGGCGCATGTATGTCGGCGCAGAAACGATGTGAATAACTGGACATGTAGGGGTGTTTAGACTAAGAAGGTCTAACCATGTTACCTTGTTACCAGTTACCTTGAATAGCCCCTAAACGATATGAAAGAATATATATATATTTTTTTCAAGTATGCTTATTTTCCATCATTTTTATTAGCCCGCCTTTTAATTTTAATTAAAAAAGGTGGGCTATTGCAATTGAAGTTCGGCGTCGTCGGCGTCGGCGTCGGCGTCGGCGTCGGCGTCGGCGTCGGCGTCAGCGTCGGCGTCGGCGTTAACATTTACTTGTGGGCGCGATAACTTGAAAAGTTTTTCATGTTTCCTTCCCAAATTTGTTTTGCATGTTACTAATGACCACTTCTCGGACAAGTTCAATAATGGCTGAAAAAAAATTCAAAATGGCCGATTTATTGCGATTTTTCACATTTTACGTCAATAATTTGACCTTGTGGGCGCGATAACTTGAAAAGTTTTTCACATATCCTTTTCAAATTTGTTATACATGTTACTAATGACCAGTTCTCGGACAAGTTCAATAATGGCCGAAAAAAAAAAAAAAATGGCCGATTTATTGCGATTTTTCACATTTTACGTCAATAATTTGACCTTGTGGGCGCGATAAGTTGCAAATTTTTTCACATATCCTCTTCAAATTGGTTATGCATGTTACTAATAAGTAGTTCTTGGACAAGTTCAATAATGGCCGAAAAAAAAAAAAAAAATGGCCGATTTATTGCGATTTTTCACATTTTACGTCAATAATTTGACCTTGTGGGCGCGATAAGTTGCAAATTTTTTCACATATCCTCTTCAAATTGGTTATGCATGTTACTAATAAGTAGTTCTTGGACAAGTTCAATAATGGCCGAAAAAAAAAAAAAAAATGGCAGATTTATTGCGATTTTTCTCATTTTACGTCAATAATTTGACCCTGTGGGCGCGATAACTTGAAAAGTTTTTCACATATTCTCTTCAAATTTGTTATGTATGTTACTTATAAGTAGTTCTTGGACAAGTTCAATAATGGCTGAAAAAAAAAAAAAAATGGCCGATTTATTGTGATTTTTCTCATTTTACGTCAATAATTTGACCTTGTGGGCGCGATAACTTGAAAAGTTTTCCACGTATCCTCTTCAAATTTGTTATGCATGTTACTAATAAGTAGTTCTTGGACAAGTTCAATAATGGCTGAAAAAAAATTCAAAATGGTCAACTTATTGCGATTTTTCACATTTATTTTACGTCCATAATTTGACCTTGTGTGCGCGATAACTTGAAAAGCGGCTGGTTTTTTATAGATCTGCTTGTAGTCTATGCAAGTATTATATAGTATATCATATTATACATGTATCTATCTTATTTAACATACCATTTATATTTTGGGTTGTTATTTACTTTCTTTATCATAATTCGGCGGCGGGCTATTATCGAGTGTGCTCTTGTTATGTTTAAAATGACTGACTTGATTATATTAGCAGAACAGTTAACGTTTTTTTTAGATGGCCCTTTTTTTCACCGAAGTGGGCAACATGGCCCTTCTTTCTCCAAGTTGGAATGAATACTAGTGAGCCAATGTCGGATTAAATTAATTGTCTGTACATGTAATAAATATGAACAGCCAATTAAATCTAAGTGAATTATGGGAGGTGGGGTCGCCACCAGCTAAGAAAATCAAGTAAACTGGAGAAGAAATGCTGGTTCAATAACGTAACTTTATATGAAGATAAAGGCCGACAGAGACATTTTCAGGTGGCGTGGCTGGTCACTCTGACTTCACTAGAGCTTAAACAGCTGCAGATTAAAGCTAAAATGCCCACCTGCAGCAAAAATGCTCAGACTAAGCCTACGGAAGATGGGTTAGAAGGGGAAAAAATCATTAACCAATGATTCAGCAATATTGCGCATAGTCCGGCAACTAGTAAGGGCGATTAAAAAATCATAAGGGCTAGTGGATTTTTAGTTCCACTAGCCCGGCTGGCTAGTGGATAAAAATGATGAATTTTTTCCCCTGTGTACATGCATTAATTGCAATGGAGATATTCCATTGCATGCGTGGTTGAAAATCGTCAACCAGCATGGTCAGTGACATGGACGCAATGTTCTCTTGCATTTTTAGTAGAGGTTGCTAGCAACCTCTACTCTGCCATGATTTGAAATGAGAAGGTTTTGATCGAAGTATGGATAATTTTGAGAAAACAGTGTAGCTATGGTGGGCATTGGTCATATGGATAGACTTATCCCAGCAAACACGAGACGTTACACAAATACCGATTTAATGTTGGCATGCCGTCTGCGATGTCGGCCCAGCATTAAATCGGCATTCATTGGTTTAATGTATCGTGTTTGCTAGGATGTTATTGTTTTTATTTTAAACAGTGTACATATGTGAACCAATGTCACGAAAAATTCACTCAACCGATTGACTGTGATCATCGAGTTGGTCAGATCAACCAATTATAAACAATCATCGATTAAGAAATTCCAACTGATTCCCATCAATAATTTGAACACAATATGTTGATCTGAAGAGTGGTCTGGACCTACAAATCACGAGGGACAGTCAACCACATATAATGGTTTTGACCTTTATAATATTATCCATATTTAACATTAATTGAAAAACAGTTCTAGCTGTAGTTGAAATGTAATTGAGAAATTACTTCAATAACAAAATTTAATTATGATTACAATTACAGGCTATTATTTTGTTTAATTATAATTGGAATTAAAATACTTTTTATCAAAAAAAATCAATTACAGTATAATTGAATCAATTGTACATCAACATAAAGTGCAGGCCTCCTCCCCAGGATGTTTTAGATCAGCACAAAGCCAAGCAATACCTGCACAGCTTAGTGCAGGCCTCCTCCCTAGGATGTTTTAGATCATCACAAAGCCAAGCAATACCTGCACAGCTTAGTGCAGGCCTCCTCTCCAGGATGTTTTAGATCATCACAAAGCCAAGCAATACCTGCACAGCTTAGTGCAGGCCTCCTCTCTAGGTTGCTTTAAAGCATCACAAAGCCAAGCAATACCTGCACAGCTTAGTGCACACCTATAGGATGCTTTAGATCATCACAAAGCCAAATGATGCCCGCACTGCTTAGTGCAGACCTCCTCTCTAAAAGGTCATAATCTCCCTTCAGATTGCCATGGTCTAGAATGGGAGCATTATTGTTTGGTGCTTGCTCCCATGTTGTCCAGATATAATATATGGTGTTGTGCAAAGAATTATTGAGGATGTGGTAACAAATTTTTTTAGAAAAAATATTTCATAATATGATGTCTACCAAAATGATCAGTCAATATTCGCTTTCTTGGAATAGCAACAACTTCAATAATAATTATTTTTTATGTTTGTAGGCTATTAAATGGTACATATAACAACCAAAATATATATGGCCACAAGGATGAGAAACTTTATATCTACATAGCAATTCTGGAGACCATGTAAGTACAAATCTTTTTAGCTCATCATTCAATTGGGTGCCCTCCATTGTATCTTAGTGTTATCAGTGTTAATCCTTAAAGTGTTGAATTATCAATTTTAAATTTTAACCCACTTGACGGTGTGTCTCGCACAACTTAAAAGTGGGTAACAATTAGATGCATTTTTACAATTTCAATCAAAACATTTGCCAATCTAGCAATCAATTCTCCTTCAAATCTTCTTGTTTGAAAGTTAAATGGCTAAAACACAGCTATAGAGATGATTAGCACTTCAACCCTTACAAGGCTGAATTATTTTGTATAAATCATGGAGACCAAAGGGTTTTTTTCAATTCGAAATCATCAAAAATATCTTAGTTAGCTCTTTCCGATTCATTTGAATACCTATGTTATGGGTCTACAACCATTACAAATATTTTTCTTCTTACAGTGCGAGGATCAGATCCTGACGACTAAAGTCGATCCCCGCACTGTAAGGGTTAAGGACTAACCTCTCATTGTGAACATTGCCTCCTTTTTTAAACAGATAAAAAAGGTTAACTTTTCCTGGTGAACTCCCATAACTTGTTGTATTGTATGTATTCTGCGAATTTAGTCATGTTTTTCTCAATTCAAAAGGAAAGTCTTTGACTTGCATATTGTCCTTGGACAAGACAGTTTTAAAATTTAAAACGTATTTTTGTGTTATTTATTTTTTTGTATTTCTAGGTCAACATTTGAGGACTGGAGACCTTATTTGGGTAGCTTGCTACAACCCATTCCTTTCCCAGATGAGTAAGTTGCATTTCATGCATTGGCTCAAGCTATCATGGCTATGAGAGCTGCATCTGTCTTATCCCGCTAAGTTAATTTATATAAATATTCACCTACTTGAAGCTGTGCCTCGCTACAAATTCAAGTAGGTTAAACTCACCAATTTTGATGTTTAAATGCTCATTTCATTCCCAATCTATATTTACACTATATAATTCAGGCTTTACTCCGATTTCCTGCTTTTAAAATTGTCACTACCAGGTAATAATTTTCTACTTGTAAACCACTGCAAACTATTGTTAAAACCTGTGATTTCTATCATATAACATCCAGTAATGATAACCCGGATTTTTCAATATGGTGGTATCACAAGTAACCTGGTTTAGCACGGTAACCTGGGTTTCAGCAATCTTATGGAATACTAATTTTATTAGCAGATAAACCCATGCAGGTCATATGTTGCATTTTGTATTTTCTTTTTGTTTGATTTATTCACAACACACCAGAAGTCCTATATACAAATTCTTAAAAACATATTATTACCATAGCAGAGCATCATAAAACATTGCAGAGTGTCATATTATAATTTACCAACTATTAACAGTTGATATGTTGTATATACTGTGTCAAAAAAAGTGATTATCTGCAAATATTTTCTTCTTTTTTTCAGTGCATTGGCTCATGAATCATTCACAGGGTAAGTGATCTGAGGTTCCTCTAGTCCTCAGTTGGTATTAACCCCCAGAGCATGGATGTCGACTACAGTAGACATATTGTGTTTTTATTAACACCTGAATTACCAGTTGGTAAAAATAAAATATACCTTCAATCTTTAAACACTAATATATGTTGGTACTTAGATTTCACAAAGCAAGTAGATTTTCAGTCACTTGAAGTTGTGGATCGCGGTAGCGAGACACAACTTCAAGTGACTGAAAATTTAAATTGAATAGCTCAGTGGTCTGAGGGTTAAATTTATCAGTCATTGCCATAGAAAATTATTTTGTGTTTTCGTGTTTTTTCTGATAAATATAAATGTATCGAGACTAATGAATATACATTTTTTTTCAAATAGCTAAATCTGTAAATTCTGCTTTTGTAGAGATATGAAAAAAATCCTGGAGAATTTGGTGGATGATTCTCGTTGTCAAGTTCACCAAACTGTTCTTGCTATACGTGATGGAAAGGAAGGATGGTATAACCTGTACTGCCCTGGGGGCATCGCCTGTGACGATGATGGCCAAATGTATGGTATCATGGTAAGAGAATATTTATATAATTTTTTATGAATTTTGTTTTATTACTTGCCATGTTTATTTAAATGAATATGGTAGTTAGAAATTTAAGACCGAATTTACATACATATCGAAGAAAATTAATAGGCGTTTTACATGTAATTAAGCGCTTAAATTTTAAATTGACAATTCTATCATGTTCCAGCTAAAGAAACTAATTGGCTGCTGCTGCAGAAGAAAAAAGTTCCTGATGGGCATGCAGAAAATGATAAGTCCATGTATGCTGCTCGCACTGCGTGAAAATGAAGCTGCTATGGATGTAAGATCCTAAATATCATGCAACATATGAAAGTCTTAAGTATATAATAAATTTGTAATCTTATGAATACATATTACAATGTTTGTTAAATGCCAAGTTTATAGACTTGAGTTCAAGGAATCTGACGTCTGTAGACGTCAGATTCTGATGACTGAAGTCGATCCACGCACTGTAAGAGTAAAAATATTTCTAATGGCCGTAGATCCATAACATGGTATTCAAATGAATCAGAAAGGGGTAACTAAGACATTTATGATGATTTCAAGGCGAACAAAACCCTTTGGTCTATACGAAAGTTTTTCAGTGCTTTAATGGTTAATATTAAGGCAATACTAAAATTTTCAGGAGATTTGATTAGGCTGACTTGTTTTATGTTTTCACAGGTTCTTTGTGCCATGCTAGAATTTGATATTCTGGAGAGCTCTGATCTCAAAATGCAGATCATCACCACATTGCAGAGTACCTCAACAGGCAAGAAAATGTATGCTGCTTTGTGTGAACGTCAAATACAGCTTCGTGAACTGGTAAGTTTGCTTGTTTGTCTGGTCCACCCTGTTCCATTTTCTCCTGCCTGCAAAACTATGGTCGGGTATATTTATATATTCACACTATCTGTCCAACCTTCTAGCAATTCCTTTTTGGGAAAGTAGAGAGCGGATTACAGTTGTATTTCACACAGGTAGGTAATTTTTGTGTGATGAGACTGCTGTCTTGCATCTGTCAACTTCGACCAAGCGGATACTAGGGGTACTAGGGAAGGTTCAGAACCAAACCCTGGTACTTTCCGGCGCTGGTATGAAGGGTCTTTTTATTTGACTTGTCGTGTTATTGAGCCATTGAGTTGTGAATGTGGCAGAGAAAAGAATTATTGAACGATGTATATTGTATGTATCATGTATAATGGATTTGTCAGGAGATCTGCCTCGTGACTTATGTGAGCTCCAGCGACTATTTAGTCATCCTAAATCCATGTAGTCCCATTGGCTACAGGTATTGGTGACAAAGCTTTGATATGACAAGAAAGGAATTTGTTAACCACTGTGAGATATAGTTCACACATAGTCACATCACATCATTCTTATCTGTGAGAATGGAATAAAACAATGGTCCCCACTTGCCCTTTGGGGATTTTTCATAGCTAGTAGGCTGACATGACATGTTGACCAAATTCTGGGATAATGTTGGCCCAGCGTCGTAGACGGTGGGCCAAGAATTAGCTCAGCATTGGGTCAACGTGTCTTGTTTGCTGGGTGAGCTGATATCCCTTTTCTTCGCTTGATCAAGCATTGTGTAACATCGTTGCCAATTCAGACAATAGATATTTAACTTTATATGAATGCTTGCTATACTGTCAGGGGATATTTTGTTTTTCAATTATTGTTTAGAATATGTGTACATATAAACATATTTTTATTTTTCAGTCGAATCGAATTCAATAATGTGGTACAATACATCTGTATGTATGTATAATTTGTGTGCGTAGCTGACAATTTTTTTACTTTATTGTGAACCAATAATCTTAATTTTGTTCAACAGCAACAGAAAGGTGGTCCCCGGAAACTCACGCTTCCTTCAAAGTCTACAGATGCAGACTTGGAGAAGATGCTCAGCTCTGGCTCGTTTGGCAATCTGGAGTGTCTCAGCCTCGCATTTACACAAGTGTCTAGTGACTGTGCCAAAGATCTTATCAAGCTGCCCTCACTACGCTACCTTAATCTCTGGTCAACACAGGTGGGCAACAGCAACAGCCTTGTTTTTAACCGCTTAGCACGACTAGTTGCTTTTATCTCCTGCCCGTAGGGGAAGGGGGATTTTAGTCACCCAGGGATTCCATCCGGCGTCAGGCGTCACGCTATTTTGTGGGCGCAAAAACTTGTGGTCAATTTTTTTTCTAAATTCTAAAATCGCAATCCTAGCAACATGGGGATGTGCAAGTGATTTATTAATGATACTACCAAATTTTAAAATGGCCGCCAGGTGTCAATTCAAATTTTTTTGGGGCGCAAAACTTAAAAGTCAGAAATTATTCAAACTTTGCTATCACATTCCCCACGATATGGAGATGTGCAGGTGATTTTTTCAAAGTTTTACTGAAATTCTCAATGGCCGCCACGGATCAACTTCAATTTTTTTGTGGCCGCAAAAACATAAAGTCAGAAATTATTCACATTTTACAATCCCATTCTCCACTATATGGAGATGCGCATGTGATTTCAAGGTTTTACTGAAATTCAAAATGGCCACCTTCATAATTTTTTGTGGGCGCAATTGAAGTTCGGCCGCGTTGGCGTCTGCGTTAATATTTGCTTGTTGGCATGATAACTTGGATAACTTGAAAAAGTTTTTCATGTATCCTTCCCAAATTTTTTATGCATGTTAATAATAAGGGAGTTCTCGGACAAGTTCGATAATGGCTGAAAAAAAATTCAAAATAGCCTATTTATTGTGATTTTTTGCAGTTTACGTCAATAATTTGACCTTGTGGGTGCTATAACTTTACTTTTTCACGGGCTTTATTTGTGACCATAAAAATCGAATTTATGGCGGGAGATGATATAGGTCTTCAGGCCTGTTGTTAATTTGTTTTATTAGCCGATCAACACTGATGAAATCACAGTTCAGTGTTCCTTCTAACCATTTCTAACATGGCACTGCGCCCCACCCATGTTATTCTATCTGTGTAAACACTTGATCATGATTGTTCCCTGATGCTGTGCGCTCACACCTATTATGTAATACACTAATGACAACGTGTACATAGTGGTAATCACTGGTGATGCGCCTAGGTTATGTTTATCATCTTAATCAGGGGGGGGGGGGGTAGTGGCCGTCATACATGATAACTTGCCCCCAATGATAGGTGGCGCCATGACCCTTCTGAGTACTAGATGAAACACTGCTGAACATTATAAATTGGTAATAACATTTGCAAATGTTTAATCCCAAATTGAACAAATATGAGTAATTTTCACCTACTTGAAGTTGTTGATTGCAGTAGTGATACACAACTTCAAGTGGGTGAAAATTTAAATTATTTAATTTAGCGGTAAAAGGGTTGACCCTTTCCCATGTAAATAGCAATTGGCTAAATATGTAAACCATTTCAATGCGGCTATGCCCAGCAAAAAGCAGACGTTCACCCAAAGTTGAAATAATGTTGGACCTGCGTCGCAGATGACTGCCCATTATCGAATCGACATTGGATTAGCATCTTGTGTTTGTTGGGTGAACTTTTGTTGTCAGATTCTGACCTAAAAAATCTATTTCGCACTGAAAGTTTTGACATCACCATCTGTGAATAGTATGATTATCAAGTAAATACTTCATACCAGGCATGTTTGTAATACCTGTATATACCCTTTTTATTAAGCCAAAACACTTGATTTACAGTTCGGCGACAAAGGGCTACAGCTACTTTCCGAGCATTTACAGAAACTGCAGGTTTTGAACCTATGTGAGACCCCTGTAACAGACAAAGGCCTTATCTCACTGGCAGGTTGGTTGCTGTTATTGTTTCCTAGTTGCTGATTTTCTTTAAAAAGTACAATTATTTTGTGAAGTGGTTATTAAAATCCAAATTTTTAAAATGTTTCGGTTTTCATTGTATGCTGTACAAATTGTATGCTTTACATCTGACCCATTATTTTTCAGCCATGAAAAGTTTACGAAAGCTTAACTTAAACAGTACCCACCTATCTGCCTTGACATTTGAAGGACTAAAGGTAATTTAATATTAACTTTAGCAGTGTGTACTGTACTGGTGGTAGTAATTGTAATAAATTTAATAGTTTAAGGATTAAGTGAGTGAAAATTTAGATCAGAAAATTTTGAGAGAAAAGGGTTGGGTATCTGTAGGTTCTTATTCATTCACATTCACATATAAAACTATTCTAATAAGTGACACCTCCCCTGTAGCTCCAGGGGGTATTCTAAATAACGTCCAGGGCATTTATTAGAATAAATATTTGGATATATATCTAAATATATGTAAACAATGTGTAATTAATTATTAACACTTTATTTATAAAAACATTATTATGGTAATTTAGATAGATGAGTCATGTTATTTAGAATAATCTAGTTTATATAAAGGTGAGGTTACTGTAAGGGTAAAAAATTTAGGTAGGTTAAGTAAGTAAGTTAAACTGCCGCTGAAGAACAATATTTGAGACTTTTAGAGTAACGTATTCACGGTGTTTTTTACAGGAGAAGCTGCCTGCTCTACAAGAATGTGATGTACGCTATACTGATGCCTGGTGAGCCTGTCGCCCACTCTGCACATCTACATCATAATGTATTTGCCACATCCTGTGGTCAGGGATATCTTCAGATTCTTTCATGACCCGTACAAGACTTAACCATCCCTGATAGAGAAGCCAAGCAACTATATGCCTCCCGTATCTCTCGCTGTTTCACATTTTCATTTTGTCATCTTTGCATAGATTTGAGAGACATTTGTGGCTAGAAAACGTTTAGCCTACCAACAAGCACGACACGTTGACCCAATGATGGGCTAATGACCAACATTAGCCCAGCATTGTGTCTCATGTTTGCTGGGTAAATGAAATATGACCCACTGTTTGACAAATGAGACGTTTTTGTTATATCTTTTTTTAAGATAATTTATTGATATTATTTTCTTTTGTTAAATTATACCATACTTCTGAATCTCAGTATAATGTTACTTTTGATTTATTTAAATGTATTTTGTGCATACAAATAAATCATATTTTATTTTCTTATAATAAATATAATTGATTATTTTGTGAAAAATTATTAGTCCAAGCTACTTTCTCAAATCCGTTCTTTTTGCATAATTAGCAATGCTCTAAAAGACAGAAATTGTTATTGTTCAGTAGTTTTTTTGGTATCAGTAGATTAAGGTGTATCTTGTCATACAATTCTCTATCAAATCAAAAATGCGCAATAATATAATAAAGTATGCAGTAGCAGGTCCCCACTGAGAACTGGTGAGCTTTCAGTGCTATATCAAATGTGGTATTATGATATAGTTGTTGTTACGTGAAGTTTTGCCTTCATCTATTACATTTATATGTTAGTACTGATTCAAAGAGGAGCTACTTCATGCCATAGTGATGACTGTGGTTGCTTGTAGCAAAACTGGCCTTATTCTGTACCCGACTGTATGTGAGTGTATGTGTGTGTACACTGTGGCGCTGCCAAGGACAGATGTGTGGACACAAGCCGGGAAATAGCGCACAAGTCGTCCCCTTGGAGATGAAAGGGTGTATCTGCCACTTTGTGAAGTGGCAGATACACTCTTTCATATCCAAGGGGACTAAGTAATTAACAGATAACTGTATATATTCTGTACTGGCTCGCTGACATCCACTGTATGGACGGCAGAAAAAACACTTTTTGTGCGACGATGCTCACCGAACAAGTATGCTTGCCATTAGAAGAGCCAATTGTTTATTACAGGCGATGCACAATCTGTTAAACGCAATGTTGGTGCGTGGTGTACCAGTAGTACGGCACCGGCTCGCCACTGCGCGGTCATCGTAAATACACATTTACTGCTGCTTGTTATCTGATACTCAAACCTACTCCTCAAGAGTGGTGTGCCACTGGCATCCACCCTGCATTGTCTGTTCTAACGCATCCATCTTTTAGCAGACCTACTTCATCGTCTAATGCCAATTTCACTGGTGGAATTTATAGTGAGACTCAACTTAACAGAAGGGAAGATTTCAAATTGCTTAATGTATGAGGAAATTAATTTTGTAAACTCTTTTTGTAGATGTCTAAACCTATGAATGTAAATTTTCACCTTTTGTAGTTGTCTTGCTATTGTGACTGAGAACTTAAGAGGTGAAAATTGAATTTCACCCGCTTGAAATTGTGGGTCTCTTTAACCGTTTGAGTGCCAATATAAATAATGCAAAATCAAGTTGTGTCTCCTACCGTGACCCGCAACTTACAAGTGGAGGTAAAACGTCCCCTTGGATATGAAAGGGTGTATCTGCCACTTTGTAAAGTAGCAGATACACCCTTTTCATATCCAGGGGGGAAAAACATTTGCTGATTAATCACATATTTCACTCACTACAGTCCTTTAATATTGCAGATTAACCCTTTACCCTCTAGCTCTTATTTAATTTTTCACCCACTTGACGTTGTGTCTTGCTGCTGCGACCCGCAACATCAAGTGGGTGAAAATTACTCATATTTTTTTTAATTTAAGACTACATTTGCAAATCTTACATTTATACACTCCTTTCATTCCTAAGACATGTAACTGTGATTTTGCCTGCTAATAAAACAGATTGAAAATGATTGTAGTCATGCTTAGCAATGAAAGATTTAAAAGGGTCGCAGGCGTGTTTGGCACTCAAAGGGTTAACTGCTGATTTTGCTAAAAGCTTCTTCTCTTTCATTCATATCTGGATTTGATGACTGATGTACCATCTTTGAATGGGAGATAAATACAACAGCCAAACACAAGACGTTGGCCCACTGCTGGGTCAACCCTTAAAACACTGATGTAGACTGTGTTTTGACTAGCACCTGTATGATCAGTTGTTAAAAGTTAGATATGCTTTCAATCTTGAAGCACTGATATATTTTGGGTCTTAAATTTCACGAAGAACACAATTTTTCAGCCACTTAAGTTGTGTCTCGCTACCGCGATACACAACTTGAGTGGCTGAAAAATTAAATTTTTCAGCTCAGTGCTCAGAAGCTATAATTTACTTGAATTATTATGAATGGAGCCAAATACTGGTGCCAAGTGATGTTAAATAAAGTTGTATTTGGACAGTTGTAGCTATAGTTCAATACTGTTTTAGTTGTGTGACTAAAATAACAAATGGATGCTAGCAGAGTCAAAATTGTTTAAAACTCTAAAGCGCCTTTCTTGTCATTCATCTTTTTTCCTTTCTCGCTATAAATTGCTGCATGCATAACCCTTGGGACCAAAATACAGCCCGGCAGTTAAAACTGGGTTCCCTAGCGGAACAAATTATGAGCGAAATCAATTTATTGCCATGTGATCTATAAAGGTTGCCAAAAAATATTTCTTTGGTGAACAAGTAGAGGTATTTGTTGGACCAAGTGCCATAATATGGTTATTGCTTTAGCATAGATTAATGCTATAAATATAGAACATGCGTTATTTTTCTAAATATATGTGTTTCAGTTTTCATGATATCATGACAGTTTATACCCAACAATCATCAGATGCTGGTCTAATGTCGGTTTAATGCCTTTTTATTATCTGGGTGATAATATTTTTCAGCCTCGCTCATTGTTTGAATGGTTCCAAATAAAAATGATCAGTTAATCATAAATATAATGCATCTGTAATTTTCCTCCGCCTTAGCACTGTAGTACAGATGTAATTAAAGAAACATTATTTATTGAATTAGTATCACAGAACCTAATAGTTGGAAAATGTTTGGATCAATACATTTTAAATGCATTTAATTCATCAAGATTATGGTTCATGCAGCACCTTTTAGTCATTACCTCTGGCACTGGGAATAATCCGCACCATTTGTCTACTTCACTGGAAATAATCCACACCATTTGTCTACTTGACAAAAATGCATGTTGGCAGCAAATTGATCATTTTAATGTTATTATTGTCATTTCTTGCTTTGTGTAACTACATCGGAAAGTTTCACTTTTGGTCATATTACTTTCCATATCCAAATCAGATGGGACTTGAAATTGACTTTGAAAGAGATATTCACTAAAAGGCAAATTTAAATTTCACCCAACTTAGTGAAAATTTCTCATATTCATTGAATTTAAGACCAAAGATTTGCAAATCTTAATGTTTAAACACACTTTTGTCACCAATAAGAGTGTTTTAATCGGGTCACAATTGGATTAAAAACGACTTTAGTCATGCTTAGTGGTGTGAGGGTCACGGATAATCCCACATCTAACTGTAGTTGACACCCAATCTGTTCGCCATTTGTTGCAGATGTTTTTCTGTCGGACCATAATAGTATAGCCTAACTAGCAATGAACGCTCAGATTACTCGTTGGCCCAATGCTTGACCAGCATCATAACCATCATTCAGCAGGATGTTTGTCTTGTTTTTAGGGCCAAGTATTGTTGCAGAAGATGATACATTCCTTGTGACTTGTTTAGGTATCTAAATGTAGGCATTTGACCCTATTTTTAGATGCTTACATACATTATGATTTGATTCGGGTGTCAACCTTGAGTATTATAATGTCTTGCCCAGTTAAAGGGACTCTGCTTCAAAGTTTGGTAGTACAAGTAGTATTTCTGTCTATGTTTTTTCTCCTTTGATCCTAACCAGCATGGATGAATGGTTTATAGAAAAAAAAAACACAATAGGTGGCCAACTCTTGTAAGACAAGATGTGTACAATTTGGTTATCATGCTAAAGAACAGCATAGCCTACCAATTATGAAAATTTAGAAATCCTGAATTTTTTAAATTTTGGTCAGATTCATTATTTTGTATGATTTAATATCATAATATAAAAGTCAATCTGTTTAAATTGAGGTTGCATCATCAAACATTTGCGTGCTTTAATGTACATGACTATTACAAATTTCTGCATAGGGATTGTGTGTGGATGATTTTTATTTTATTTTGTTTACACCTGGTTATTTTCACAATCAAGAAGTATGTATGGATACATCTTACTGTAAAGTTGTATGATAAAAGTTGGCACTCACACACTACCAAACACAAGATATTGAACCAACTTTGTATTAATGTTGGTCTACGACAATAAACCAACATTGGCTCAATATCTCCTGTATGCTGTGTACCACTGATGTCAATGCAGCCAACACAGAAACCTAGGTCAATGCTGTATAGTTATTCATACAGGGGCAACAGTGTGTACACAAAGTTAAATTCGTATTACATTTATTCCTTTTCGATCGAGGAATCAGTTTTTGTGTGAATGATTATAAGTTCCATGATAAGATCCTGGACATAAAAAAATCAGACTATTATTGTTGAATCAACACGTCACCTTATTGAAAGTTTTTGAATCAACACTTCACGTTGGTATTGAAAGCTGCTATGTACTCTGAAGCCTGACTTCCCAGCAGACACAAGAAATTAAATCAATGTTGGTTTAACGTTGGTCCACTGTCTGCGACGCTGGACCAATGTTAAACCAACTTTGATTCAATGCCTTGTATTTGCTGGGCTAGTCCAAAACTGCTTAACCATAGTTGTATCCCTGTGTAGTTACAGGAATAAATACAACCAGGAATAAAGGTATATATTAGTTACAGGAGACCCCCACCTTCAGCTTTTTCATCTTATACATGTTTTTTTGCCTCACAAACTTTTTGTATTGTGTTGTGGTATAATCTGTATATTTTTCCGTTTATCTAGTCATCATACTCAATAATAAATGACACAATACATTTATCTGTATAGATAGATTTTTGTCTTTAATGCTGACTCGATGTGTATTTATCGTCACGTTATCATTCTGTCGGTGATAAAAGAAAGTGACACCCTTGAAAAAAAAATTAAAAGTAAACGAATACACTTTCATGTGTCTATATTCTATCATTTTGACAATGCCGAAACAGTCATTTTTGAAACATAAGAAAGATATATAAAAAATTCTACAAAATGATGACATCCCAGCCAACACAAGACCTCTACCCAATGTTGGGTTAATGTTAGGCCAACGTCAAAGATGGTGGGCCAATATTAACCCAACATTGGGTCAGCCTCTCATGTTTGCTGGGATAAATTCAAAGATGGTGTAAATCTTTCCGATTTATGTATGGTGCCGTCATGTCAAAAAGCGAAAAGCAACAAAGACTGGACGTTAACCCAATGTTGATTTGTTGCTGGGCCAGCGTCGCAGATGGTGCGCCAACAACAAATCGATATTGTTAATGCTCTGCTCTCGTTACTCATTGCTAATATATTCAGTGTTTTACTTGAGTGACTCTTTGTTTGATTTGAACATCAATTCTGATGGTTATTTAATTTTTCATCATTGTATCTCAATGGCGGCCAATAGCTACCTGATATTGAAGCAATAGTTAGACGCATTACCTTGAGCTAATATTTAAATTTACCTTTGTCAAAGTTAGATTTTTTGAGGTGTTGCTGGTCACACCTATTTTGCAAAGTATACTCTGGAATTGAAGGGAAGTATCTGCCTATTTAAAAAGTGTCAGATACCTCATTTTACTTCCCAGTGAACAATATAATATAGTGTCACCTGACTAATTGGGTCATAAGCATGAAATGTGCGCCTCTTAGCTCAGTCCGCTGAGGATATAAGCGCTATAGAAGTTTTTTTAATGATTGAAGCATCACTTAGCAATGTATCATGTACAATAGAGCACTTGCCCGGATTTGGGTTTGGGCAACTACTTTACTGAACAAATGTTATTACCCTGAAATAAAAATATAACAGAACTGTTGATTCTGGCTTAACTTAATAATATGTTAAGACTAGACTAATGTTGAATACTCTATGAGGATAAACTATGACTTATCTAGTTTTCTTCAAAACTTGTGTGCAAAAGACATTAATTTGTGTTTACTGAAATTTATATGCCTTTTTGTACTTCCACGATTATATTGTAAGCTACATGCATTGACTTGTTTTCTTTTCAAGCAAAAGATGAATGACACACTTGTAGTGATCTATTATTGATTACAACGATATTATAATAGGTACACATGGCTTACCACTAAACAAAAAGCTATTATGATTGTAAATAATTTAGTAAGATTTATCGCATATTTAATTAAGCCCAGCCACTTTGAAATTATGTTTGAATTTTCAAAAGAATTTCCAAACAGAAGTGCCTTGATAATAAGTTCTATAAGCATCCACTGCTCTATTATAAAATTGTCACTTGCTAAGCAATATCCTATATCATATATATCATTGCTGAGCTTTTCTGCACTTTATTTGCTGGTCTTGCATTTCGTAAAGATGTTTGGTATGTTTCACCATAATGATAATTAGGTGTTAACGTCATATTTACCACCACAGCATGTTGCTTTGGACAGTAATATTTACGCTTCACACAACAATACAGAAGGTAGATTTGTTCATCAGTAGAATTCATACACTTGTACAATGTAGTGTATAATCACTTGTGGAAGCTATGTCATTTTAATTTTTTGCTCTACCATAGACAGCCATAGACTGTTTCATGTTTAAATCATTTTGGTTGACCCATTTTGGTGTAGAAGTGTTGAATTGTGTTGACTAGACTAGTGTTGATCACAGGTTGTCTAACACGTAAGTCATCTCTGTATTAAAGGATGGTACCCGTCACTTACAAAGTGTCAGGTACCCAGCAAACATAAGACATCGAGCCAATGCTGGTGTAATGTTGGATCAACGTCGCAGACGCTTGATCCAACATTACACCAACATTGGTCGGACGTCTCGTATTTGCAAGATATAGCCTTAATGAGGTGGCCACTTCATATTTTAGGTTTGACTGTTAGCCGTCTACTGCATATTACTGTACAGGCCAAAGTCGTTTAAATGTCAGATTGTGATAATTATGTTATTGGATGGTGTCCTTATGACAGAATATGTAACTAGTCATTTTAATTTTATGTATACTGTACGAATTGTCACCAAACATGTTGTAATGCTTACTCTGAGGAATCTGCGATGATATTATCCCAGCGTCTTTGGTATTATCTAGGATTTTTTTTATGACATCTGGGCATGTATTCTTAACCCAGTAAACACAAAGCGTTTGTATGGCATTTATACAACGTCTATGACGTTGGTCCGACACTGTATAAATATTTGACAAATGTTTTGTGTTTGCTGGGTAAATGATGTCCCAGATCTTAGGCATGTAATTGGTCCTGCCTAAGGTCACTTTTGGTCGGTCACTTTGGTAATAGCGGTCGTATGGATACAATGGGAAATGACAAATGATGAATATTAGTAGTCACTACACCTTACATTTCTGTAAATAAATGCTGCGTATATATAAAGGAAGGCTAACTCGTGACAAATGTGTGGTTTCTGATTGTTTTTCAGTTGTGTGCCAATTACTGATGATTGTTTAGGTGCTGTACAAAGCGCACACAGCTCTAGGCCGCTCGCTCCACTGTACTGAACAAGACATTGAACCAATGTTTGACCCGCCGTCTACAACATCAGCCCAACATTGGTTCAATGTCTCGTGTTTGCTGATGACATAGCTGGCAGAAACCAGAATGTACCCTTCTTGTGTAAGCTGGTTGAACGATGAGCATATAATAAAGTGTTATATAATAATAAATGATGTATTGACAGGGAAATTATTTTTATACAAGCAAGCTTTGTCAAAACATGAGGCTAAATCACAGTGTGCTTATCATTCTTCAATCTTGCGTTGTTTTTCTGATAGCAACAGGGAAGAAGGAGAAAGTGCGACAAGGTGGTGTGACAGAGGAATTGTTAAATAGAACAGAATCATCTTATGGTGTGGTATAATATGCTGTGGCAGATAATCAGCTACCTTCATATTCAGTAGAATAGCTACGAAGATAATGACTGGCAAAACAGTGTGCACTGTTGTAAGTATTGTATCTAATTTATGTACATACAAATTGTGACATATTTGTATTGTATTATTACATACATTTGTCCAGGGGTGATCAATAAATATCATCATCAGCAAAATAACCAGAAATGATTGCCTGTTCTAATTGTTTAATGTTATCATCAAAATGCCTAGTATATTCAATAATATAGTAGGTAAAATTGCAGCCTTGTGATTAAAGGGTCGCAACTACAAAGCTGCGTCAGTGCAACTTTTTAGTTCCAAGGCTTATAAGAATGTTTTTAAATCTGTGATTATTTTCACTGGGACGCGTGCGTCCACTGCATAATTTTACTGAATGGTGTATGTACAGTGAAGTAAATATGTGCCTGCAATTGATACTGGTAGCAACTGCACAATTTTTTTGTAGCACTTTACTCAAGTGTCTACAAGTCAGTTCAGCTCCAGTTTTATTTTGTGTTATTTATTGAATTTTGTTTTTGATGTCGTTTTTGGTCTATTAGTGTCAACTGCTAGCATAATCTACAACACATCACTGTGTCACAGCGCCGTACATCGACTGATTACATACAACCTTAAGGAACAGGAAAATATCACTCATCCGTGCAAGTTTTACAAATAATGTGTTTCCTTTGAGTAATGAACTTGCATAACGAACAGTTATATTTTTTTTACTTTTTTTTTAACAAAAAAACCCCGATGGATTTGAGCAGATCGACATAATTTTGGTCAGTTTAAGATGCACATTTTGATATTTTCTCCATACCTTTTCTGGGTTTTACCTATAGCTCGTTGCTAGTTGATAATTATTTTGAAAGAATCGTTATTTGACTCGACAGATCTAGTTACGACTCCTTACTCGCATTTGTTTTGTATGTAATGTACTAATGTATGTACATCAACAGTTTATTATCGCTAATAAATTTGTGTATAAATACCGACTGTCTTCTATCTTATTTTTTTATGAGGATTGTGGTGCCCGGCCCAACATCAAAACAACATTGATTAAACATCCTGTGTTAGTCGGGTTCAACTGCTGGAATCAATTACCGGTACATACATTTTCTGGTTGTAAAAAATATGTGTGTAACCAATAAAAAGCAAATCGCCTTATACCGATTGAGCCCAAGAGGGTATTGTTGTCCCTCTAGTTCTGTATTACTCTCCTCGCCTATCGCTGCCTCGTGGCCTACAAATAACTCCCGTATCAGCATGACCAATTGTTTCGAGCTCATGTAATATATCGACCGTGGAGACTTAACCCGGAGACTTAACCCGCAAACCGCTATTCACGACTATAGTCGTTTTTAATTTGTTTTATTAGTGGCGCTTTAAGGGTTATAGTCTTGGGCTTTCTCTTGTAGTTTTTATTGGACAGGATCCACAGATCCACACAGTCCTCCGCCATTGAGCCGCCCTCACAGATCCACAAGGTCCTCCGCTATTGAGAAGCCCTCACAGATTCAAACGGTCCTCTGCTGTTTAGAAACCTTCACAGATCCACACAGTCCTCCGCCGTTGAGAAGCCCTCACAGATCAAGAAGGTCCTCCACCGTTGAGAAGCCCTCACAGATTCACAAGGTCCTCCGCCGTTGAGAAGCCTTCACAGATACCTACGGGCCTCTGCCGTTGAGAAGCCCTCACAGATCCACAAGTTCGTACGCCGTTGAGCATCCCTCATAGATCCACACGGTCCTCCGCCGTTGAGAAGCCTTCACAGATCCACATGGTACTCCGCTATTGAGCAGCCCTCACAGATCCACAAGTTCCTCTGCTGTTTAGAAGCCTTTACAGATCCACACGGTCCTCCGCCATTAAGAGGCCCTCGCAGATCCACACGGTCCTCTGCTGCTGAGAAGCCTTCACAGATCCACACGGTACTCCGCTATTGAGCAGCCCTCACAGATCCACAAGTTCCTCTGCTGTTTAGAAGCCTTTACAGATCCACTGGGTCCTCCGCTGTTGAGAAGCACTCACAGATCCACACGGTCCTCCTCCGTTGAGAAGCCCTCACAGATTCACACGGTCCTCCGCCGTTGAGCAGCCCTCACAGATTCATATGGTCCTCCGCCGTTGAGCAGGCCTCACAGATCCACATCGATTTCCACCAATGAGCAGCCCTGACAGATCCACACGGTTCTCCCCTATTGAGCAGCTCTCACAGATCCACACAGTCCTTCGCTATTGAGCAGCCCTCCCAGATCCATACGGTCCTCCGCTGTTGAGCAGCCCTCACAGATCCACACCATCCTCCATCGTTGAGCAGTCCTCACAGATCCATACAGTCCTCTGCTATTGCACAACCCTCACAGATCCACACGTTCCTCCGCCGTTGAGCAGGCCTCACAGATCCACACGGATCTCCACCAATGAGCAGCCCTCACAGATCCACACAGTCCTCCGCTATTGAGCAGCCCTCACAGATCCACATGGCCCTCCGCTATTGAGCAGCCCTCACAGATCCATACGGTTCTCCGCTATTGAGCAGCCCTCACAGATCCACATGGTTCTCCGCCGTTGAGCAGCCCTCACAGATCCACACGGTCCTCTATCGTTGAGCAGTCCTCACAGATCCATAAAGTCCTCTGCTATTGCACAACCCTCACAGATCCACACGATCCTCCAGCGTTGAGAAGCCTTCACAGATCCATACAATCCTCTGCCATTGAGCAGTCCTCATAGATCCACACTGTCCTCTGTCATTAAAAAGCCCTCATAGATCCACACTGTCCCCCGCTGTTGAGAAACCCTCACATATCCACACGATCCTCCGTCGTTGAGAAGTCTTCACAGATCCACACGGTCCTCCATCGTTGAGCAGTCCTCACAAATCCATACAGTCCTCCGCTATTGCATAACCCTCTAAGATCCACACGATCCTCCACCGTTGAGAAAACCTCACAGATCCATACAGTCTTCTAGATCCACACTGTCCTCTGTCATTAAAAAGCCCTCATAGATCCACACTGTCCTCCGCTGTTGAGAAACCCTCACAGATCCACACGGTCTTCCGCTATTGAGTAGCCTTCACAGATCCATCTGGTTCTCTGCCTTTGAAAAGCTCTCAGAAATCCACGCGGTCCTCTGCCATTGAGAAGCTCTCACAGATCCATACAGTCTTCGCTATTGATCAACCCTCACATATCCACACCATCCTCCGCCGTAGAGAAGCTCTCACAGATCCAAACAGTCTTCGCTATTGAGTAGCCCTCACAGATCCACACCATCCTCCGCCGTTGAGAAGCTCTCACAGATCTATACAGTCTTCACTATTGAGTAGCCCTCACAGATCCACACCATCCTCCGCCGTTGAGAAGCTCTCACAGATCTATACAGTCTTCACTATTGAGTAGCCCTCACAGATCCACACCATCATCTGCCGTTGAGAAGTTCTCACAGATCCAAACAGTCTTCGCTATTGAGCAGCCCTCACAGATCCACACCATCAACCGCTGTTGAGAAGCTCTCACAGATCCATACAGTCTTCGCTATTGAGTAGCCCTCACAGATCCACACCATCCTCTGCCATTGAGAAGCTCTCACAGATTTATACAGTCTTCGCTATTGAGTAGCCCTCACAGATCCACACCATCATCCGCCGTTGAGAAGCTCTTACAGATCCAAACAGTCTTCGCTATTGAGCAGCCCTCACAGATCCACACCCTCCTCCGCCGTTGAGAAGCTCTCACAGATCCATACAGTCTTCGCTATTGAGCAACCCTCACAGATCCACACCATCCTTCGCCGTTGAGAAGCTCTCACAGATCCAAACAGCCTTCGCTATTGAGTAGCCCTCACAGATCCACACCATCTTCCGCCGTTGAGAAGCTCTCACAGATCCATACAGTCTTCGCTATTGAGTAGCCCTCACAGATCCACACCATCCTCCGCCGTTGGGAAACCCTCACATATCCACACGGTCCTCCGCCGTTGAGAAGCCCTCACAGATCACCAACGTAGGCCTACTCCGCTGTCTAGAAGCCCTCACAGATCCACAAGGTTCTCTGCTGTTGAGGAGCCCTCACAGGTCTACATGGTCCTCCGCCGTTGAGAAGCCTTCACAGATCTATATGGTCCTCTGCCATTGAGCAGCCCTCACAGATCTATACGGTCCTCTGCCATTGAGAAGCCCTCACAGATCCTTACGGTCCTCTGCCATTGAGAGGATCTACACGGTCCTCTGTCGTAGAGAAGCCCTCACAGATCCAGAAAGTCCTCCGCAGTTGAGAAACCCTCACACATCCACAAGGTCCTTCGCAGTTGAGAAGCCTTCACAGATCCATACGGTCTTCGGCCATTGAGAAGCCTTCACAGATCTATGCGGTCCTCTGCCATTGAGAAGCCCTCACAGATCCATACGGTCCTCTGCCATTGAGAGGATCTACACGGTCCCCTGTCGTAGAGAAGCCCTCACAGATCCAGAAAGTCCTCTGCTGTTGAGAAGCCCTCACACATCCACAAGGTCCTCCGCTGTTGAGAAGCCCTCATAGATCCATACAGTCCTCTGCTGTTTAGAAGCCTTCTCAGATCCACACGGTACTCCGCCGTTGAGCAGCCCTCACAGATCCACAGATCGGCATGGTTGAACGTTTTCACCGTCAGCTTAAGGTTGCCATTATAGTACACGAATCACCGAATCTGTGGACTATTACGTTGCCAGCAGTATTACTTGGCATTCCATCTGCCGTAAAAGAACTTTTGGGCATATCGGCCACCGAGATGATTTACGGCACGACACTCAGGTTGCCGCGCGACACACCACAAAAATACATGTTCCAATATAAGGAACTCGGAACATGTTCGAATGTATTTTTGCGACGAATTGCATTTGCACCACCACTGACCACCCCTTACGATGGACCTTATAAGGTCATCTCAAGGAGTGACCGAGTAGGCTAATTAAAATCCTAATGATAGGCAAGTTTGACCACGTCTAACCTGTGTACTTTGAGCGCGAACCTGAGACAGGTAACACAACACAGCGTCAAACAAACCCCAAGCCAAAATATACGACTCAAAAGCCTGCTGCGATCGCTTGCAAGCCATGAATGGCCCGTGCACGATCCAGTAGCACGACCACTCCGAAGTCTTTCAGGACGGGAGCTAATACGAATATGAGTACCAAAACACGGTCTTCGACGCTTAAAGTTGGAACGAGTCCGGCAATTGCTCTACAGTCAGACGCAACCAGAGGACGCTTGCCTAAACCACCAACACTTCATAAAGCGCCGCATTCCAGAACTAATTACGTCGCTTCTCGCGCTAACAGGGAGAGTTGGAGTTTTCGAATGTACTCTCACATACCTTTATGTACGCAGCAATACGAATACTGCTTATAGCGGTACAACGACAGCAGCTAACACCGTTAAACAAACACGGTTTGACATACAATCCACACTCCTGCCCGATTCATGCAACTGGTTCATGCGGTAGTGGCGCCTAACGACATATACTGCGGGACCAGCTGCATGCATCACAATAATTATTTTGTAAATATGAATTTCGCCAGGCCTGGCATAATTAAATTGTATGCAATGTAATTTAATTAAGTAATTTCAACTACCGGTAGTAAGTTAAATAAACGATTTTGGATGTATTAATTAAATAAGTTAATATAGTTGGACGAGACACGATGAGCTGACATCATGACCGTTTAGTGTATCAGGACATTTGCCAAGAGGATAGGAAATAATTGGACTTGAATAATTTGGTCAATGCTGCACCCGTCGATGTTCGCCAACCACCCACCCTGTATATGTGCACCCGTCAATGTTCGCCAACCACCCACCCTGTATTTTTCACCCATATAATTCGAATGTTGTTGAATTGGTCAAATTTGACTATTGTATGATTTGGCACTGCTCAGACGATTCCGGCGATTTATCGTACCTTTGAGAATTTATACCTGCCACTGTACCCACAATTTCAGGTTTTTGATATACGTTGTCACTTAGTCCGGGGTAATGTTGAGCCGGCGACACCGTCTTCCTGACCAAGTTCACTTAGGCCGGCTTGGGCCAGGCGGAATCTGAAGCTGACAAGCTCCGCTTCCGTCAGGCCCACCAACGTATATATTTCACACGCTTTTAATCACTTTCAATCTAGACACTGAAGCGGGCACACGTCTCGCCCCAACAATCTCCGAACAAGCTAGCATGGCTGAGGCCATCGTACCCGTCTCGAGCAAGTGCGCAGCGTATTGAATTGTTGATTTGACTGCAATAAACCAAGGAATGAAGTACATGGAGTTCTATTGAATATTTTACCACTTACCGCCGACCAGGCTGGACTTTGAAGTTTGAGGAGGATTGAGATTGAATGCCGGCGTTCCGTGCCAACATGGTGACCGCCCGCGACAAGGCTCGATAAATTCACAAGGTCCTCCGCCGTTGAGAAGCCCTCACAGACCCATGCGGTCCTCTGCCACCGGCACAGTGATTTGTTTTCTAAATAGCAACTCCCACCTGTTTGTATTTCACATAGCCAATAATAATTTATTTTCTGACGTTTTCTGATACCCATCTATTCAACCTGATCACTAGGTCGTAACTAAGAATGTGTGTTGGTGTGTCTGATAATAAAAATCCAACAAAAATGTGAAAATTGTCATTTTAAATCGGTTATTTTGGTTCTGCCTAATTTTCCTACATTTGTGTAGCCCTAAAACGATGATAACTGGGTTATTAGTGCCATTTTACTCAGTTTTGTTAGTTATCTGAGAAACACTGCATGATTACTAGAGCATTACTATAACATAAAATATCTTGCTACACAAGTATAACACATGACATAGGCCTATTTGTCAGATGTAAAATTCAAAATGATTCACTTCTAAATTTTGCTAATATCTCGGAAACTTTGTAATTTCTAGATAGTCAATACCATATTAAAAATGCTTTATAGTCACAAATAGTTTTATTACCGCTATTAAGCATCCCGGATACTATCGGGATGCTGTATATGTGTTTAGTATTTTCTGTCTCTTGCGCCGCCGCGGGCATGTCAGCCATTTAGCTCTCACTAAGAAGTTTACCGATGTATTATTTTTTTCACAGAAATGACCTATGTGCCTGGCAATTCTTCCATATATTTTTTGACACCGAGCCACAAACGGCAATTTTCCAAGATGGCCACCAGAAAAGCTTGTGGGTAGGCCTAAAATATCTCATGAACCGTTGGATTGATCGCATTTAAATTTTATAGGGTGGTTTTCTGGGTATTTCTGATGATCTCGTTAACTTTTGGGAAAAACACCCCTGGTGGGGGTGATTTTGTTTACTTAGATTTTTTTATCGTGGCAATCTCCCCAAGTTTGAGTTCTTTTTCTAACGAGGTGGTAGATGTTTTTGATAAACTAACCTGAAATGTGTAATGGGAATGCTATCAATGTGGCGAAAACAGTCAAATCCAATTATTTAAAAAAAAAATGTTTGTTCGAATAATAACACTGGAATAATACAAATTAAATATCATGTCAGGATGACTCCTATTAAGACTCAAAGAGTCGCTGACATTGAAGCCACCTTAATTACTATAATATAGTAAATCACAATACAAAATTACTATTCAAAATATAATGCAGCTTGTCAAATCAAATTTTAAATGGGACTGTGGAAACGCAGTAGTTTGGATAAATATCGGATATGATTTTAACCAAACAAATCCGTATGTTAAAGATAAAAACATGACATCAATCAGCAAGATTTGAAAAACTACATTAAATAACCAGCTTGTTCCCCCTCCCCTTGTGTTATAATCATGAATGTCGGAGTTAGAGCAAAACCAAATTCATAAAAGTGCTCCGGAAGAATGTTGTTAATACATCATGCTATTTATATGTTGATATAATTTTTTCCACATCAAAACTGCATTATCATATAGAGCCTCTATAAGTAAATAGTGTAGGCTATACAGTCACATCAAAGAATACCGGTACTGTTTTATGGCCTTCTATATCCCCCGCCAGTAGAGAATGGTCAATATTTTTTTGGAATTTAAAATAACATTCCCAATAACATGGGGATGTGCAAGTGAGTTTGTATAGATGCTACCAAAATTCAAAATGGCCGCTAGAGGTCAACTTCATATCTTCTTGTGGGCACATAAGCTTAGTCTGAAATTATTCCAATTTTACAGTCTCATCCTCCACGATATGGAGATGTACATGTGATTTTTCCAGGTTTTACTGAAATTAAAAAAATGCCGCCACGGCAAGATTGAAATCGGCTAAGAATTGAGGGAGAAGCATTTCTTGTGAACAGCGTGTCCTAATTAGGTCATCAAATGTCTGAAATCCACGAGGATGTTCTATGCACAGGCACGAGCTCTTTCAAACAAACCGAACAGAATTGAAATCCGCTAAGAATTGAGGGCTAAGCATTTCTTGTATATTGTGAACAGTGTCCTAATTAGGTCATGAGTTAATTAGTAATTAAAATTTCTGAAATCCGCGAGGAGGTTGCTCAGGCTCGAGCTCTTTCAAACAAAATTTAAATCGGCTAAGAAACAATATGAAGGAGACGCATTTCTTGTGAATTGTGGACGAGACGACAAACGATGGCATAAGCTCACCCTAGGCCTAAAGGTCGGACGCGGGAAATAAAATAAAAAGGTAATTAAGCAGCTAATAATATCGTTTAATTAAACTTGATTCTTTCAATAAATCAAAATATCACGATTTATATCAAAAATGTATTGATGTGGTGTTCAGTTTAAAATTGTGTCAATTATCACACTTAGGGCATTGAAAAAGGTTTCATTTACTAATTTGCGACATTTATATCGAAAAACAAAAAAAAATGCCAGTGCAAAAAAAGATGGGGAGTGCCACGGTGCCTGGCTCATTGACATATTTACATAAAGCAAAAGCATGAGGCACAACACATGGATAACAGGTTTCATTACTTGCTTTGAAGAAGCCGAACGATTTTACAGAAAGTTGAGTGAAGGTACACAAGTACAAATTGGAAACACTTGTTAGTAATGTACACATTTATTTACATTCTATCTATTCTACAAGTACAGGTTTTTTACATAGCCTACTCATAAACATAAATATATTTCAGCAATGTCAATGATAACGGCACAATGACTAGCATTTATTGCACATTCAAAATTAATATACGATTTTCTACTTACCCCTTGGGACTTTAAAGTGACAAACATCGTCCCCATCAGGTCTTAGAACTCTATTTATTTTCATTAATCTAGATCTGTGAAATACTGCTACAGTTCAAGCCTCAGTATGAATAATAATGTCCAGAATTGATAAAATCTCCGAAAATTATTGATAAAATCTTCAAAAGTAACATGCATATTTGTAATTCCTATAACATTTTCTTCCAAGTAAAATGTATCCAAAATATACCTTGTGGTGCATGAATGCGACACAGATTTTTATAGGGTTGAATGAACGTTACGTTGAAGTGAGAGATGAGTGACTTGACCCCCTGGAGCCCAGATGTATACTAAAGTAGTCTTTTGGTGTATATTATTAACACAAAATTAGTCCTAAATTTGAGACATTAAGAAAAATTATCACTTAAAATTTATGAATACAAGTAATTTTCAGTCTCTTGAAGTTGTGGATCGCGGAAGCGAGACACAACTTCAAGTAACTGAAAATTTAAATTTAATAGAGTGGAGCTCTAATGGTTAATTCTGCGAGGACGACATGGGTCACTTTACAAAGTACCAATACAGTATGATCAGTACAGTACCTACAATATACCAATTTTACATTGTCTAAATTGTATAGATTTATATTATATCAATATAATAATGCAGGTGGAAACAGAAATTCCTCAGTAAATTCCTCAGAAATTGAAGGAATACAGATGAATCGGTGGATACAACCGGTTGCGCAAATATATAATTTCTAAGATAATCCATATAGTGTATTATACAGGTAGTGTGTCCTGGAAAATTATATCACATTTCATTTATAACAAAAGTATAAACAACCAATACAAACAATTTTAAAGCTTTTCTTTTGTGTTCGTAGTTTTGTTGTATATTTTGAGAATGATTGAGTTCAATTGGGAGATGGTAAAACATTAGCTTACTATTACACAGACAAGGAGGGAACATCATTGTATTCCTCATGGAAAAAAAGAGTTTTCATATGAGAAAAATACAAACTTATGGTTTGTTCTGATGAAACACATCACAAACGAAATTCAAACATAAATTTTATGTATATAATTCCTATCACATAACAGTAACATAGAAAACAACTGAAATTTTATTTTCACCAGAAATCATCATTTGGCTGGCTTTAATAAGATTATATATTTTATATATTTACAATCATTTTCAGAATTGTATATAATATCGTCCCCTGGAGCTAAATTGTCACATGTTGAGTGGCACATACAAAACATTAGCTCCATTGCAAGCTATAAGTATGAAAATGTTTAAATAATAGTTTCGTCTACAGAATAACTTGTAGAAGGTTAAAATACACTTTTCTCGAAGGGGATCTAGCCGAATAAAAAATGTTCCGTGATACAAAATTCAAAGAGACAAATTTCAAACAATGTATTATCAGCAATCTTTCCTTAAAAAATAAGTTGTTTTGCAATCTTCTGACAATGTACATCATCAGGCATTTTTGTTTGTTTTTATCTGCAGGTAGGAATATGTTTCACCACTACTGATTGCAAAAAGAACCGTAAATTGGATGCAGCATGCAAAGATAAATGTTAAAGAGTATTGAAATGTTTGAACTTTGGCATACAGGTGCCTGAATAGTTCCAGCCTATGGAATGAATCAGTGAATCAATGTTACAGAATCCTTGTGGTCAAGACAGGATTATAAACAAGACAGCATATTACATTGATACAACATTGTTTCAACATTGTGCCAGTGTCTAAAGCATTGGAACAACATCGGACCAATGTTTTTGTTTGCTTGGAAATATGTGGTTTATATTAACTATGAAAAGGTCGAACAAAATTCTCTACCATGAGAAAGTAAAATTTTGAAAGGTGATCAGTAAGTGTGACATGTTTGTTTATCTGAACCTTTTGAGCACTACGCACGAATACAATGTTTTAATAACATAACAGTTCTTGGTATGGTTACCCAGTGTTGGTGTAATCTTGGCCCAGCATTGCAGTCATTTTTACCCACTTGGGAGTTGCGACACGGGCAAAAAAATAAATAAGACTTCGTGTATGAATGGTTAATTTTGTAATTTTGTTGTTTATCGCACTGTACACACATTCTAAATAGTCTGCCAATTTACAACGAAAAATGGTTATTTGCTATGACCAATCAGAGTCCTGGAAATGGAATGGCGTAAGACTGTACGAGCTGATCAGAAGATAGGGATATAGCTGTCAATCTTTGCCCTGTGACGCTGAGCTATACACTCAGCAATCCAGATGATGTTCCTACACTCCTGCTCCTTCAGCTTCACGTACGAGTAAAACACACCGAAGTGGAATTGCTGCAGGAAAGCGTTCTTCATCAACTTCACCTGGAATTAAAAAAGAAACATCATTACGCCAGTCTCAAACACACAAAATAAATGTGGGATAAAAAACCAGCAAATACTACTGGTTTTTATTTCACACATGATGCTGGTAGTTTTTAAACTATTATTTGAATGTCTTTTTCTCTTTAAACAACAATTTTGAAGAAGATATATGTCTTTACTCAGCAACATTGGCCTCAAATCAAGTTAACTTTATTTTCTGTGCTCGTACAGTGTACATAAAATAAGAATTAGCCTTTGGCGATTCTACAGATCTGTATCTGTATCGGTCTCATATTAAACAAATGTCAAATTACTTTGCTGTCAAATGATCAACAGTAATTATCAAATACGAAATACAATTTGACAATGTATGTCTGTTAGTCAGTGGAAAAGAGGGGTGTGATGTAGTAGCTTCCATATGGGGTAAGTACTGCACAGCAACCACAAGAGGGTCCCTTGATCGTCGTGTTTGCTGCGAACATTGTTCATACCTATAATTACCTATTTTTGCAGCAATTTGATTATGGTGCCACTCCATCATTTTGGTGATGATGGGCCAACTTCACAGAAGTTGGCCCATCATCTGCCCGAGATGTGCTATATCAAGTATGTCAGTTGACCCACCTGCTGATCACCAGCTAAAAACAATTAACCCTTGTGCTGCTAGACCCATCAAACAATGCTACTTTCAAAACAAAGAAACACTAAAATTGATAAAATAGTTAGTGTTAGATGCTACAGAAGTTAATCAAGTTATACAATTTGGGAAATGTCAAATTTTTCAACAATTGAAATATTTTTTTATTTGCAGCTTGAAATTGTGTTAACAATTCAGCAGGAGAAGGGTTGATTTGATGGTGTTTTTTATTGCTCAGTATGATTACGAAATAATAGACAATAAAACATAAGCATGCCACAAATCAGATTCAATATGACATTTCCACAGCCACAGTAATATGGTTTAATTGCGCATTGATTAATTTTTGCCTCTGGGCATTCTATAAACAATTGTGAACTGGATATTTGTGCATGATTTACAATGGGAATACTCCGGTTAATAAAACAAATATTTTTGTGTGCATATAAATGCTTCAGATTGTGGTTCATCAGACCTTACAAATGGGCAAGGAAATTGAAAAGATATCTGGCTCATTTTACATTTTACCTACCTCGTGCTCGAAGAATTTGTCTTCTAGTGTTTTTTCTCCGGGGTTAGTTCCTGCGTCTTCAAATAATACTCTGTATTCCTATAGAAAAAAATGCAAAAAACATGAAGTTATAAGATTGTAAATTGTCTCACAAATAAAACAAAATATTGGCAAAATATATAATATTGCGAGAAAATTTATGTGAAAAAGTGTCAATCCTCAAGCCAAACACTCCTCTAACAACAACATGAACAAGGGGTCCTAAATAATTAAGATTGACTAACCGCAAAGTACTCTGCAACAGCTTTTACTTGATCATAATCATCAGCTCTGGCAAGCATGGAGAGTCCATAAGGATGAAGCTTGCCACAGCTTGGATACAGTTTGGCACGGTCATCCTTTGTTAGCTCTGTTCCGAATGAGTTGATGGTAATAATGAAAGCACGTCTGTCAGCTTCAAACTACAGTCAAGCGGAAAAATATAAGAACGTTGTATTAGATGAGAGACATACATGTTGAAATAGCAAAATAAACTATTTGCACATCAATAAATGTGTTGACTAACCCTTATCCTGCTAAATTAAATAATTTAAATTTTCAGCCACTTGAAGTTGTGTCTCGCTACCGCGACCCACAATTTCAAGTGACTGAAAATTACTCGTATTTGTTTAATTTGGTCACACATATTTGCAAATCTTGATGTTTAGACACACATTTCATTCCTAATAGCAGTGATTTGGTCGACTAATAAAACAGATTAAAAATGACAATAGTCGTTATCAGCAGGATAAAGGCCAACAGTGTGTGTACCGGTAAATAAAATACCCTCCGTCACACAGACGTGAAAAAACTGAGCCTGCCCCTACATGCTGATTCAGTGTAAGGTCAATGGTGCAATAATGATGCAGTGCTCTTAAATTTCCAGAGCTGTTGACACAGATCTTAGGCATGTGATTGGTCTAGATGGCAACCTTGACCAATCACATGCCTAAGAGCTGGGTCAACGGCTTTGAGAATATATTTTCAGGTGAGTGAGTTAGGTTTTATATATGCTTATCAAAAAAGTGGTTTATATGCTCAAAATTTTGTCTTCATCTGGCTTCCTGGAAGCAAATACATGTAACAAAACATATCATATAACATATAAAATAACAAAACATATAAGAGTGCGCAAGTAATTCACAGGGGTTGACACTAAGTGTTACGGGGCAGTAGCCCAAAGGGCCAGTGACATAAAAAATAGTGGCAGTTAGTCTGATCTAAAAGTTATTTCAAGGCTTAGTACAGCAAAATGTATATTTTTTAATTGGCCCCACGGGCCACTTTCTTAGGCGATTTGTTGGCCCCTATTAAATTTAACTCGCCTTGGGCCAACTGGCCAGTGTTAGTGTCCATCCCTGATTGATAATGGAATGAATATTTAATGGAACACTAACACAGGTAGCATTTTACATATACTTACTGCTAAGGCTTCACACATCACTTCTGCAGTAGCCCCTCCCATTTCTTCACAAAAACTATAAAAGTCTTCGAGGTATGACTAAAATAAAAGATTTTGAGAAAATAATTGTCAATAAAGAAGATAAATGTGTCTGGTAAATTGCTACAATAATTTATCAATCAACATTAAAAACTATTTAAAATTAAGTGAGTACCGGGTACAGTGTATGTGGACAGTCTAGGGAAGAACCAGCTAAGTGTGATATGTACAAGGAATGTATCAGCGTATGTTTAAACTCATGTGCAGAAATGTACCTGTCGGTGCTCGCAAAGTGAAAATTTTATTTACATAAAAAAGTTGACACAGAAAGTAATCGGTGTCAAACTTGTCATGTAAAGAGTCCCAGATTGATAAACATGCATCTGTCTCTAATCATTGATGAATATTGATTGATATTGTAATAAACATATATTCACATATTCATATATATTCCTATTATAAATGAGTATCATACATGACAAGATCTATATTTCCAGAAAAGAAAATTGGTTTAGCTAGAACAAAAAACTTGAAAAGATGTAACATTGAAAGATGCAGCGTGATGCAAAAAAAATTTTGTTTAATTACAAACTAATATTACAGCCATACAATTGATGTATAAATATTCTGCTAACCAATTTCAAATTTAATCAGTGAATGGGTAGAATTGAATATAGCTTTTCGCTTCGCAATACTGAACAAAATATTCCCTGATATACTGTATTTATTCTAATAAACGTCCATATTCCAAAAAACGCTCACTCCCTTGATTTGAAAATAAAATCCACAATCATGGTACACTATATAGGTCCCCATTAGAAAAACTGCTCTAATAAGCGCCCACCTCCCCTGTAGCTTCAGTGGTATTTTGATTAACACCCAGGATGTTTATTAGAATTAATACTGTAGGTACATATATATACAGGGTTGTGCCCACACCGGGAATTTCCCACCACCAATCTGTCTGTGCAACCACCACTATGGTCAATCTGAAAGCTTGATTCCTTGAAAACATATCTTTGTTAAACCCTGAACATTCTCTTCCCGCAGTATGTTCACCACTCATCACACATTGGGCACAACCCTCATATATATATGGCTGGGTGAAGTACATCTAGACACTTGACTTAGTTACAAGTACATTGTAACAGGATAATTGCATGTAAAGTGTTTTCCCAAATGTCCTTGGGAACTGGGGATCGTGCTGATAATAATTTGTTGTTTTTTTTAACTGCGAAAGGTCAAGAGGGTGTGGAAAAATTATAGGCTGATGGAAGAGATCATCTTAGGTACAAATATTCTGTATTCCAATGTTTTGTCTAAAGCCTCATGAATTTTAACCCTACAGCGCGGTGATGGTCGTTATACGTCAGAATCTGACGTATGGAGATGGTACCTGCACTGTAGGAATAAACTTATTTATAATGGTCGTAGACCCATAACATAGGTATTCAAATGAAGCAGAAAGAACTAACTGAGACATTTATAACTATTTCAAATAGGAAATAACCTTTTCATATCTATGGTTTATACACAAATATTTCAACATTGCAAGGGTTAAAGAGAGTTTGAAAGACCGTCTTGACTTTACCTTGTACAAGGTGTTTCTGATGATCTCTATGTTCATTTCATCAAGATCTTGCTCAGAAATACAATCAATAAAGTAGTTTGCTGAAATTAGAAGTAAATTCTTTAAAACGAATATAAAAGGTGCATAGATCTATTATAGGCAATGTGAAAATAATAATTAAGTTGTAGTTTTAAAATAATATTATTCATGGGAAAGTATTCAGAACAAACAGAATAATTTTACTGTTGCACGAATTGGTTCTTTTACTTTTAAAAAAAAACATGCTTTAGAAGAAAGTCTTGACCCCACATATTTCTGTAACTGAATTGTCCCAAAATCGCTCTAATCTTGTTATTTGACAATTAATTTTTTTGGGGTGGTACCCCAGAAGCCCCGTTATTAGCTGAGAAGACCAAAAATGAGTTAACACATGAATCAAAAGAAAAATTACAGGAGGCCAACCTCCTTTTCCCCAATTTCTGGATCCGCCTGTTCATTTTTATAATTAAAATCATTCAACATTTTAAAATTCCATATTAAATGGACCTTTGTAAAATAGGCCCTTCTGATATTTTACTAAAATTGTGAGCCTAAAATATTTTTTTTTAATCTCAGATCTGCTAGGGAAAATAACCTGATAACATAAATCAAAAAATGTTTCTAAAAGATAAGTATCTTATAACTATTAGCCTACCCCATAATCATGATAATAGCACAAACAATACAAGCAGGGTTTAATTTTTTTTTATTTTGTTTAGCGATTTCCAACAAAGTTCCAGATTATGGGGATTTCTTTCTATCATAAATGATCAAATATTTTGCTAATCAAGTTTGATTAGCAATTTTTCAAAATTGGGTAGCAAAAAGTACTGAACAAATTGAACTCTGACAAGGGTTAATACTGACCCAGTGGTGTGTCAACTAATACCGCATTATATAACTCTGCTGGCGTGGATGCAATATGAATGGCTTCCATCTGCTCAAAACTGCCAAGAGGGTGACACTTGGGGATTAATTCAGAGATAGCTCGATGGTGTAGAGTTCCCGTAATGAGAAGTATGATGTTGTCAATCATATAGCTGTACCTGAGGCGCAAAAGAAAAGTAGTTTATAATATATAGATCTATATCTAACTTATATAATTTATATTATAATATATATCTATAGTCTATAAGACTGACACCATACAACATATTTTAAACAAAATTCTATTAATTAGGACAAAATACTATAATCTATCAAAAAAATACTTAGATACTTTATGTAGTAATCTGTAATCAGGTGATTCGATTTCATTCAGTGATATGAGAATTGCAGAAACAGTTCACAAAGTTCTTCATTGCTTGCAGTGTAATAAAACAGTAGTTGTAAAAAGGGTTGTTAAAAGGTTATCAGGTCTATGAATAAGTAATTTTTTCCTCACGTTATATAATCCATGAATGTGGAGAGTGGTTCAACGGCTTGGTTTCTCATGTGGTCAAATTCAATGACTAGCTTCTCCTTCAGCTTGTCATCAATAACTGAGACAGTCAGGGGACTTGCCTCATTAGCCAAAAAATTGCCATAATCTGTACTTTGAAGGTGAAGCTTCAGATCTGTTTCATAAGAAAAAATACTCTAATTATTGTTGAAAGAATTTAACAAATCATACTCTCAAACTAAACCACTGACAGTTTGGACAATTGTTAGGTTTTTCCTAGTGAGCAGCACTCTCAGTCACTGCTGAGAGTGAGCACGAATGGCATTCATCTTTTTTGGACATCAATAGCAGAAAATCCGCTCAAAATAAATCCGATTCAAACACATCATACATTACAGAAATATCTTACCTCTACATACACCTATTTAGTGTATTGAAATGTAGTAGATGCTTTTAATTCTGACCACCCCTCAAAGTAATCCGACACTGTTTACAATATGGCTAATTTATCGTTAGAACTGTTTACAACTGGTCAAGGTTTTTCACCAATACAGGTCAAAGGTGAGAATATGAACCATCTAGTTACTGCATACCAACGAAAATATGTACATCTCATCACTTTTAATGCTATTATATCTCGCCACAGCACCGCTAGGGCAAAACGCGATATGGCGAGCAGTGGTCAACTTATTCTGAATTCAGTTCATCCAAAATTGCAACCTACCCACTCACGTGGTTTGAGAACGAGGGCTCACAGATACAAAAATGTAAACAAGAATCTGAGACAAGACATTTTATCAATCCGAGTTTATATTTGCTTTATTCTTGATTTAGAATAAATTATTATTTATGTTATTATTATAATATTGGACAACAGAGTGTAAGCTGCGCCGTGACACCAGATAAATCACCGAGGTATCATTCAGTGGAATGTAATTTATGAAAAACCGCCGATCTAAAGTTTACAAGCATCTTCCGTGCTGACTTCCATCCTGGAAGTCGGTCTATTGCTGACTAAGTTTTTCCCCGATAATAGTCATGCTAGTGAACAGGTTTAAAGAAACCTAACACATACAAATTTTTTGATGATTTAGGCGAATTTAGCCTGATTGTGTCACATTAAGTTTAACATTACAAAATTTACATATGAACATTATACAGTTATAACTTACTACTTTTTACGGGGTATATAACGAATGTGGCTATACATTGTTGAAGTCCGAAGTTGCAAGAGGCTATTTTTTTATAATTATGGTTAAATTTCTTCTGCCGTATATCGCGTCTAAATGCATTGTTTTTTTCTGTACTTCACGGACAGGAGCCTTCACTCGGCCACGTGGAAATAGCAGCTACTGGCGGTGGATGGCCACTACACACAACATATCCCACTCTCAAATTCAGCCGCCACTCGGTAATCAGAGCATTGCCTTATTGAAGGTGTGACATTTTACTGCCACGGGCCGCGGTTAACTGGCCACTACACACAGTCATACCCCACTCTCACAGTTAGCCGCCACTCGGTAATCAGAGCATTGCATCAATGAAGGTGTGACATTTTCACTGCCAACGGCCGCGGTCAACCTGCAAATAATTTATGCAAGTATTCATAATAATGTTCGATACATTTTAATGCTAGAAAATTGGAGCGGGCGACTTCTTTTTCTGTCAAATACGTCAATAATTGTTCGATACATTTTCATGTTAAAAAATTGGAGCGGGGGATTTTTTTCATAAATAGACGTCAATATTGTTCTATACATATTCATGCTATTTAAACAAATGGTGCGGCGCATTTTTCTTTTATATTATTATTGACTTTAACAAATTACGTGCGCTAAATCCAAGGAACAAATAATTAATTTGGCCTGGCCTAACAGTCAATGATTATTATTTTAGTTTATTTTTCAAATCGATTAAATAAAAGTGCATGCACGTTAAAACGCAGGCATACGGTACTTAATTAGTGTATTTAAATCGTTTTTTTTCAAATCTCACACTTATACTTCTCGTTTCCAGAAATAAATCTAAGTGTGAATAGGCCTATATAGCAATACATGCTGTTGATAAACTATACATAAATTGTTAATTTAAATCGTTTCTGTCGATAAATTCGTTAACCTTGTATTTAATTAAGTTGCACAATATATTGTCTGAGTTGACCTCAGGTTTGCAAGTCAATCAATGTAACTGTCAGCCAATAGAGGTGAAGGGGTGTGGCTAAAGAGGAGGGGTAACCTGTGACCTGAGCTAATGATTGATTGAATCGTCCCCTCCTGACGTAAATGGTGATTGACAGCTAGGCCATAACTCCTCCCCCTCCTCCCCAGGAAATGTATTGACAATAAATTGTCTTTATTTATTTATCTCCCAACAACAAATAATTTTGACATTTTATTTACTGCTCTCACTTGTTATTTAATCACATCATTAAAATACCATCGACTAAACGTTTTCAGTGATAGGATATATTCTGTAAGATTATTATTGACATTAGGCAGAAAAGCAGCCGCAAATCGTAATGACTAATTGATAATATTAATAATAATAAACCAATAATTGATTTCATCTTACAGTCACAAATTACATATCATCATCATCATAAAGTACAGACGAGCATGTGAGATGTAAGCGCCAACAGATTTGTGACTGTAGCTGTATTTGTGTACATATAGGCCTATTTTTGCCTATTACTAAACATGCAGCAATAGACTGCCATTGAGCATAGCGTCCCATGTCTGCGATATGAATCAACCCTTGTTGTCCCGTAAAGGCAATAATATACTAGGGGACATTCCTGATGCAGTACTGTATGTTTCCAGGTTAATAACAACGGGTTAAAAAGACTGATATATACAATCCCAGGCCTATTAATGCCCGCTAGCGTCCACGGAGTCACAGTGACAGTTACTGTTGAAACAACACCTGCCAGTCTTGCTGCCAGTCTTGCTGACGTGCTCCATGCATCCTGTAATGTTTGGCTATTGACGGAGATTTAGCGCGCGGTATATAACGGGGCGCGTTATGTAAGGATTTTACCCTGTAAAGGGTCACTTTTACCCTTCTGCGCGTTATACAACGGGGCGCGTTATTTCCCGCCTTTTACGGTATATAGAAACTAATATATACTACCGGATTAGCCTCATTTACAGTCACTAAGCTATGGGAAATGGGGCCAAAGTTATAGCCCCAGCTACCATATATTAATGATGGCAAATGGGGCTAATCTGGTAGTAGTATATAGAATCTATATACTACTACCGGATTAGCCCCATTCACAGTCACTAAGGTATGGGAAATGGGGCTAAAGTTATAGCCCACTTCCTATATATTATTAATGGAAAATGGGGCTTAAAATATCGAGGAATTAATTTGAAAAATGCTTAATTTGTCATTTACCCCCAAAAAATTCCAAGCCCCTATTTGCTGCTTATTCCTGGGCCCCAAATGAAAACCCTTTAACCCAGGGAGTCTTTTCTCCCAAGGCAAATCAATAATTAATTATTTTAAAGATCTTAAAAAAATAATATAAATTAAAGTTAAATATTATATATTGTTAGTTCCTATATACTACTACCGGATTAGCCCCATTTATACTGCAGTGACTAAAATATGGGGAATGGGGCTAAAACTATAGCCCCACCTCTCATTTATAAATGATGAGAAATGGGGCTATTCCGGTAGTAGTACCGTATATCCCAGTGTATAGTGCGACGCCATGTATAATACGAGTTAAGATTTGGGGCCTCTGATGACGGGAAAAACCTCTACCCCTCTGTATAATACAACCTCAAATTTTGGATGTTGGCAGCGTCCCAGGCCATCTAAATGTGATGCATGGATATTATTGTATTCTACTAAATGACGCCGTGATACAGGACATATACCTGCATACACGATACTCCATGACGGGAACAGCGGCAACAGTACAGCTCTGCAAAACCAAATGGCAGTATCTGCTTACTTGTAGAGTAAGCAGATGTGTCTTTTTATTTTCCACGGTAGTGGATATCATCGTGATTGTCTGGTTCTGGGCAGACATTCTGAGGCCTGCATAACCGATAAGCTACATACACACAGATTTTAAAATATTTATATTTCGCCGAAAAATTTATATTATTTTAATTTATCTGTTACAAAGAACATATTTTAATATTGTCATGCTCAAATAAGAACATTCCAAGATGAATTATGCGATCGTAAAACATTTGCAGACTAGCCGCATTGTCTAGAGACAAGAGGTGTTTGGCTGTGAAAGGTGTCAGGGTGTAATGTCACAGCTGCGCTAAGTGAACTACAGCTAACAGATACCACCATTTGCTCAATACCGTATCAGCAGCGGCAATGGCGGTAGGCGTTAATGTTATCCCAGCAATATGGACATTCTAAGGCCTACACGTATAGAATTTGCCAGAGGAAATATAATCAGTGCTATCTTGTTATATTTTGTCAACGCATTCTCTCATTCCAATACATCTTAATAAAATATCATGTTCAGATAGGCCTACTGTAGTACACAATAGAATACTCCCATATATGGAAGGCGATCTTAGATTAAATCATTAATAATATAAATGAACAGGTCAGGATTGTGAATTGGTTGCAGACTAACGGCGTCATTTATCTGTCCGTGGTTGTCAAAGGTGCCACGCTTGTCTGGTCTTTTGGCGGGACGTGAGAAGGGGGCTCCCAGCAAACAAGACACATTCACCCAATGCTAGAACAATGTCGTGTTAGCGTCGCAGACGGTGGCCCAACAATGTACCAGCATTGGTTGAATGTCTCTTGTTTGCATTTGCAAAACACTTAATGTCCGATGCTGCTTTATAATTGTTGGGCCAGCGTCGACGACACTGTCCTAAATCTGACACAACATTGCGTATAGTGTATCGTGCTCACTGGGTGCATTATCACAATCGTCGCTAGGCCGCTAATATACGTCGTCCATGAAATACAGTAAATGACATTCTACCAGTTGGAAAGGCACAGTCTTGTTGTTCTTGTTGTATGAGCCTGCTTACCAAACACGCTGACTGGCCTACGTTTGTTTACAGATACGTTTTACCGCCAGAGAACTTACAGCTAGAGACCTAAAAAAATTGTCATAAATTCTAATCTATGTATAATACGAGGTGCCTTTTTGTGACACGAATAGCTAAGAAAAAACATCGCATTATACACGGGGATATACTGTATATAGAATCTATATATACTTCTACCGGATTATCCCCATTCACAGTCACTAAGCTATGGGAAATGGGGCTAAAACTATAGACCCACTTCCATTTCATAGCGTAACTGAAGTGGGGCTATAAGCATAGCCCCACCTTCAGTGAATAACATATGGGAGGTGGGGCTATTCCTATAGCCCCTGGTGGGGCTAATCCTGTAGTATGCCAGCCTAGCCTTGGTCTACAGTCTGTCCGACGGTGGAAGATGGTCCAAAATGAAAGTTAGCTTTTTGGTATCCAGTCAGTCAATTCTCAAGCGATTGTGACGAAGTTAGACCATTTGACATGTAACACAAATGTCACAATCCTGAGAATAAACCGGAATGAAGTTATTAGGTTAATACATGTTATAGACCAGCGTCATAAATAGACATTTACTACATGTCAAATAGTCTAGGCCTAGCTTTTGAACTAGACTATACAATAATTTTTTACGAAATTTTCAGGATTGATGCCAAATGACTACAAAATCAGGTTTACAAAATTTCATGAAAATCGCTTGAGAATTGACTGACTGGATACCGAAAAGCTAACTTATTTTGGACCATCCTCCACCGTGAGACAGACTAGGCCCTATAACAATACGTCAATAGCCTGAATAGTGAACAGGCCTAACAGTTATTTGGCAACCCGCCATCAGATTAACTTGTATCGCATGTTTTTCACCGATTTCTCAGTCAATTATCAACCGATTTTCATAAAATTTTGTATAGACTATTTGCGCGTCACTCGGCGACAACCGTGAAATTTTCATCGGAAAATATTGAATATCTAAAAAGTTAGACCATCTGGCATGTAATGCAATTCAGAGCTAAAAACTAACTCTAATTTCACCAGTTTAATGGGTTTATAGAGGTACGTCGTAATTTCAAATTTACTACATGTCAAATGGTCTAACTTTTGACATAGGCCCTAATATTTTTTTATGAAAATTTCACGGTAGGGGCCTAGTCGCCGTGTGACTCGAAAATCGCTATGCGAAATTTCATCAAAATCGGTTGAGAATTGACCGAGAAATCGGCGAAAAACATGCGATACAAGTTAATCTGACGGCGGGTATAGACCTGTTTTGTGACGACCTATTGCTGGTTTAATGTTCGGCCACCGTCTACCACCTCGACCTCGGGCATTTCGGGCCCACATTGAACCAGCATTGGCTAGCATAGGCTAAACATCATGAACCGACTGCTTGCCAGGTGGCGAATGCGGCGAAGCCATCGACGAAATCACGAAGCCGTCGAAAGGAAAAATACAAATACAAAATGACAAGACCAAGGTAATTCAAATCTGATATGTTGTTAACCTTCTAAAGTTTCGCATTGGACGAGATTTAAATAATCAGCCTGCTTCAAAATTCCGCCCTTGAATCCTCTAACCAAACCCTCCAAATATCCACAGTCAATATTGAAGGTTATTTCAGACGTCATTTTGACAATTTCGTTGACAATTTTCCTTGGACCCAGCAGCTTGCGATCATGTGACTTCCTTCGAAGCCCTTCACACATAAATTGTTTTATTGGACAATACGTTTTTGACGTCACATCACGTAAACGAATCCGCAGTCATGGCACAAATAATATCATATTATGTATGCAAATTTGGATGCTGGCTTCCTATAAAGCTGACCGCACAGGCGCCCTCATCCTCTCAGTTCAGACTGCGCTTGGTCATTACACTTCTCAGGCTATCCAACAAACCAGCGTCAACATCATGACTAAACCAGCTTACAAAGTTGGTGAGTATACGCGGCCATATATCTAGTTTATTTATAATTTTATGCCTGTAGTGTAGTCTAGAAGCCGAATTTTGATTGTCGTTTAATAAATATTGTGAATAAAAATGAATCTAGATCTAGTCTAGCAGGTGCCCGTTTAGCTTGTGTCACGCGCACTGGCTGCATTCTGCCCCTATCTTCGCCCACCGAGGCGTGGATTGTTGTCAATCTAACTGATCTAGGCCTAATGAATATTATTGTAACCTGTAGGGCCTAGGTGGACGTCCTTGTCATTGACTCATTCATTGCCTAACGTTACATATTATGCACCCAGTAGCCTAGGCCTTAATTTGACTCTTTGAGCGCTGGGACCGTCTCTATTATAATTATACGTCGGAATCTGACGTTTCACGCTGAAACTTGAAGTGAAAGGGTTAAGCAGCACTGACGATGTACTAGGTGTTGCCTGTGTTGGGTCGACTAGTTTTGCTTCACTGACAGTGAACGGACCATAAATTGATAAATAACACTAACAGTTAATTAGCCTGACCACTGGCCCTGTGACTACATTTTGGGCCAGATACTGGGCTCTTGTGGACTTTAGGTTGTGATTGGCCAGCCTCAATTTGGGGTTGGTTTAAATAGATGAATAACCATGAATAACACGAAATAACTGTTAATAGCATTTATAATTGTTTTTAAAGACAAGCATAACATTTTCATTGATGAGTGCGATCGTTATGCTGCTTGAATTATAATAATATAGACTTTTTTTAATCGGCTAGATGGGTTTTAGTCGATGTTAATTCGGCAACGTTGCGGTAATGGCTACCATTGTTTACATGTTTCCATAACGTCTCACTAGGTGTCGCCGTCTACAAAGATAATTATCGATTAGTCACTTGGTGTCACATAAACCTCTCAGACGCTTGTGAAGCGGAATAACTCATAATTATTTTGTGTGTTTGATAGGTTATATAATTGACCGGAAGAATGAAACTACAAAAGCAACAAAGAGTCTTTAACGATGTTGTCTTTAAAAGACAACATCATTAATGTTATCCCTGCAAACACTGTACGTAATATAACATTCGTTAAGGTCCCATTTTCGTCATTCATGGATGAACGTAACGAGGACGTGCTAAGGACGTAGTCATAATAACCCTAACGTCGCCAGAACGTCCTAATAATGTTACATTTATGATTTACGCTCTAAGGACGTAAATGGGAGTTCACAGAGTTACGTCCTAAGTACGAAATGCTGTACGTTGTGGAGACGTTATGACGTGAAACAGTATTCGTACTTGGGACGTAATTGGGACGTAATTACATCATTAAGTAACGAAGACCGGCCATATAATCAACCGGTTTTTTGTTCAATTTTGAGTTCTATATTATTATTAGACAGTCGACAGTTAATGATAAATCAATAAAATAAATATCTTATTTTAGCATTAATTACCGATGGTAACTTTTCATCCGAAAAGATATTCTGGAAAACTCTGGAAAATTATATATAAAAGTTTACATTTTTTATCTTATGTAGGTCTATATCTTTTTTGGTAAAAAACTAAAGGAAATAATACTAAATGCACATAAACCAAAAAAAAGATCAAAACAACATATCGCCAATAGCACCAACACCCCTTTCAAATTGGGGGTGTTGATCAGATCATAAGTGTCTGATCACTCAGTTGTCAAGCGGTTTCTTGTTGGGACAATATTTGAGGGGGGGGGGGGGTCACTTTGATGACGTAGCACTTATTTTAACTTGTTAAACATGTGAACTGTAAGCTGTGAACAAGGTTTGTTTAAATTTGAATATGACATTTTCTTACAATGGACGCCAGATTTTGATCTAACGTTATCTATTTTTAATATTTATAAAAATGTCAACACTATAATAATAAAATGGTTCTAGTCAAATACTTTCAAAAATATAGTTCAACATAAGAATATTGTCGGGTTCGTTAGACTATTCAGCAGTGAAAGGGTTACAGCTCGGAGCCACCTGGTGACTAGATGTTCAGGTAGGTGCACGTGGGTGACACCAAGTGTGGGAAATATAAACTACGGGCGATGTTGTGTTAAAGCCTAAAACGTTACACCCTAATTACAAGTTATTATCACGACCTAAGCCATATACTACTATCATAAATATAAATGTATGTTATATTACCTATGTATACCACCATTTTCATACAGTATTGCCAGTTATTTCGTGCTATTTCGCGTTATTCATGTAATTAAACCTACCGTCAATTTGGGGGTGTGGCTTGAAGGTTGCAGTCCCATTGCCCGATTGAGTTTAGGGATTCCCCTACGTATTTCTTCAAACTGTCAATATAAACAAGTACGATTAGTGATGCGTAGTTTTCAAAGAGGTGTTTTAATCATCTAGTTTGACACAAAATGTTATTATCATACAATCTTAAAATAGCTGAAATTATATTATAGTATTTATTACCATTCACAAGCATACAACTTTGTTTTGATTATAATAAGCCTTAAGTTGGTTCGTTGCAGTAGATCTATATCGGCGCAAAAGTGCACATAATGCATACAGCCACTAGGCTCAAGATAGCGATATTCACACATCATTGGACATTGCAATGATGTATAACTGTCACTGTTTGATTGTCCACCCAGCTTACAGCATTAGGCTATATGTAAAAGTTATTTTTTTTAGTCTCTCCTGTATTCAGTTAGGCATCTTTTTTTGTGGGCTCAAAAACTTGTCAAATTTGTTAACATCTGGATGTGCAGTCACTTTTAGAGATGCTACTAAAATTCAAAATGGCTGCCTGAGCAGTAGATGTCGCTCGACCCAGTATTCCCAACGTTAATTGGATGTTGGGCCAGTGTGTTAGAAGGTGGACAGACATAAAATCAACATTGAGTCTTGTGTTTGATGGGACAAGACAGGAGTGTTGGGGCGTGTTTTATCAAAACGACACTGCGCCATGTTGGTGTTGATGCGATATAAGAGAAGGTGGCACGGCCCCCGGTCTTTTGTCACATGCTGACTAGAACTGTCTGTGAAGCACACTTATAATCCCCAGAGCCTACACAGAAAACATCATGTCGTGTCCATCCAATGATGTTCAAACTAATGTTGGCCCACCATGATGCCGTCACAAACTTTAAAATGTAATAATGGCTAAACACCTCGATGCTGGACCAGCTGGTCTTCAATCAGCACTAATTAACTATGCCCTGTTGTCCATACCAAGTCGGTAAAATTTGAGGCTGGATTTACCTGCCATGGTGTGAGCATCTGGAATTTGAGGCTCCAGAATCATGAGTGTCGCAACTATTTTTTCATTTCAAATTAACCCTTTCACGCCTTCATCCACTACAAGCTGCGAATTACTGTCGAATTTCTCAACTTCTAGTGGATAAAGATAACTTAAAGTGGGATGAAAAAAATGTACTTTGTTATTACTAAACAGTTGCAAGAAATTTTTTGCTCTAAAAGCTCTAGGTGTAGGAAATTAAATTATTTTTCACGGATGCAACACGATGCTTGGATGCATCGTGAGGGCTTCAAGGGTTTAGTGTATATATTTCAACTTCCTAATAAATTATTCTTATGTATTTTAACCCCACTCCCCTCGGGTGTCCACGCTAAATTGACACCTCAATGTGAAATAACAAGTGATTATTTTTTTCTAGAAATGATGCATGGGATGTTTGTCTGTGATTGCGGGATGTACATCATCTGTACATAAATTTTTTTTAAAGACCATAACGTATCAGCGTATCAGATTCTCGATTACCTGTTCTAGTGACATGTCACCAGGTCTTCATAATTTACTAGACCTGCTGATCTTTGTCACACTCTGCGAGAGAGGTCAACTTCATAATTTGTACGGGCGCAAAACTACGGGTTAAAATTTCTCGAAATTTAAATCGCTTTCCTAATGAAATGAGAATTGGAATTTTTAAATATTGTATCAAAATTTAAATGGCCGTCACTGATCAGATTCATAATTTTTTGTGGGCGCAAAAAAGTAAAATCTGGAAATGTGTGGGTGATTTTTTAAAAGTTTACTGAAATTTAGTTAAAAATCCGCTTTTTAATTATTTGTGGGCGCAGAAAGTCAAAACCTAATTTATGGATGGGGGATGCCATAGGACTTAGGCCTCATGTAAGTTCAAATGTTTGAGGGGAGGGGGGGGGGGGTCAAAAAAGCAACTATTTTGTCAAAAAGATTATTACCCTTTTAATCAAAATCAAAGATGATGGCCTTATTTTTTTGAGAGGCTAGGATGGGGGCTACATTTTTTGATAACAAACCATTGCTTTAGGCAGAAAAAAATACTTCATTCAGTGTGATAGCCTACCTGTTTCGCGGAATTGATAATACTTGTAATTTCGTAATCGATGATTGGTACCAAAGATCAATTAATCGGATGAAGTTTTTATGAGTACTGCTGCAGTTTAACCCTGGATTATTTTGTATCAACCATGGAGACCACAGGTTGTTTTTTCATTTCGAAATAATCATAAATGTCTTGGGTTTGCTCTATTCTGTTTCATTTGAATACCTGTTACCTGTTATGTGTACGGCCATATATTTTTAAAATTCTTTAGTGCGGGGATGGACTTTTAAGACTTCTAAAAGACTGTCTCCGTATGGCGGAAAGGTGTAATAGGCTTAAATATAATCTGACAAATTAGCAATAAGATTGTATAGGAGTAATGTATTCCATGACAATAAAACTAAGTGTTCAATATTGTGACTGTGGTAGTCTGTCTGTAATATATTTAAAATAATGTTAAACTTAGAAAGCTGTTACCCCTCATAATTGTTTGAATATTATTGATTAATAAAATCTATAATCGTAAATAGGTGTACTAAATGACTAATCATCATCGGTCACATCGCTGTCTTTTTTATTTTAAACGACTGGCCTTTGTTTTCAGCTGACATCAGCCTGGCAGAATGGGGCCGCAAAGCCATCGATTGTGCAGAGATCGAGATGCCTGGCTTGATGAGCATGAGGAGAGTGCATGGCGAGAGCAAGCCTCTTAAAGGTGCCCGCATTGCTGGCTGTCTGCATATGACTGTACAGACAGCAGTACTGATGGAAACCCTTCAAGCATTAGGAGCAGAGGTAATTTTGGAAAATTACTCTTCAGATCAAATAGTTATGTTAAACAACTGAATAGATCAAGCCCTTTGCTTTGTTGTCTCATGCATAATTGTATTCCTGTTGTATCAAGTGTGGCTTTTAGGCCTGCATTCAGCTAAATGTGATCTTTGTAGTGTTAAGATAGTCTTGTACCCCAATGTATGGTTTTAGTTTTACCAAATGGTTTGACTTGACAAAAAATGATTACTAGTAGTTAAGGAAACAATTTTGTACTTTTAGGTCCAGTGGTCCAGCTGCAACATCTTCTCCACTCAAGACCATGCTGCAGCTGCAATGGCTAAAGCTGGTATTCCTGTTTATGCATGGAAAGGAGAGACTGATGAAGAGTACATGTGGTGCATAGAACAGGTGACCTTAAGCTCTTGAAAAACTACTGTGTTTTCAGCCGGTAGCATCTGTAGCTGATAATTAAACTTTGTTAGATTTGTGAACAGAAATTGGGCACTAGTATACAGGCTTCGCATCATTTTTTATATATATATATATATATATATATATATAAATATAGATTATTATACTAAATGTCTTTGTAATGATCAGCTAGTTTTGTTTTTTAATTTGTGGTGGACAATGTTTTGATGGCTGGGTGCAGCCTTGGCAGAACCCTATTCATCTTGCTGGTATTCTTTCAGTTTTGTATAAAAGCGAGATCCTTTTTTCTTTTCAGACACTTGTGTTTTCTGACGACCGGCCATTGAATTTGATTTTGGATGATGGGGGTGATTTGACGAATCTTGTTCATGAGAAATATCCCAACTTCATGAAAGGTTTGGGCATTCCCTTTTAGTGTGAAGCTAATTTTTTGGTCTGTCCTTACTTCAGACATATTTAAGGCAATGGGAAATTATTGTAGCCATTTTTGGGAGATAGTAGCTTCAGTATCACCTGTGACTTTCTAAACCTTTTTTGGTGGTTATAAACAATATGAATGATGCAAGTAAACTGCTGTTGACTTAATTAATCCTTTGAATCCCTTGATGTATTTAAGTTTATCCATGACTTAAGTCAGTTTTGATTCCTCCATTTTTAGATATTAAAGGCTTGTCTGAAGAAACCACCACAGGTGTCCATAATTTGTACAAAATGATGAAAGACGGAAAGTTGAAAGTGCCTGCTATTAATGTGAATGATTCTGTAACAAAGGTAAGTGACGTTTTAGAATGAGACTTGCAAAACAAAACCATATTAATGTTATGCAACTATGTAAACTTGCATACTATGTATTTGACTCAGAAAAATATATATTTTTTAAGCAATTGTCCACAACTGCACAACACAAAATTCTCGCCATCGAAATAATGCATCAATGTGATTTACTAATAGAGCTAGACCCATTTTAATGAATGTGATATCTAAGTGTTTTATATTTAAACTTTGCAGAGTAAATTTGACAACCTCTATGGCTGCCGTGAATCTCTCATCGACGGGATAAAAAGAGCTACCGATGTAATGGTAGCAGGTAAAGTGGCGATGGTTGCAGGTTATGGTGATGTTGGTAAAGGGTGTGCCCAGTCTCTCAGGGCGTTTGGTGCTCGTGTTCTCATCACAGAGGTGGATCCAATCAACGCGTTACAGGCTGCAATGGAAGGTATTTGTCTAGTTGGATTGCTCTTAAATTTAAATATGTAACAGCTTTTCCTGTGATCTCTCGTTGTGTAAATCTACAACAAAAGAATAATGCATGTATACCTACTTATTTTTAGACTCTGGGCTGTGTTTCAATTTACCCTTTGAGTTAATGGTAATCACTATGTTGCATAGCTGATTCAGGTCTTTGCATTTAATTTTTTTTCTTTTCTTTGCAAAATAAAAACTATAAAGAGTAAATGTTAAGATTTGTTCCACTTTAAAAAGAAATTGAAAACGCTATATATCATTTTGATAATCCAGTGTGAATAACTAACTGATTATACCACTCTGCATCTGAAGTGCTACTCGCCCAGTAAAATTTGAGCTCGCCCGAAACAAGGGGCATTAAGCTGATTTTTAAAACTGTGCGCTTAAGAGAGTTAGAGTCAGCTGGTCTACCAGCCTCTTTCCCCCTGCAGCCTGATACTCCACATTAGAGGTGCTGCTGGAGTACAAAGTTCTAATTCAACTTGGCCTAAGTCTTAAGACGTGTTCAATCAATGAAAAATTGACAAAAAACTAATGACTCGTAAACAGGACATGTGAACATATAAATTATAATGACATATATGGACATATGTAATCCTTTAATTGGCAGTTTAATTATTTAGTAGTGGGCGTTAATTAAATTATACTCTGTGTGACATCCTTTACCAAGGTTTACATTTAGTTGCAGGACATAGATATTTGTTTACATGTCATACACTGCACGTGTAGGCCCTATGTGACAACACGTGTACTCGCCAACAAATGCAGGCGTGCGCACGCATGTCTGTTACAATTGACCCTAAAGGGGGGTGACACAATTGACCAATTGCTCAGACAAGTGCCGCATACTTAAGAGCTCAGTGCACCGGGTCAGCGATGCATACACATGTAGGCCTGCCGACTCCAGGCAGTCATCGCGTTGATCCGCCACTCTTTTAGAATTTGTCAGGTCACGATTGCGTGACATGAACTAATAGTAAAACAAATCCATTGTGACAAATCATTATTTTTCACAGCAGACTACATGTTTAAATTACGGAAAAATATGCACTCGCCAAGCAGGGCGAGCTCGAGGGGGCGAACTCGCCCGTTTTTTTTCCTACTTGCATGGGCGAGTGCCAATCAGGCACGCTGTAATTAAAAAATAGTTTGGTACAAAGACTTATCGGGAAATTACCTTTTTCAAAACTTACAATGGCAAACTAATCTATGTTTTGGAATCCCGTTCCTGTATCTTAGCATATTCGTCTGATTTTTTCCATACAGGCTATGAGGTGACAACTGTCGAAGAGGCCTTGAAAGAAGCTAGAATTTTTGTCACGTCTACGGGCTGCAAAGACATCATCAAAGGGGATGCTTTCAATCGAATGCTGGATGATGCCATTGTCTGTAACATAGGCCACTTTGACTGCGAGTTGGATGTTGCTTGGCTGAATGAGAATGCAGTGAAGGACACAATCAAGCCTCAGGTGAGTAATCGCCTAGAACCCAATCTTAGTTTAATGTTGGGACAGCATTGCAAATAGTGAACCCTGTTATTGTTGGCTGGGTGAAGATATAATCTTAGCCACTCTCTACACCTTCACAGGTCGTCCGGGAATACCCGGAGGGTTAACAAGTTGTTTTTTTCCGCAAAAAGATTTCGGGTAGACTGAAATATTAAGCCCTAGAACACCGGAGCTATTCAATTTTAATTTTCAGTGACTTGAACTTGTGTATCACTGTAGCGAGACACAACTTCAAGTGACTGAGAATTTGTGAAATTTGAGTCTATCCTGTATACCGTTTCAAGATTAAAGACACATTACTTTTAACTGGTTATCAGGGCTTATGCAGGTGCTAATGAAAACAATTTCTACTGTAGTCGACATAAGTGTTCCAACTGCTAATGGTTGAACTTCTGTGACATTATAATTGCAGGTGGATCGCTATACATTGAAGAACGGCAGGCATGTGATCATATTGGCAGAAGGACGACTGGTGAACTTAGGATGTGCAATGGGTCATCCTAGTTTTGTTATGAGCAACTCTTTCACAAACCAGGTGTTGGCTCAAATAGAACTCTGGACAAAGATTGAAAAATATCCCCTTGGTGTTCATGTCCTTCCAAAAGAAGTATGTAATAATAGCTGGTTTGGCTGTTTTTGCCAATGAAATTTAATTAAAATCAGTAGTCCCATTGTTGTTACAAGATGTGTAACTTTAACAAGCTTTGGGTTTAGCAAAAAACTTCATTGATAAATTATATAGTTGGTTGTTTAGGTATCTTTTGTATTCAAATTATATAGTTGGTTGTTTAGGTATCTTTTGTATTCATTTCTGCAATAAATGTATCCGAACAGCTGGTTTTATTCTGTATAGAAAGATAATTTTGATGCTGATGCTCTTGAAAACGTGTTGTTAGACATCACGCATGTCTATACAAAAGTTTCAGCAAGTTATTTTTACATTTGTAATGAAATTAAGTTACACCATTCTATTAACTTGTGATCACTCTTTTCTGATGAAATTTGGTCACTTCATTTTAGTGTTACAAGTTATCTAAATCAAACCTGTTTTTTTCTATTTCAGCTGGATGAGGAAGTTGCAAGATCACATCTAGAACATTTGGGAGTGAAGCTGACCAAACTTAGTAAAGAACAATCTGAATACCTGGGTATTCCACAATCTGGACCTTTTAAACCTGACCATTATCGTTATTAAAAAATTTATGTTTTTGTAGGTTATTGTGACTATGTTCATGTTAAGATTGCCATATTCAAAATGGCCATAAAACTATCCTTGGGTTTATGTTCTGTGACCCCCTAGAGCCTCCGAGCTATCCAATTAAAATGTCCCTTGAAGCAGTCTTGCTTCCACAGCTTCAAGTGACTGAAAATTACTTTCATTTGTGTAAACATTACACATGGGGTTATTAAAACCTGATAAATCAGGGGTTCAGTGTAGTCGCAGAACACAAACCACTATAGTTTTAGCTGATTCTACAGGAAATTGTTTTTAATGTTAGTATCAATGTTTAAGCCTTACTCAGCATATTTCAGTCCATCACTGAATCAATGTGAATTTTAAGCTGGCTTATACATTAGTGAATTGGTGTTTACATGAAAGATCTGTATTTTAAATCAATTTAAGTTATGGGAATCAATTGTTCAAGAACTTGTCATGGAGGTGTTCACGGATAACACAAAACATTGAACAAGTTTGCTTTATTGCTGGTCCAGTCGCAGGCCAGTAGCCATCATGGGGCAGCCTTTTCACTTATTTTATTACTAGATTTTTAGAACTTTAGGTTCTCAATTTTGGCTTTGCCTTGTGTCTGGTCTGTTCCTATCATGGTTGCAGCCCTGCGTCTGCGATGGTTGCCCAATATTACAGCAACATTTTGTCCCCTTGGATATGAAAGGGTGTATCTGCCACGTGGCAGATACACCCTTTCATATCCAAGGGGACGATTTGTTCATCGTCTGGTGTTTACCGGGTTCTTCACAAACTTGTCATCAGAGGCCTTGCTTCTCCACATTCTTGTCATTATAAGATTACACTATTTTTTTATGAAGATATTATGGGTGGGTGTTGTGTGGTATGGGGGAGACTTAGTAAAGGCACAGTAAGTACATGCCGACTGTCATGTATGGGGCACCGTATGAAAGTTTTGTATGCACAGATTGTATGCTCTACGTAATAAAGAATGCGCTGTCAAGACTTTTGTGAATTTTTGGTAAGTGCCATTGGTGCAATTTCGTTTGCGCAACTAATTTTCTCAAAAATGTGAACATTATTAGTATGTTATTAGAGAATACACCCAAGAATGTCTGCTAATGGTCCACTTGGATGAAGCTTCATCCAGAAGTGTCCCAACAAATTAGCAGGTGCCATGATTGTTGGTACCAGTCTCATGGTTTAAGTGTGGTTCACCCGGATGGCATCTCTATATATCCATGTTGTACAAAACACTCCCGTTTCCTGACAGAAAATCAAATATCTGTTTCCATGAAAGATTCGTAAAAGGTGTTACTGATGGAGCCTTTAAATAGCACTAACGAAAACAACGTGGGATGACCATGTTGGTATGGGCAGGTATAAATATTTTTTTAATCTTGTTGAAGACACAAGAAATCAATGCTGGGCTGTCCGTTCTTTTCCAAAACATATCCCTGGAACCACTTGTCAGATTGTATTAAAATTTTGCTCGCCACACCTGGGGTTCTAGATCTGTTTTTTTGTCAAATTGAAAATAAGACTTCATTCTGCAATTCTTCACAATAAGCCAGAGCTAAACCATTATATGAAACAAAACGTGAGGTTTATTGGAAAAATGCACCCTTGATAATATCAACTGAAATTAAAAAATGGCCGAACATGTCGAAAATTGAATATACCTGGCCAGCTTTCCCACTTTACCTACGGGTAGTCTATAATAAGACTCTGTGCGATACAGAAAATCAGGTGCGCGGATATTGATATCGCATCAAATGTTCCAATGCATCTCTGTTTTGAGGAGTCTTGTATATTAACTGATAATACAAGTTCACATACCCTTGGAAAAAAAATCAAGGTTGATCCAAGGTCCTAAATGGTCACATTTGACACCACTTTTGCCAATACGCTGTGCCAATACTCTGTAAGACCACTAAAACGAATATACATTTAGTACACGCGTATTTAGCTGAACATGACTGCCACAGCTTCGTTTTCGGTCGCACATAGCCTATATTTGATAAAATCAAGATTGCAGGATATAGCCATATCCTCTTTTTCAGTCGCATATGGAAACTGATAATGCCAATAGAATCGCAGACCCGAACAACTATTAATGCCAGGTTTAAAGGCATTTGTAGCTGAAAATAAGAACGATTTATTAAAATTGATAAAATTAAGATGACTGCCATAACCTCGCTGACAATGCAGACCCCGAAAATCAATATATGCAAGGTTTTAAAGGGACGCAATAGGGCTGAAATCATCAAAAAAGCAGTGATTTTATTTTGGCTTCATATGTAAACATGTCGATAGACTAGAACTGCAAAATTTTTAAATTTTTGTGATGGGCATTTACCAGGGGTAACAATAGTTTTTTTGCTTAGGCCTGTCGACACTTGGACCCCCAAGGCGGAAAATAACAAAATCCATATCGTTCTTTCCAGTTTTCCTACACATCCAGACATCGCACTACAGAATGTAATTGGTAGGATAAAAATGACTCGCTAAATTGAGATACTGATCCCATTATCACGCTCTCGGCACACTTCGGGTACTAGGGTTCCACAAACGTGTGGCATATATGAATTGTTCCAACACGGAGGCGTGATTATTATCAGATTGTGGACCAGGAGGGGGGGTGGAAATATAATTTACACTAGCTGCCATGAACCACTAATGAAAGTAGGTGATATCTCGACCAATCCGATGGCCATAATTATGTGGTGTCGGTGATCAGAAAAAAGTCCCCCCTCCACAAATTTTGAATTGGCCCAATCCGATAATGGTGTTGGGTGCTGAGGATGTAGTTGCCGCAACATAAGGGGTGCGGATCAAGTCGACAGCGATATAATAATGGACCGTAGGCTACCCGTACCCCCTCCCCCCTGGGGATTTTTCACGGTGGTTATTTTTGAAGTCTGAATATGGACCTATTGAAAGCCGGTTGTTTGCATTCAAGCTGTTAGGGGCTAAAATATGCAAATTAGGCATCCTTAACCGAAAATCCAGTTTCAAGCAATATCTCGGAAACTAATCAAGTTAGAATCCTGAAAATAGTGTCTTATCATACGGTTTTCATGGTCAAAGAATGCAATAAAATATATCTAATTTGGATCAGAATGATAAATTAGCATAAAATATGCAAATTAGGCAGAGATTATGCAAAATCCAGTTACAAATAATATCTTGGAAACTAATCCAGTTAGAATCTCTAAAAAATGCAAATTAGCTAATAATAAGTATTATAGAAAATCAGGTTTCAAGCAATATCTCAAAGACCAATCAACTTCGTAAAAAATAAAATGTCTATACTCCAATTTTTGTGGTCAAGCTTTCATCTTAAAACATTTTAAAAGAGTTCTAAAATGCCCACATTTCATGTAAAATGTAACATTTCCACTGCTATTTGTATACACACATGCAGTTAAGGCGTTGTGAAATAGAAATTCGTATTAAAAGACAAAACTCAAAACCGTATTATCGCCACAGACGACCTCCCACTAAGCCTCATGACCTCTCTGCTAATACCCATGACCAATTTAACGTTTATTTTTTAAATAATATTGATCTTTTAATACAGCAGTAGACCCTACTTTGTCTTTAGGCCTACTATGTTAGGGTAACCCTATAACCCTGATCTCGTGAAGTTACTTTTTATTAAACTGACACCTATCTGCTGTATAATTATTTTGGTTCGAACAACTATACTTACGATAATACCAAAATGTGTTTTTATTGTTATTTTCTTACGTTGGATTTTTCATGGCTACCAGCATGATATATTAGCCTATATGATAGCCTGATAACACATTCATAAAGTGACCAATAAAATAAGCATGTCTGTAGCATTTTTGTATTTCATTCTGGTGCCAATTCAGAAGTCTAGGCTTCTTAATTATAGTTCAATTATAATTATATATCAACATGTATATTAGGGATATCGGGAATTGAAAATAAACACATCGCCCGAACATATCGTGCACCTTCTGAATGCCAGAAACTATGGCGCTCGTTTTTTTCAGACAAAAGTCTTATTAGGAACATGGGTCTGCATAATTATTAGAAAGGTTGCGTACAATATGAATACTAGCTGGTCATAACAAATTATTTAGAGCATTAAAAAAAGACAAAAACGTTTAGACCTATTTACAAGCACCTAGCGTTGCACCTGCTAATAATTAAATCAGCGAAATATATCGGGACATGCTTTGAGTATGAGTCACATGTACTCAAAAACTCGTCAAAAAGACAAAAATTTTGTGATTTTTGAAATAAGTATTTTATGCCCATACCTTGTAAATGCCATTGACATTATGAAACTATTATTTAATCACGCCTTGGTTAAATATAACTGACTTGTAATTTGGGAGTTAAGGGTTACTACATGTAATAATAAACTCTTATTTGTTAATTTAAGTTATTTTTTTATTCACATAGCATATTCTACTAACATAACTAAGGTGATTTTAGTTTGTAATCCTAGAGTATAGAGTTGAACAAATAGATACAACCAGTCTTTTCTGATATTAAATTTACTGTGTAAAATGTCCCATTAATTGTTCTTGTCCTAAAATCTTAAGCCAAACTAGCAGATATTGAATACATATATAATAAGGTGTCTAAAAATTATTTTCTTCAACAATCCCGCCCATGGGGTGGGGGTTGGGGATGTTTTTCAGACGTGTACTTTGGGATTTAAAGGGTCATTATATATTATGATGAACTCCATATTTGTTATTGTTTTTTTTACTTTCTGGTTACATAACATCTTGTAGTAACATAACTAGTGTTTATTCCATGGAACACATACCTGAAGTTAAAAAACGATGTCTAATGGGAAATTAAATTTACCTCCTAAAATTCAGGGGGTATTTATGTTTGATGACCCGTTATTTTTGCCAGCCCCAATATTTTGAGTGCAAACAAGCAGATATAGCATAGATAAATAATAAGGTGTTTAAAAAAATTGTCCTAAGAGGGTTTATATATTTGGTTTTCATATACACGTAGCATCGGAGGCGTGAAATTTGGGATTTAAAGGGTTATTACATGCATTAATGAACCCCATATTTTTTTTTTTCAATTTTAGTTTTATATAACATCTTTTAACAAAACTAGTATTTAATCCTTCCAATAAATACCTGTAGTTAAAATAAATATAAGCAACATGCCTTTTAGTAAATCAAATTTACCGCTTAAAATTCAAGGGGGTACGTATGTTTGATGACCCAATATTGTTCCTGTCTCAATATTTTGAGTGCAAACAACCAGATATTGAATGTATATTGAATAAGATGTCTAAAACTTATTGTCTCCAAATATCTCGCCCCGGAGAAGGGGGGTGGTGAGGGTTTTCATATTTGATTTTCATGTAAGCGTAGCAAACGATATGTGGAATTTGGGATTTAAAGGGTTATTACATATATTAACGAACCCTATATTCATTATTATAATTAATATTGTTTCACATAGCATCTTCTTATAACATAACTAAGGTTTAGTTCTTGGAATAAATAACTGCAGTATATATATTAATCATTTTAATAAATTATAATTACCGCTTAAAATCCAAGGGGGTACATATGTTTGATGACCAAGTATTTTTTCTTGTCGCCATATTTTGAGTGCAAACAAGAAGATATTGAATGTATATTAAATAAAGTGTCCAAAAATGATCGTCTTCAAATATCTCGCCCCGGAGAAGGGGGTGGGGAAGGTTTTCATACTAGATTTTCATGTAAACGTAGCAAACGATATGTGGAATTTAGGATTTAAAGGGTTATTATATATATTATTGAACCCCATATTATTTTATTTTTTCATTTCACATAGCATCTTCTCGTAACATATCTAGTGTTTAATCTTTGGAATAAAAACCTGCAGGTGAAAAAAATATACTTTTTTAAATTTAAATATACCACTTAAAATTCAGGGGGGTGTACATGTTTAATGACCCAATAATTTTTATGCCCCAATATTTTGAGTGCAAACAAGCAGATATTGAATAGTCATATAACAAGGTGTCCAAAAATCACTGTCTTCAAAAATTCCTAGGGGGGAAGGGGGGGGGGTGGGGGGTTCATATTTGGCCCATGGCCTATAAGCCACTGTTAACATCCCGTCATAGTGTCTGTGATCTTCACACCTACGACTAGCTAGCAGTAATTGCAACCGGCAACGAATGTTTTCTTTGGTCATGAAAAGGAAGTTATATAATATTTGGTTTCTAGAAACACATAATTTGAAGCTATGTACTTGCGTATGCCTGCAGGCGCGCCTGATAATAACGGCAAATACAAATGATGTCATTTAGAAAGGCTGTGGCTAATTACATTTTTTAATAAGGACGAAGGTTTAGTGTAAATGTTTGAGGATATAACATAATAACAGAGCCAAGTAAAATATTACACTTGCTTGAACACATGTCCCACGGGTTTGTTGGTTATTTACTTCTTAATAACACAATGATTTCAATGATATCGTATTGCGTGCTGGCAGAGTTTGTCCATCGATAAGCCTGTGATACTTAATTCGGTCCATTTTCTGCAAATTTCGTTATTGTATTTTAATATCATGGATTAGGCATTTCAATATTATATTAGGATATCACGTATTGAAGTTATGGCATTGTATGATATTGTATTATTATTTTATTTTTCTATTATTTCAGAATGTCAAAATATTACATTAAATTAGAGGATGTGGCAGTTTAACTGGGGGATATGATATTTTTATGTTGGCATTTGTGATTTTAATATCAGGATATAGTCAGGGCCCATTTTTCAAAAAAGTGCTTTCTTAAAGTTTGTAAGGCATTTTTTAGTAGAATTTGTCATGCAGTTGTTTTTACACAATTCGGATATGCTGATTTCAAATCTGCCCCATGCCAAGCTCTATTCTGTCTTTTTCCTACTCACATTTAAGAAACAAAATGGCCGCCAAAATTTGTGAAAATGTCACAACTGTACATCACGGCTCGGCTCACAATGAACACAAAAACATCATTTCGGTGTCTAAAATAACATTTTTGGGGTCAGGAAATTCAGTTATAATGTTTCCGAAGGTCATGTAGCTATCATTATTATTAAACAGTGGCCGCTAGAGGGCAAACTCCAAAATGGCCGCCACTTCAACGTAATGTGCCTTAACTTTGCTTCCAAATAACGTAGAAATGTGTTTTCGGTGTCTATATATAGGTTTCTCACACCAAGGAAACCAATTCAGAACCGCGATAACGTCTATTATCAATATTTTACAAAGTTATGGGAAACAAAACAAATGTTGTGCCAGAAAAACGACACATTGTAGTACAGTGTAATAATTTCTTTAAAAGCCATTTTTTCACATTCAGAAGCCGAGAGAACCAACATAAGAGGCATTTTGTAAGAATGTTTTGATTACTGACAAAAATATTTTATGATTGCTGATTACTGCCTATCACTAGATAACCTGTCGCTCACCATATATCTGCTCTAGGTCTATTGGTTTGTGGCCTATGTGATATCCACCTGTAACGTTCTTTTTACAGTAGATAATAAATCAATTAAATATATATATATTTTGCTGGTCAAAACGTGCACATGACATAAACAAATATGATTGACATTTTACATATTAGAATCATCTTTGGTTTTATATTTTTGGCCAGAAGATATACCATACAATAGCCAGGTAATGCGGTGATAACACAATTTTCAGACAAATATAAATGAACGACTCAGATATCCACACAGAAAGGTAATGTACACATATATCTACTCATATAACTTAAAACAAGGATGGGATAGATGATGTCACTGTCAATAACAATGATAACATACAGTTACACGATATCGAAAATATGTAATTTAGTACAGAAGTTGAGTTATATATTATGTTTTGAACATATGAGGTTAATGGTTGAGGACACCCAAAATCCAAACAGAGCAGTGAAGATGGAGCTAGATACAAATTTCATTTCCTAGGGCTCATTTGCTCATTTGATAGGGTAATGCTCATTTGATAATGTTGAATATATTGATTATGAACTTTTTATGAATATACTATGAACATACACTTCAAACGTCTTCAGACGATGTTAGTAACTGTCCCTACTGTTGCCAACTCAATGCTATATTGTGTCATAAACATGTCCCCAGAGATTATTGGGTACACTGTTGCAACAAGATAGGATGCAGAATATGTGGTAATTGGGGTAATATACATTGATACCGTTTGTTACACGATCAGGATGTTTTCACATAAAATACAGAAACGTTCTATTTGTGGTCGTGATATGGTGGGATGTGTATTGAATCAGTAGGTTCTGGTCATGCATAGTTCTAAGCTCTTACTCTCAAATAGTATACAATTGCTCAATAGGTTCAGTTTGGCAGGAGGTATAAATGTTAGAAACAATAAGTCTTACTATATATAAAGTGATGACATTATATGATAGATGTGAAGAGATTTAGGCCCCTAATAACCATGGGTCTCCTCCAGACATAGCAGAATAATTCTCGTTAACATAGAGTATCTATTACTTTGATTCTTTTTCAATCAACATTGATTGCTCGTCTAATAATCTATGCAAGACACATGATTGAATGCTACATCGAAAAACAGTTCCATTCAGACTCTATATTACATGAATGAATATATTACAGATAAAGCACAGAACCAGGGAGGAGGGCAATGCAGTTTTAGTTTGCAGAAATATAATAAATTCAAAGTTCAAATTCGCCATTTTTGGTAAAGATGTCAAGTTCATTCAGCCATTTACGGAAAATGTTATTACGACAATCAAACTGTCAGATACGGACTATGTGGTAGTCGTAGGAACTGATGTAAACTTGCTCATTCTGTTTTCAAAACTTTCTCATCCAATAATAATGCTTAGCTGTGTTAACCTAGAGCTGGTAACATGTATCGTGAAATATACCATTCAATCGTCTCCAAGGCTTCAGCATCAACTCTAAAATCAGTATCTGACAATTTCTGTATTTTATGTTAATCTGCATGAAAACATCCTGATCGTGTTACAAACGGTATCAATGTATATTACCCCAAGTACCACATATTTTGCATCCTAATCTTGGCACAACAGTGTACCCAATAATCTTGTTTCGGGGACTTGTTTATGACACAATATAGCATTGAGTTGGCAACAGTAGGGACAGTTACTAACATCGTCTGAAGATGATGTATGTTCATAATACATTCATAAAAAAGTTATAATTAGTTTTTTCAACATTACTCTAGCAAATGAGCATTACCCTAGGAAATGATATTTGTGGATAGCTCCATCTTCACTGCTCTGTTTGGATTTCGGGTGTTATCAACCATTAATCTCATATGCTCAAATCATATATATGTCAACTTCTGCACTAAATTACATATTAAATTACATATCTTGTAACTGTATGTTATCATTGTCATTGACGATCACACCATCTATCTCATCCTTGTTTTAAGTTAGAGGAGTAGATATATAATGTGTACATTGCGTTTTTTTGTGGATTTCTGAGTCGATGGTTGTGACATTATTCGTTCATTTATATCATTTTATTCTGTCTGAAAACTGTGTCATCAACGCATCACCTGGCTATGCTATGGACTTTTTCTGGCAAAAATATAAAACCGTAGATGATTCTGTTATGTAAATTGTCAGTCCGATTGGGAAACATATTTACGTGATGTGCACGTTTTGACCAGCAAAATATATAAAGTGGATTATACTAACAGAACGGAACATGTATGCGTGTCATCATTGTCATGGCTATGCAGACGACCTTGATGGATCAACTTTATGTTTTTCTCAAACCTAGTATAGGGTTTTGCCCAAGGGTGCCACCCGTGGCCAATGGTCATTTCAATTACCTTAATTTATTTATTCTCTACTGTAAAAGCACGGTACAAGCGGATATCACAAAGGCCACAACCAAAAGGCCTAAAGCAAATATATGGTGAGCGACAAGTTATCTAGTGCCGGGCAGGGATCAACAATCATAAAATATTGTTTTCAGTAATCTAAACATTCTTACAAAATGCCTCTTACATTGGTTTCCCTCGACTTCTGAATGTGAAAAAATGATTTTACATAAATTATTACACTGGACTACAATACTTCGTTCTTCTGACGCAACATCTGTTTGTTCCCCATAACTTTGTGAAATATTGATAATAAATGTTATCGCGGCTCGGAATTGGTTTCCTAGGTGTGAGAAACCTATATGTAGACACCAAAAACACATTTCTACGTTATTTGGAAGCAAAGTTAAGGCATATTACGTTGCAGTGGCGACCATTTTGGATTTTGCCCTCTAGTAGCCACTGTTTAATAATAATTGTAGCTATATGACCTTCGGAAACATCATATCTCAATTCCCTGACCCCAAAAATGTCATTTTAGACACTAAATGGTGTTTTTGTGTTTATTGTGAGCCAAGCCGTGATGTACAGTTGTGACATTTCCACAAATTTTGGCGGCCATTTGTTTTTGAATTTTGAGTAGTAAAAAGACAAAATAGAGCTTGGCATGGGGCAGATTTGGAATCAGCGTACCCGAATTGTGTAAAAACAACTGCATGCCAAATTCTACTAACAAATGCCTTAACAAGTCAGAAATTTCAAAAAATGGGCCCTGACTAATATAGGATAGTTTAACGTAATGATATTTTATTATAATGTCGGATTATGATATTTGAGTTTGTTTAAACATATTTATTTTTCGATTGGAACAATACAAAATAAATTTAACACAAGGCTCCTTTCGAAGAGGCAATATTCTGTGGAGGTTGTAGTAACATAGTTCAAATAGGCACTAAGGGCAAACGTATTGTGATTATAAAGTTTAGCTGGTGAAATAAAGCAGTCAACCTTATGATAAAAGGGAAAATCTACCACTCGATCTTAAAAAGATAACCCAGCTCCCATAACATTTTCATTACTAAAAGGGGTCCGAATATCACTGCCGTGAGGCGATTTTTACATTTGAATATCGAACCTAATTGGATAAATTCAGATCATTCCTAACCTCACTAAGCATATGTTCAAAGTAGCTTGGGGGCTTACGATGTAATCCAGGAATTATCTTGCTTCAGTTTTATAATCATAAACAGTCATTTATGAACACTCATTTATATGATTTGAATTATATTGTTTTAGTTGTATATGCTCAGTGCTGAAATAAACATTTACTGTTTTAGATGTCACTAAATTAACAACCGATCATGATATATGATGTAATGGTATATATATCACTTTGATAAATGTCGTTCCCCATTGTTTGACCATTTGCACACGGATTGGTGTTTGTGTCTCTTTGCCAGCCATAAATAGTATTACATTTTTTTATTATTTGACATTTGACATAAATGATTTGACATTAAAACATATATTGAAAAACGTACCAAATACACACGGTAATAACATAATATTATGTAGGCCTACAATGGGAGAAAAATTGCAGCATATGATAATGCGAGTACGAAACCCGAATCTGGCACAAGGCTGGTACACCGTCTGAAACGTGGGTCCAAGTCAAACCCGAATCTTCTCAGTTTGCTGCGAGCTGTCCTCAAAGAAGCAGGTCTTGGAACATTCAAGTCAAAAAAGAAACTCTAGGAGCTAAGACTGTTTGCAAAGGATAAGATACGGTGTAGTGGCGCAATGCGAAGAAGGACTGATTGCAAATATGTGAGATAATTCTTCACCCCATAGCCGCAGATACAGCGAATGATTATGAACTCTAACCCAAAAATGGCTCAAAGTCGCATGATTGCTGTCACATTTCAAAGTATGGTGATTAGCTCATGAAAAGTCAGTTCGCTCACAGTCGATCTAAATTTGCCTTAAAGGGACATGCCCAGGTCTAAAATCATCAAAAAATCGGTGATTTTATTTTAGCTTAAAAATATGACCATATCATGTAAACATGTTCATAGACTAGAACTGCAAAAGGTTTTTAATTTTTGTGCTGCGCACTCACCAGTTAGGCTAGATATAGAGACGAAATTCCCCTATTTCTTATTTTTGACATGGCTGTCAATAATTAGAAATCAGGAATTTCGTCTCTATATTTAGCCTAACTGGTGAATGCGCAGCACAAAAATAAAAAAAAAACTTTTGCAATTCTAGTCTATGGACATACATCATATGGTCATATTATTAAGCTAAAATAAAATCACCGATTTTTTGATGATTTTAGACTTAATGGTGTACATTGTGGCGAGAAAAGTGATAATGTCTTCATATATAACCTGCCATTCTGGGACATGAAGCCGATTCAATCCGCTCAATAACATAATTATTTTCTCATTGTCACAAAGCGAACCTAACGATCGACTCAGCCAGGGGACCGGGCATAGCCTGAGTAGCGGCGGCCCAACCGACACTTTTAAGTGGCTCGTACAGCTCAACAACGCGTGAGCAGCAATTAATCTGTCATAGGAGAGCATAATTGTGTTTGTCGGGCATTATCATCTGAAAAGCTATAAAAGATGCATAATTTGTTTAAAAATGATAATTTGTTTAAAAATCTTTTGTTAGCTTTAATAAATATATTATTTATATGAGAAGACCATTTCAGATTGGAGGTAAAAGTCAAGCTAAGATGGCTATGCTCAACAATGGTTTTGATGTCAACGTTCATAAAAGTAACGGGGGAGGTACCATGGGTTTTGGATCAATTGAAGGTACCAGTTTTGGGGCACTGAATGTCAGTAGCCGAGAGGCCACCCAGTCCTCCATTTCCATCAAATCTTTGTTAAAAGCATTTGTGCATTCTTCCATTGTGTCTACAGACGTGTAAATAATGTTATTTTAAGAAATATAGATTATGATAGATCCAATTGTTTCAATTGGGACATTTACATTATAACAATTTATATTTGGGCAGATTAAACTGAAAAACCCCCACAGAAAATGGTTTGTAAATTTGAGGGTACATGCCCAACCCTTTAACCGCCAAATTACTCAATCTGCATTTTCACCCACTTGAAGTTGTGTCTCGCTGACGCGATCCACAACTTCAAGTGAGTGAAAATTATTCAGATTTGACTAAATGGAGGTCAACTGTTTTCAAATATTGCTGATTGACGTCACATTTTATCTTTAACATATTTAAAATGTCGTACTTAATGTGCTAATAAAAAAGAAAACCCGAATATATATGCGACACCGGCGGTTAAATGGTTGAGCTCAATTTTTCTAGATTTCTCGCCGTAATACAGCTCCAAAGTAATTTCCAGTAAGATGGACTAAGTTTGTCAATATTACATTCTGAGTCGATTTATTTAGCCACCATGCAGCTGCACGCCTATTAAGTTGTAAGCGTGTTGTTAACATCATGCAGCACTAAATCGGCACTAAACCGGCACTAAATCGGCTAATTTTGGTATAGTCCATAAAATAGATATAGGCCCTGGATAGACATTTATTGACGACGGAAGTTTATTATGTAGACGTATGCGTCATTAAAAGGAACAGTACATTATATTTATTATATATACCATGTTAATGATACAATACATGATAGATATTTGTTTCCCGCACCAAAACCAGAGATAAAATAGCTGCTATATTATTATAAATAGTAGCAAAAAAGACACTGGAAAGCGTAGGAACCATTAGAATATATAAAAGTTGATATCTGCATGGAGTATATGAAAACAATAAAAAGACATAAATGACATGTTTCAGTAATTATACGTACAAAATATCCGAAAATAGATTATGTCAGCAAAGTACATGTATTAAACCCTTTAACCGCCGGTGCCGCATATATACGGGTTTTTCATTTTTTATTAGCACATTAAGTACCACATTTTAAATATGCTAAAGATAAAATGTGACATCAATCAGCAAGATTTGAGAAGAGTTGACCTCCATTTTGTCAAATCTGAATAATTTTCATATAATTGAATAATTTATATACAAGTTGATATAAAAGAAGTACGTATAAAAAATGTAATAATTTAAAAATATTATTTGACATGATGTGTCTCAGCACATAGGCGTATATCGACTTACACATACGTCCTTAAATTAAAGTCGCACAATGAGCATAAAATGCATCGGCTGGCGTTAGCTCAAGAAGCCATTGCATAGACGAGTGACGTGGCGCTCATCTTCAGATAATTTTCAGATAATTACGGATAAACCCCTTGTTTTCACAAGCCTTGTGATTGGCGACTTTCGTTTGCATTTTAAACGGACGGACACATAATGAATGAATGGCGTTTCGCCTCACTTTTGTGCACATACAGGCTAAACTGAGTCAGGAGAAGCTCTCTCAAGACACGACTACCCTAACATTACAAACACAGAATTCGAAGAGGTAGGAAATGAAATGAATGGGGTTTTAGGCCACCTTTGTACACATGTAGGCTAAACTGGGCCAGGAGACACTCCTGAGGATGGTGAGATGACACTGCCCTCCAGACACAGAATTCGAAATTCGAGCCCTGGCGGTCTGAGGCCGAGCACGCTACCTCTCGGTCACGGTGGCTCCCCACAATATTGAATCATCACGAGTGTGCGGGGAAGAAACATTTTGTTTCTTTGAAACTTGAATGCCAGAGCGGGCTCCAAACTCACAATCTCCGACTTTCCAAGCAGGTAGGTTTAACCACTGCAGCAGGGCCCCCGCCCTTCCTGGCGGTATGAGACCGAGTAAGCTGATTCCGCTGAGACAAGAGGTTATAATAGAACAAATAACTAGGGGAAGGTGGGGCTAAAAGTCACGAAAATAGAAAAGATCTCATATTTCATGTGTTCAATCAGAACCAGTTTGGCTATGGCAAGGCATAGGCACTTATCTCAGCTACGCAACGTAAATACCTTTGAAACGAACATTAAGCAAAACTGCTAAAAAAACGTTGTTTGTCCTTGTTGGTGAGCTTGTGATATTTAACCCCAGTATGGGGTTTAATGTCACAGCACCGGGGCAAAAAGTCACAGTGTATGAAGGTAACGTTACAGTGAGGCTAGATGTCACAAGGAATGAAGCAACTGGGGTAAAAAGTCACATTATTGACATCGAAAAAAATGAACAGGACGTAGTAGGCCTATTTTGTCAAATTACGGGACAGCGTCCTTGTTGTTTTGTCCTTTACAACCATTTATTGTGAATTACATCCTACTTTATTGTCACGTATTGGACGGAAACATATATTCCATAATATATGCATTTAGATCATACTGTTTTTTTGTTATCTTCATGCTACTCTGGAAACGCCTTAGCAGCTTGCAGATGACATCTTTTAATGGGTATCTGTACAGATATTTCGCCTCAATGAAAACTAGAAGGGTCTAGTTTTTTGTGAACAAAAAACTGGAGATGTCTCCCCTCCAGCAGCATAACCATAAAGGTTGAGAGCTAATTCTGTGAAACTCAATGACCTTGACCTCCTTTGTTTTCACCGAGCTGGCTAATACAATGAAGTATGGGAGAGGGGGTCTTATATACCCTTCTTTTCACCGAGTGACATCACTGCGTTTCACAGAATGAAGTATGGGGGAAGGGGTGTTATATAACCTTGTTTTCACCGAGTGACGTCTCCGCGTTTCACGGAATAGATGTAGTGTCAATGGCTTTTGTAATTAATGTTATTAAATGGCTCCTGTGGACAGTAGAGACGATGTATTAAGCGGAATTTATTCCGTTTTGGTGCGAAACACTTGTCAACACTCCCAGCAAACACGACGTTGACCCAATGCTGGTCCAATGCTGGCCCACCATCTGCGACGCTGGCCCAGCATCAAACCAGCACTGGTTTAACGCCTCGTATTTGCTGGGCTGCGTTCAACCCAGTAAACACAAAACATTTGTACAATGTTGGACCAACGTCGAGGACGTTGTGCAGACGTTGTACAAATAATATAAAACTGTTTTGTGTTTGCTGGGAATAGCATGGTCTGGTATTGCTTGCAGCTTACTGCTGGCCGCGATTACAAGTCGACACCGACCCAATGTCTGTTAAATGTTGAGCCAGCGTCGCTGGTGCTGGCCAGTATCCATTCTGTCTTTGTTAGTACTTCATTCTTCCGTACCTGCATGCTGGCGGTATATTACAGTCACGATGCTTTAAACCAAAGCTGGGTTAATGTTGGCCCGCCGTCTGTGACGCTGGCCCACATTCAGTGTTGCGCCAAACACAACACAGTAGCCCAATACTGGGCTAATGTTGGCTCAGCATCGTAGACGGTGGGCCAATACTAGTCCAGCATTGGGTCAACGTTTGTGTTTGACCGCCTGTACCATAGAAAGCGCTGGAGAGAAATGAATCGGAGACAGACTCACCACAGCACAGACTGACAGACTGAGACCCAGTAAACACGAAGTGTTGAACCAGTGCTGGTTTGATGCTGGGCCAGCGTCGCAGACGGTGGGCTAACATTAGCCCAGCATTGGGTCAACGTCTCGTGTTTGACCGCCTGCACGATAGTCGGGAACGCAAGCTGAGCGGACGAACTGAGCGGACAAAGGTAAAGCAACATGTCCACACCTCTCTGTCACAGCTTTGACTTTTAGCCCTGTGGCTGTGATTTTAACCCCATGGTGTGCAGCGTAGTTCATGCTTAAAATTCTAGAATACCATTGGGTTTGAATATAAATCATTATGCGTGCCAATAAATACAGTATATATGTAAAGGTATAAGATCCAACACGACCTTGAGATACTAACCTAAAATGGTCACAAAGTCTTTTTACCAACTCTGAAATCACGTTTCAACAGATGACAAAGTCACATTTCGTTACACTTTTGTCTTTATGTTCCTGGGGAACACCGGGAATGCTATGTATAGATTGGGAAATGATTTGTAAAATTGTCGGTGACGTCATATAGTGATATTTACCTATAGCGAAAAAGTAACAGTCAAGTGACTTTAAACCCCTCCGACTTTTAGCCCCACCTTCCTCTACTTATGGTTCCGCTCCGCAAAAATATGAGCAACACCGTACCTCCTGTTAGGCCAAGGCTCATAGAGCAATGCCAGAAGTTATTAAATTTATTTAAAATTACAGAGCCAAGCTGTCATTGCATAATCATACACAACCTGGCAAAATTTGAAACATTATTATCTCACATGCATTACATACATTAATAACTTCCCTAATTTTACTATACATCACATAGCTATTATTGTATAATAAAACAAAATATGGAGATATTTAAAACATGTGATTATATCACATGCAATGAGGCATCATAGAGTTAAATTACTGAGTTAGGTAATATTACAATATGCCTTAAAATACTGATTTAAGATACATTGTGCAATCTTAACAGTAAAATCTGTGGGACCACAGTGTTCAGCTCTGCAAGACACCATATATTCTAAGGCAACCCAGTAAACACAAAACATTTGTATAACATTAGTACAATGTTGTCCGGCGTTGTAAAAAGGTTATACAAATATTTTGTGTTTACTGGAAATAGGGTAGTGAATGTTCATAATTTTCAGTTATATGTCTCAAGAATATAATCTGAAGCAACGTGCGTAGCACAGGTAACAGTTAGTAATATACTTGAAGAGTGACACATGAATATTTAAAAATATATATTTAATGAAAAATAAATATAGACTATTATCACATATGACATGCATACATTTCTGCTATTATTTATATATAAAATACGTAAAATTCTAAACAAAAACAATACGTTTTTCAACCCAGTAAATAAGGGACATGAGCCAGTGTTGTTTTAATGTTGGATCAAGATTTTGATGAGACAAGAGGAGATAATAGAACAACAAATTATAAGATAAATAGTGTCGTGAATTAGCTTTCAAGAAACAAAATATACATTTTCTGAAGATAATCTAATTATTAGCTTCAAACCACTAACGGAATAAGCATAGCCACTTAGATCTAATGTTGTTGAGCCTTTTGAGAGCAATGTCGACATAACAAATATACCGGTAAGTAAATGAAATGAAATTAAATGAATCGGGCTTTAGGCCACCTATAGGCTAAACTGGGCCAAGAGAACCTCCTGAGGATGGTGAGATGATTGAGATGAGACTGTCCTCCAGACACAGGATTCGAAATTCGAGCCCTGGCCGAACACGCTACCTCTCGGTAACGAAGGCTCCCCACAATACTGACTTTCACACGTGGATGGGGAAGAAACATTTTTGTTTCTTTTAAACCGCCGAGACCGGGAACCGAACCCCGAACTCTGGCGTGAAAGGCAGCGGTGCTAACCACTAACCTAGGGCCCCCGCCCATACCGGTATGTAGGCCAACTATTATGTAAGAGTACACTCTCTTGTAGATATCTGCGCGGGAAGATGGCTCAGTCATAGCAATGAAGGGATTGTCTTGCTAAGTTTAACTTGTACTCTTAGAAACCACCTCCTCCACACCCACCACCTCCCCCACCGCCTCCACCTCCACCACCTCCATCGCAGCTAGATCTGGACATGTAGGCCTATCCACCATAAGTGTGGTTGCTGTGACTTATGTATGGTGATGAGGTAACAGTGGATGGCTTGCCAGTATACGCAACAGTAGTGTTAGCAGCATATTTGACGTTGGGACTTCGACCTGATGTGGACTTGCAGCATGCATGATACCATATACATGCAATGAGCAAGAACACACAACCTGCTATGATGCCAATAAATGACAGATCAATCGTCCAGCTTGATAAGGATGTGCCACTGGAGTGTCGTTGAAACACACATTCTTCTCTCATCAAAATAAACCTGCAGAATAGAGTGTAAATAATAATAATAATAGTGAGTTCTTAGATAGCGCACATACAATGCTCTGTGCGCTTCACACATATCACCCCTGTTAAAGGGACTGGCCCAGGCTAAAATCATCAAAAAATCGGTGATTTTATTTCGGGTTCTCAATATGACCATATGATGTAAACATGTACATAGACTAGAACTGCAAATTTTCATAATTTTTGTGCTGCGCACTTACCAGTTAGACTAGATATAGAGACGAAATTCCCGCATTTCTTATTTTTGACATGGTTGTCAATAATTACAAATCAGGAATTTCGTCTCTATATCTAGCCTAACTGGTGAATGCGCAGCACAAAAAATATAAAAATTTATAGTTCTAGTCTATGCACATGCTTACATCATATGGTCATATTAAGAACCCGAAATAAAATCACCGATTTTTTGATGATTTTAGCCTGGGCCAGTCCCTTTAACTGGACCTGTTCATTCATGTACCATTTCAACTCTCTTTTTTTTGGAGCATACATCATTTGAAGCCATTCCGGCGCTAGGAACTAGTCGCACACATTGCCATCTCATTGTCCTACCAGGTACTCATTTACACCTGAGTCAAGTGAAGTATGTGAGGGTAAAGTGCCTTTCCCAATGACACAACACAACATCGAAATAATATCCCAATATTGAGAGGGGAGGAACATGATATTTATCTGAAAATCCTGCAACAAGCGGGATTCGAAACCGCACGGCAGGCAGTGACATTGGCAAAGCTCCGCGCTCTAGCCATTACGCCACATCCCTCTCTAGGTAACATTTGAGTCTCTAATTACTTTGAGGAATATTTATTGATAAAAATATTTAAAGATTATTTTGTACAGAAAAGCAAAAGCACAAGAATTATATTTTCTGCAACATTATTACCCCTTTACCCGCGAAATTATTCAATTGAAATTTTCACCCACTTGAAGTTGTGTCTCGCTGACGCGATCCACAACTTCAAGTGAGTAAAAATTATGCAGATTTGACAGAATGGAGGTGAACGATTTTCAAATCTTGCTGCTTGATGTCACATTTTATCCCTAAAATGTTTCGAACGGTGGTACTTAATGTGGTATTAAAAAAAACGAAGATATTCGGGACCGGCGGTTAAAGGGTTAACCCTCTTGACCACTTATATGTAACTATCGTTAGCCAATTAGTGGTCATACTTTCAGACCACGTAAAGAAAACAATTAATCCACTTTTCGTTTTTTTTTTCGTGCTGCACATTTACCAGTTGATCGAGATATAGAGACGAAATTCTCGTATTTCTTATTTCGGACATGCTGCATGTCCGAAATAAGAATTCGGGATTTTCGTGTTTATTATATCTAAGGTTATAATTTCCGATTTTTTGTTGATTTTAGCCTCATTGTGTCGCTTTAATCAAATGTTCAAAGTTTAAGCATAAATATTTTACACGACATAAATTAATTGGTGTTTGTTGAACACTTACATGTAGTCTTTGATCATATTAATAAGACCATCAGTGTAGTTTCCGGTGGATAAAACGTCTCGGTTTGTTAGGTAAATATCTTTAACACAGTCATCAGACAATATTTCCTTAGTTCTCAGTCCCGTTGAAGTAAATACCTATATTAGCACGAAAACGATAAATTATTGCTGCATATTGTACATTTCATCGCTATGGCAATTAAAACTACTGTCTGAGCTGGATTTCATTATTTTAGCTTAAGATATTTTAAGCAAAATTGATGAGCCACCCCTTCCCTACTAACTGGCATGACCGAGCTGCCTAACTCACTTCGCGGCAGACCCGGTCACAGTGATCGCCATTTTATGAACACAGCCAGCTGTATGAAAACGACACCGAAAAACTGGGGTGTCATGAAACTGAGACTTCTATTTCGAGGGCCTATTAAAACTAAGCCATTTTGAGCTGGCGAAATCTAGCGATCGTATTAGAACTATTCCATTTGTCAGAGCCTCTTAACCCTCATAGCCATAAATTATGAACGTTCCCTTAGATTCTTTATGACTCTCAGCAAAATGTTTACGCTAAATATAAAATATCGGGAAATGTTATATTTTTAAAATATATACCTTTTTGTCAATTTCAGAGAAGACAATGACAATACACCCTTTTCAATAACAACACGCCACACAGTGACCAACGTTAAACTGTTTTAATCACACAACTGTTACACACTTTTCAATGACAACACGCCACACAGTGACCAACGCTGAACTGTTTTAATCTGACAATTGTTCACGCACAAACTCGTGCAAGCAGTCTATATCGTCTACACAAGATCCAAATTTCGATTTTGTCTTTCTAAGTTGCACTGCCCATCTTTCAGCTTCAGCTAGTGTATCTAATCCTTCTCTGTGAAAATAACACAATGTGATCAACAGTTTTTTGGAAGTATTGACAATAGGCTACACTTTCCAATTACATTGACTGTGCGAATGGATTATTTGTTTCCTCTATCTGTATACATGTATGCGTTTTGTTAAACTTACGTCACCACAGAATGATAAATACTTCTGTTCAAAGTGTCTATATTTATGACCAGAAATCCGTCCCAGGATTTAAAAAAAAATGTTTTCCCCGTCCACTTGTAATAATATTAATCATGCTATTAATTTGTTATACGGTTTATATTATAAACATTATGAGGAACCTCAAAGTTCGAATTATGCGTATGGAGGGCAATGTCAATGGATTATCATCTCAATATCTCCAAGAAGTTTTCATGGCCCAGTTTAGCCTATATGTGCACATAAGTGGTTTAATGCCGAATTCATTTATCACTTGTGTCAAATATGTTTCTTATTATTCATTTCAAGTTGTGCCGCTGTGAGGTAAAGTATGTCATCCTTCACTTAAAAAAAAATATTTTCCGAAAAATATGTAGAAGAAATGCTGCGAAAATTATTTTATTGTGTCGACTCAATACTGAGCCTAGTAAATTTATATAACATGCCCGAAGTTAGTGGCCTTATATAGCTTATCTGGGGAGGAGGGGCAGTGCCATCTCACCATCCTCAGGATGTTCTGCTGGCCCAGTTTAGCCTATATGTGCATAAATGTAGCACAGCTAAAACCTCATTCATTCATTCATTCATTCATTCATTCATTCATTCATTTATTCATTTATTCATTCATTCATTCATTCATTCATTCATTCATTCATTCATTCATAATGATAGAGCTTATATGAGCAACATATACATGTGTGGAGAATGATAAGACGTACATACCCACGGAACTGTGTGACCATGGAGATTGAGATGCTGTACCCGTCACATCCTACTTTGGTGCCACAAGTATCATTCAGAGGGGATTTACAGGGGCAATCCGTCTTCATGCACGTTTCCATTATCTGCTTATCAAGCCGGTCAGCTATTATAAGTAAACAAAACCTCCTCAATTCATAGACCTTTTAATCTCCCTCGTCGCAAAAAGCCACATGACATATTTTCAAGTAGATGTAATATTTGCAGGGCAAATATGAAAGTATCCACCTTACACAATGAACAGTTGATTGCCAATGAAGTAACAATAGGTTTTCGTTTACGTCTAAATATATGGAAGATTTGTGAGTAAATATCAGTGCGGCGATTCTGGATATGCAAATTAGCATATGCAAATTAGTCATCCTACAACTGTCTGGGAGTTATTAGCAGAGGTGTTGGAGATCAAATAGTCGAAATACGGGGGGGGGAGGATTGTTGGCGAGTACTCGTCATTTTGTATGCGACAAGTCCCACACCAAGCAGAGATAAACAAATACTGGGTCTGAGAGCAGTCTGACTTTGGTTCTTTGGTTAGATCTCCACATAGTATAGGCACCACCTTTCCGCAACCAACCCTCCCCCTCTACGGTAGTCTACTATAGGCCTACCAAGGTGGACAACAGAATAAATCTAATAGCAGACGACAAACTCAATACAGCCTGTATTTCATCATTGTTCGGATTCTAACAAGTCGCTACGACAATATATTTAGTTATTTCGCAAGCAATATATATATTTTTAAATTATGCCACAAACCAGTCCACTGTGATTTTATCTAAGTACAAAAAATGACAACTTTGTATCTGGCCTGACCATCAAAAATCCAATTTGGTCGACCCCGAACGTACGTCACCCGCATCTGCGTCGCTGATTGGATGACCTCTGGTTTTGCCAGAAGCGATGGTCGATTAGTGTTCTAAATTTAGAATGGTTTAATTATTTAATGATGTGAACATCATGGCATTATCAAATAATAATATTGGTGCTTGTTTGTTCTATGATTTAAGACATAACTGTTTGCATTACACAAAATACAATGATCCTATACGTGAAAAATATCACATTAAACCATATGCTGAATATGCTGTGTTGTACTAATCAAAGTATTACGTGTCATTGTGGGCGATATAGTAATGTAGCCTATTGTCGCTCACATCCTAAGATCATGATATTATATTGATAATGCATTGCTTCTGGATCATACATTAATATTTGCCATACATCGATATCATTATTTTCAAAAATGTAATTTATCAACATCATACGAGTTGATCATAAAGCATTGCTTTGCTTGCAATTAGCAGCTGCACTTGCTTCGCCAACATTAGCAACATGCTTTATGAAGTAGCAGTTATTATGTATTGCCCACCATGGGAGGGGGCAATGAGGGCTGTTCCATATAATTTAAATCTTTACAGCTTTTTTAACATAAATTTAGAAACAAAATTTAATCCAGATACAAGTCTAAAATTGCCTAATTCATTTCGATCTAATGATGGGTTTTTAAATACTGGTGTAACATAAGCAATTTTGATATTTATGTTTACGCCTGGAAGTTGATAATATCAAGGAATCTGTTTCTTGAAGTGCTACAGTAGACTATGTGACAGCATTGTGTCCTGAACCTGTCTGCAGCCTGCTTGCATAGTACCGAGGGTAGTAGACACAATGCTGTCACATCCCGGCGAATGCGATACGTTGATTCAGTGTTGGTTCAGTGCTGGTATGACGTCGTAGACAGTGGGCCAGCATTGAGCCGGCGTTGGTTCAACGTATCGTTTTTGCATGTGATGCACGTGAAAATATGCATACCTTAGAAATATATTATATTTATATTAAAAAACATGCATTGACCTATTATTATGTCTTAATATGATTTTACTTTTTTATTAAATAAAATACAAGAATAACAGCATGTAATTAATAACATTATATATAAAAGTTAGGTAGAATTTCAAAGTTTAGTTATATGTAAAGTCGGGTGTTCTCCTGTCATTCCCAGAATAAACTTCTTGTATTGGCTTGTCTTGTCTTGGAATGACATGATGTGATATACGCGTAAATTCGGAACAAGGCAAACGCACACAAAACCCGCATCCAATCAACTTCATTCACCTATGACGTGCGTTCGGGGTCAACCGAATGGGCAATTTTGGTGGCCAGGCCAGTTACAAAGTTGTCATTTTAAGTATGTTAGATAAAATCACAGTGGGCTTGTTTGTGGCATAATTTAAAAATATATATATTGCTTGCGAATTAATTAAATATATTGTCATAGCGACTTGTTAGAATCCGAACGACGATCAAAAACAGGCAGTATTGAGTTTGTCGTCTGCTATTAGATTTATTCTGTTGTCCACCTTGGAGGGGTGGTTGTGGAAAGGGGGTGCCTATGATCTCCAATATATATGGGCGAAGGCCTTGGTGCAGTGGTTAAAGCTGCCTGCTTGGAAAGTCGGAGATCGTGGGTTCGAACCCCACTCTGGCCTTCAAGTTTCAAAGAAAGTAAATGTTTCTTCCCCGCTTACTCGTAAAGATTCAATATTGTGGGGAGCCGCCGTGACCGACAGGTAGCGTGATTGGCTTCATACCCCCAGGGATCGAATTTCGAATCCTGTGTCTGGAGGGCAGTGTCATCTCATTCCTTCTTCTTCTTCTTCATATAGGTGCAGGCGAGTCACGATCCTTTCCAATCACTCTTTCGCAGCCCATCGCTGGCTTTTATGAGAATAGTGTTATAAAAACTACTTTTGTACTATAATATATTTTTTTTTTGGGGGGGGGGGCTATGCTAACTTTTTCTATGATCCCCTAACGTGACAAACAGGGGTGGCGTTAACCACCATACAAAACAGCACTTCGATCTTGTTAGCATTTAAAACAACAAACTGCTCCATGTGATAAACAACGACATGCGTATTCACCACGAACCAAGTCATATAGGCCCTAATCGGGGTTGAAGTCCCTCGGGGAGTGTAGGCCTACAGAAGATCGGATCAATATTGGTAACTGTAGAGCATTTAGTCGATTGTAAGGAAGTGGCGTGGCGAAGTGCCACTGGTGGTCATCTTAGACGTTTACATTTGTAAGGAATATGTAAATTACTGTATTCCCGCGCATTAACGTGCATGCACTTATATTTGAAGATGCACTTGGTGCTCGAATATAGGAGGATGCACTTTTATTTGAACATAGAAATACATTACAAATTCCGTTCAAATTCTTTAAAATCGTAATTATCTGATTTATCCCAAACAAAAATAAACTAAAATTAAATCCAATGATTGTTACAGAGTGTTTACGTCGATTTGTGTGAAAGAGCCTTCTTGTAATCTATACGGAAACTGGCCAATTTTCGGACTTAACCAGGGTAATTGTTAGGGAATGTTCAGAAAAAAGTCGTTCCATCCCATGTGGAAGTAATTGCATTGGCGTCCAGTTAAATTCCACACCCAGTTCAAAATATGCACATTTGTTTGACTTCTAATCAACCAGAATATCTATCAAACCTCTATAGGTACCGCTCGTCCACCAAAAACAGCTCCGATCGAATTCTTTAAAATCGTAATTATTTGATTTATCTCAAATAAAAATGAACTAAAATAAATGATTGTTACTTAGTCTCTTCTAATACCTACCCGTTTATAAATACAATAATTAAGGTGGCTTGTGTTTACGATCAGCATCATATTTAATTATTATGGACTAGTAAGGCTTTGCATAAACCAAATACATATCAATATCATTGTCATCTGCAGTGTCTATAGGTGAGTTAGGCTACACTGCGCTGCACGTAGTAATTTTCAAAAATAAGTGCATGCACGTATTATTCGAATATAAGTGCATGCACTTTTAAATGAACAAGAATATATTTGGGGCCATGCCTAAAACAGACGATGTAGAACGTTTATGTGTGGCAATATTAGATATGCAAATTAGTCAATTATTGAACTTTACTTTGAACCAGGGTAATCCGTCAGAGAATTATCCGAAAAATGGTGAATATCGGATCAATATTGGCGACTGTGAAGATTGGATCAATATTGGCGACTGTAACAACAACAACAAAAACAACAACAACAACAACAACAACATCGACAACGACGACAACAACAACAACAACAACATCGACAACGACGACAACGACGACAACAACAACAACAACAACAATAATAATAGACAATACTAAAACAATTAGTCTACACTACGGTACACCTGGAACGGACCAGTACGAACTGATACGGCCTGGAACGGACCAGTGCGATTCAATAGGGATGAGCAGTTGGCTGCGAAATGTAACGCTCATCCGTGTCTTATCGCCAGTCTTCTTTGTCCATCAAATTAACATTATCTAATTCTTCGCCCAATTTCGGTGCTGTGTTATATTATATTTAAAATTATATTACTTCATTCGAAGTTAATCTTATCAAATTTATTCAATTAGAATTTTGTAATAATATTTTTAAAAGACCGAATTTATATAAGAATCGGTGCTCAAATATATAGATCATTAACGGTATCCCATAAGAAACAAGAACCCTGCAGCTCTGAACATTATTGAGAGTTATTTTTTTGCATCATACTGAAGTTGATATTTAAGCAATGGGCCATGTAAAAATAAAATCAAAACAAATATATTTCCCGCCAATAACTATTTTTGATTTAAAAAAACTTGCTAAAAAAATTAGATGCACAGGTGCGATGTGTTTTCTTTGTTAGTTCACATGATAACAGTGTCCTTGTCTATATCCCGTAAATAATACTGTCAGCATGAGATATATGAGTCGTACGAGACCAATGAGATGGGTGGGAAATCAGAGTGGTTTGTGCACGCCTGTCAATCAGCCCTGTCGTTGAACTATCCATATGACAATGATTTGTGTCAGCAATACAAATATGATTCGTGTAATAAATAATTTGATATTATATTATCCATATGATAACTACCAAGCCTGTATGCCTAAAATGGTTAAACATGCTCCAATAAACTATTCCGACTTTCATTCATGGCAAGATTTCCACTGGGGGGGGGGGGGGGGTAATGGACATCAAAAAAGCTGAACAATACAAAAAAAAAGAAAGCCTTGTGCAAAAAGCTATGCTCGTAAACTCAACTCAATTTATATATGTAGGCTACGTGGCTCATCATATATTATTACCACTAATTATGAAAAAAGTCGTCCCCATGTCTGAGATACGCGAATGGTCCATCAACAGATCAATCTGATCCACTGTCATGGCTATATATGTCTTCACTGCTTATCGCGGACAGCAGCACAACAATTTAAAAACTTTCGCAGTTCTAGTCTATGGACATGTGGTAATATGGAAATATTAAGAAGCAAAAATAAAATCACCTATTTTATGATTTTAGCCTGATTGAGTCCCTTTAAGTTTCACAGACCACTTTGTTGTAGATGTTGTTTTAACACTGGGACAACGTCGTAGAGGTAGACCAGCATGAAATCAGCATTGGATAACACATGTGTTTGTTGCATAAATAATCAACTCCACAGACCGTCTGCTGTGAAAACATTCCTCAGTTCCCAAACTATTAACACTATACAACAAGTTAATGGCCTACATTCGACCTGTAGGATTTGATGATCATCTACTTTCAGAAACACGCAGTCCGAGAGTAAATTATAGAATATATATATTTTTTTAAATACTTATTTGGTAATCGTATCAGTAATCAATCCATGTGGTTCGCATGGTTCGCATAAGCGTGGTATGCGACGGCCAACCTGGGCATTGGTTGACAGTCAGCGTCACGTGTTCATTGAGAATGCGCGCGCATTTTCCCATGCCCGCGCCGACCCTGTGACTGTAGCGTGTAGCAGCTATTATGACTGAAATACCCTAACAAAATATAGTGGCGATGGTACTCAATCGGATATTCCGACGATATATTAATATATAATAATATAATATATAATATAATATTAATTTGGTTTAGTAAAATTATTAGCAGCATTTTATACATTTTGGAATCGGCAGCTCGTTTTCTGTCATAGGCCTACTGCAATTAAACGTTGTTGGCATGTTTTGTATCATTGAATGCTGAAACTTCCTACTCTTCTAACAACGCTGAATTCTCCTGTGAAACTATTAAATCCAGCGATAAACATCTCACAATTTGACAACGTGGTCCGTAATGGTCACATATGCCTACTGGCGGCACTATTTAGGTTAAACCGGCACTAAACGCATGCCAGGCGGTTCAATATTGATATAGTGGCAACGCTGATGTGAATAATCTTTTAATTACTGTGATATTTTGTCGGCTTGGAAATATAGACTTTTCTTTAAGACTGACTGGTAATGAGCGGGCGATCTGTGATTTAAAACAAATCTAAAACTAATCAGCTAATCAATGTTAGGCCTATTTATATCTAGGCCTGGAAGGCCTAAGTCATGAATGGAGCGATTCGCATTGTATTGTATTGTATATTTTTATTATAGTGACATGTACAAACAAATCCAATAACAATATAAATATGTTTACAATATAGTACCCAGCCCATTTGGGCTTATAAGTCACTCCAGAATGTATGTAGTAAAAAAAAAAATTACTGCCATTACTTCCCTCGCCACGGGTGAGAGTGTATTTCTACCCTTGGGTATAGGCCTACCCCCAGTTTAGGCTTCTTTTCAGTTCTGGACGATCATCGTCCCTCCGGACCGTTGCTAGGGTGTCGATCACCGACCCTGGATACAAATTACCGGTCTCAGGTCGGCTTTAAATCCTTCAATTTGTATACACCACACAGTGACTACGAGACAATGACCCAATGCAGGTTCAATGCTGGACCACAGTCAACAACGCTGGTACAACATTGAGCCAGCATTGGATCATCGCCATCACTCAGAATAAGCAATAACATAATTACCATATAACAACATACAGTGATTGATTTGTGCTTGCTGGGAAATAAATTGTCAATTGCTCAATTTTCTAGCTAAATGATTATATAATGTATCAATCTGGGCTAGTTTTAGCGGAAAAGAACAAATCTGTCATTTTAAATCCTTAGATATTTAGAAATAAAAAGATTTAATCCTCAGTCAGTAGCTTAGTCATGACACAGTGTAGCCTATTACATAATCGCAGGTGGGTATGCCAACAGGAGATGCGGCTCTGTGCTGTGACAGGAGGCATGACAGTGTGTACAGGATGATAGGCCCACTGGGCCTTCAGTATCGCATAGGTGTATGTACACGTGTACTATCCACAGGGGTGATCTCTCTGCAGTAGATACAATATATGGGTGGAAAGTGAAGACAATGTGTTTCCTGGGGTCCAACACAACTAACCCCATTATAAGCATTTAAAACACTCCAATCGATACAAAAACCCGCTAGTTATGTCAAGTAATAAACACTATTAGTCAAACAAAACAAAATATATAAATATATTTCTATTTACATACTCTTAGAGACCACAAAACTCACGACATATCCTTTCACAGCTTTGGGGGAAACATTCCATTTGTACACCTCATTATAAATCCAAAAGGCACATGTTATCGCTCGCCGATCAGTTTTTTTCAAAACAAGACACTTCTGTTTTAAAAAGCAGCAAACTACATCAATGACATGCTAAAAAATACACATCAAAATAATCAGCCATTCTTCCTAGTTAATACAGTAAAAACACAATGTTGAAAATCAAATGCTTTATCTCATTCTTAGTCTAATAACAACTACAACATGAGTTCCAATAATGTAAAATGGTGTCACAGAGGAAGCTATATTTGAACTTTTAACCATAGAAGGCAGTAGAATACAAAAAACAAACAAATTGGGACTCATCAGCGAATAAAGTAAAGGTAACAAAGAGGGGTAGGCCTACATAGTAGTATACAAGCATGAGATGTGGTAGAAAGAGTAATGATTGCAACCACAGTATGGGAAATCAAAGGAAAACAGTACCGGGAAATAATTTGTAACAGCACTAAATAAAAAGAAAAAAAATTAATAGAACAATAGAGTAAATTGTTGGACAGACAGAGGGAGATAGGAGTGTATCATCTAAAAGTGATAAAGACTGAGAATTCATCAGCGAAAAACATAGCGAGTTAATAGAACATGCAGATTATTAGTAAAAATATTACCGCAAATGAAAACAATTAAAAAACATACAAAAAAACAGCAGAGAACAGAAAACAGATTGACAGAAACACGTCACATATAAAGTTGCTGAACAAATGTAATGTCGCAGAAGAAGACGACGACAACTGTCAACTAGAAGTTGAAAATAGAGTGTGTCAAGAAAAAAATATATTTAGAGAGATACATTATGGAGTTTCAGTATTAACATAGTGCTTAAAGTCACATTTGGCAGCAACAGTCACTATCTTTAGCACTCAGTTATTTTTCTGATTTTTAATCCTTTCTATTTTTAAATTGCTCTAAAAAAATCCCACTTTATAGCGTAATAAAAATATTTTTTAAAACATATCAGTGCTGAAAATCAGTATATAAATTATCCAACGACTCAGTTATTATAGGCTTTCATTTAGTCATCAGACTAAATGCAAGCCTATAATTACTGTTGCAAGTGTTGTAACTACCGTATATACATCTATAGGACTATTTATGTATCATTTATGTATATGTTTTCGACTTGGATCAAAATTAGTATATTTAGAGTTTTTTTAAATATATATTTTACCAATCTGGAACCGTACAAATTCGGTTATTGTTGGTATAATTATTCGTGTAAAAGTGTATATATGTCTTGGCATGTATATTAGGGGGTGAACAAGGTATATTGTAACAGGGATATTTTGACCTCAATCTTCCGTGATAAGTGAGGGATAGAATGTTATTTGAATACAAAATCTCTATCGCAATTGTCCTGTACTCAGGTAAAAATGGTCAATGCAAAACTCTAGTGCCAGACAATCACATTTGCAACGGCTGATGTGTTAGCTATTGTTTCAAAATTTATGTCAGACCATTATAAATGAGAATAAATAATATAGTTCTTTAAGAAGACACTGGTAATCTCAATAATAACATCGCACCAAGTTTTCTATTAAAATACGTACATAACATTGCTAGAAAGTGGCTCGACATCCCACCATAAAAATAGTCGAATATGTTGAAAGGGTATAGTTAATAAACAGTGTTTGAAAATACTTCCCGCCACTCGAATCTTTTGAGACTTTTTGAGTTTATATGTGACATATTTATGAGTAGGAAACAACAGTCAGAAATTCTGTTGCAATTTGTGTGAGGTTTGGCCATTATTTGAAACACAATGATGATCATAGTCTGCCCTGGCAACACTGAAATGATATAAGAGTCGAAGGCCCTATTTATATACTAACCGCTATGTGAATCTACCTCATTCGTAACGTCCTGGTTCGCGTGAATCGCCGTCATTCGCATTGGGATCTACCTTATTCGTATCTTGTCTCACTCCATCGTTGCGCAACGTTGCAATCCGTAGCTATCCGTTGTAGTTCGTGATGTAAATTGTACTGCATCGTATCTCAAGGCCGTAAATAGCAACGATTCAGCACGACAAACAACGACAACCGTATCTGTACCGTGTTGCGTCGAGTCAGTTCTAGTCAGTTATTTCTGATTCCTTGCCCATCGCCAGATTCTTCCAATGCGAACCAACCCGTTACGCTGCGAAGCGATACGAAGAACAATACGAAGTGCAAAGAACTGATTAGAACCGATTCGAACTGCTACGAACTGTAAGGAACTACACCGAATGGGTTTCATTCGTATTGGCAGTACGGATGTTTTGAACAGTTTGAAACATCCGTATCGGCTTGGCGAACCGTTGAGAACCGTGAGATTTTAATGGAGAATTGATACGCTCTAGCACGGAACAATACGAGAGTGGCGAATCAGCTGGTGATCTAATACGGATTCACATCCGTATCAGTTCGCCATCATGATTCGCGACAGTGAATTGTGCCAACTGTCTAAATTTTGAACTCAACAAAACTTCATTTGGGCATTTCAAAATTTGTTAATATGAAGGTGATATTGTCCTCGGGGCAAAGTGTTCTCTCTGCCAGTAAAAACAGATAGAGATAGGACACTTTAACCGGAGGCGTAGTCATAGTCATCATCACTGATTGCAGTAAATGACCGCCAGTATCTGATAGGCAACATAAGCGTGCCAGTCTAACCAGAAATACGCTAGGTTGACAGATCCTAGAAATTGCCGCCATGCAATACCTACTGAAAAGTTTAGAGTAGTAAGTGACACAAGACTTGTTTAGGTACAGCAATGTTTATTTCCTTTCATTCCAGCATATATACCTTCAAGCACACATGCATGACTGTAGCTCCACATGTGAAGCCGCCGCTCGCAGAGCTGGCTATCGCCCTACCTGGGGCTTGCATGACTGATGAGCCTGCGAAACACCAGGGACATCAAACTAATGACGGCGCGGTGCCTACCATGCCTACAGCATCGACCCAACACCTCGCCAACACCCAGGACACAGTCCGCCAGTGCAGATCATGAGAAAACCCAGCATGTGCGAATACCTGACACAACAGCCCAAGGTTGGTGCGGGGCCGGCTTTGCATATGGCATTGACCCACCATCTTGCCAACTCCCAGGACATTGCTTTAAATCTCAAGCCACATGCTTGGCACGGGTAAAAGCTACTTATAATTATTACTTGAGGTTTAGAAGATAGAGGAAAAAGACACGTAGATATGTTTTACATAATATATTTATTTATTAATCAGTACCCATATATAAAAACGGCAAACATGATTGAAAAAAAATATATATAAATATTTATAAAAATAAATATACACTACTAATTAAATAAAGTATGTAAAATTCTAATTACATGTAATAGGAATATTTCTTCTGCCCAGTAAATACGGGGTACTGGACCAGTGTTCTTTTAAAGATACAGCCACGTTATAAACTCGCATGTGTGTAAGCTTTCAGCATACAGTACAGTGCAGGTTGATTCAGTAACCTGATTACAAGACACTCACCCAACGCTGTTTTAATGTTAGACCAAAGTCTGCGACGCTGAACCAACATTGAACGAACATTGGGGGAGTGTACAATGTTTGAGGGGAAGCCCTCCTGTCAATACAGGCGTGGAGGTCAACTGTTTCGAGATCCCCGCAGTAACATAGTCAGTTAGTTTTCAAACACAACGCACAGCGCTAAGAGCTTTGGTCGAATTATTAACTCATAGATGTCGCTCAATTATATGGATTTGATATGATTTGGGAACTTGCTCTTAATGCGGTGTTGGGTATGAAACGCATATTTAGTATTATTATGGAATAGGGCCTAGGCCTACCCTCGAACACTATTGCATTCTGGGGGACCCATGTCCTGAATATTTTAACAGTTGACTATACCTTTAATGTTGGATACCGATTTTGCCGGGACAATAGGTAAAAATAGAACGGAAAAAAACAATTATTATCAGAACTGACAGTCAATGACACAGAAGCTCATTCTTTATTAGGGCAAGTTGATTACGAATTAAAATTTCTCAAACCGTGAGCAGTCAATGACAAAGAAGCTCATCCTTAATTAGGGCAAGTTGATTACGAATTAAAATTTCTGAAATCCATGAATCTTTTCTATGCACAGGCGCGAGCTCTTTCAAATAAACTAAACAAAATTGAAATTGGATAAGAATTGAGGGAGGAGGAGCATTTGTTGTGAATTGTGGACAGAGTGCCCTAATTAGGTCTTAATAAGTTAAATAATAATTAAAATGCACAGGCACAAGCTCTTTCAAACAAACCAAACCTAATTGAAATCGGATAAGAATTGAGGGAGAAGAAGCATTTTTTTGGAAATTGTGGACAGACGACGGACGACAGACGACACACGATGGCTAATCTAGGCCTAAATGCCGGATGGGGCTAGGCCTAAAGGCCGGATGAGCTAAAAATTGGGTCAAAAAAGGTTCATATGTTCATATGCTTATTAAAATAAATAAGTTTCAAGAAACAAAACAAAGAATCTGATTATTATATCATACTATCATACTAATAAATCACTGACGGAATAAGCATAGTAGCCTATATCTAATGTTGTTGAGCCTTTTGATGTGGAGCAAAGCTGACATAACAAATATACTATTATCTAAGAATGCACTCTCTTGTAGATTTGCTAAAACATATCTGCGCAGATAGATGGCTCAGTCTTTGACCAGTACACGATGAAGTGATTGTCTTGTTAGGTCGTAATCTTAAAAACCACCTCCACCTCCTCCTCCACACCCACCGCCTCCACCACCACCACCACCGCCTCCACCTCCACAACCCCCTCCACCACCTCCACCTCCATAGCTGCTAGAGCTGGACACGTATCCACCAAAAGTGTGGTTACTGCGACTTTTGTATGGTTTAGATCTTGATGAGGTAACAGTGGATGGCTTGGCAGTATACGCAACAGTGGTAGGCCTATTAGGAGTATAGTTGACGTCGGGACTTCGATCTGATGTAGACTTGCAGTATACATGATAATATATACATGATGTGAGCAGGATGAATATCAAACATCCCATTGCAATGCCAACAATCGCCCCGATTGATAAAGATCTGCCACTGGAGGCGTGTTTAATCACACATTCTCCTCCCATCAAAGTAAACCTATAAAACAGAGTGCCAGTATGTAACATTTGAGTTAGTAAAGCTACCTCGAGAAAACGTTAGTGATAAAATATATAAAGATTATTTTGTACAGAAAATCAATATCACAAGAAGTATACTTTTAGAAGATTAATAATATTTTTGATCACTTATAACTAAGAAAGGCTGAAAAATCACAATTTACCTTCAGCCGATTAGTGATCGCTCTTTCAGACCACAATAACAGCTAATTCATTTTTCGTTATTTAAGTGGACATTTCACATCAATCAATTTTCATTGTAAACGGTAAGTTTGTTTTCAAATCCATTCTTAATCAAATGTTCAAAGTTTAAATATGACTATATGATTCATGTGTTTGCTGAACACTTACATGTAGTCATTAATCATATTAATCAGACCATCAGTGTAGTTTCCGGCGGATAAAACGTCTCGGTGTGTCAGGTAAATATCTTGAACACAGTCATCAGTCAATATTTCCTTAGTTCTCAGTCCCGTTGATGTAAATACCTATATAAATATGAAAATGGCGAATTATTGCTGCACATTTTGTGACCCTATCTGGCGAAATGAGTTGTAAATCGCAGATTTAAATATTGGAGATATAAACAGATCAGAAATCTATGGCTTACCCGAAATTTAAATGGTATATTACGCAACTCCGTAGCGTGGTTAGCTCCAAAATTATGACTCATATGACTCAGCAAACTCAGTGAAATATGAAGTCTGAAATTGCGTCATTTAGAGAAAAGGGATTTTGCAGTTCAACAGAATTAGGCCTCAGCCTCTAATCATCGTTTAAAAGAAAATAACATTTGAAAATAACTTTTAGCTAACGTTTTAACTTTTTAAATTTTGACTCCACTATGTATATCATGACAGGGTTCCCACAAAATATGACAAGTGAACTCAAGGACTTTTCAAGGACTTTCCAAGGACTAAATGTATGTTTTCCACGACTTAAATGCCACTATTTTCAGTCAAATATACTAGCTAGCTAGTGAGGGAGCCACCATTTTTTTCAAGCAAACAAATTATTTGTTTCACTTCCTATCTGCAGAACTTTATTTTTTTCACTCTGCCTCAAGCAAAATATTTATTTCACTTTAAAAAAATCATGTTCACGAAGTTCGATCCCAAACTAGCCTTAGTATTCATGGTCAAGGAGCCCAGCGAAGCGAGTCTCCACAAATTGAAAGGGCCGCATAATTATGCCGAGCGAACCGCGGCTCAAATTTTTTTCAAGGACCAATAAATATTTATCTACAACATGTCCTTCAGACAATTATTTATACACTGTATCACAAAAATTTGGTCTGAAAATATTTATTTAAAAAAACTCCAGCCCCCGCTCCCCTTGGTAATTGAATGTTTGTACAAAAATATGTAGTGAACTGGTGATTTCTGATGGGCCATCTGTTTCATCAAAGATTTCTTAATACAAAAACATCTTACAATTTTATTTATTCATATGGCCCCTTTCAGAATTCCAGTTTTTCAAACACCTGTATAATGCATAAAACACGAAGAAAAATAGCAAACTGGTCATTGGAAGACTGCCATAAAAAAACAAATTCCAGGACATTTTAATCAGAATTCCACTGTTCCAGGACAATCTGATAAATTGCGTTTTTCCATGACATTCCAGGACAGCCATAATTTTCCAGGTTTTCAAGGGCGTGTTGGAACCCTGTAATGACCATTTACTTCAAATTAGTCATGTTAGCCAGATATTATTAAAGTAAATAACGACCGCATGTCGGCCATTTTGAATTTTATCGAGTTTAAATCTTTCACGGCATATCCCTCCCTGACGCCGCACATTTTTTATAGTGATGGTCTAGTTATCTGGCACATCAGGGTTTCCAGATATTACCCACATTAAAGGCAATAATGGCCACAAGTCAGCCATGTTAAATTTGATCAAGTTAAAGGGACTGGCCCAGGCTAAAATCATGAAAAAATCGGTGATTTTATTTCGGGTTCTTAATATGACCATATGATGTAAGCATGTACATAGACTAGAACTATAATTTTTTATATTTTTTGTGCTGCGCATTCACCAGTTAGGCTAGATATAGAGACGAAATTCCTGATTTGTAATTATTGACAACCATGTCAAAAATAAGAAATGCGGGAATTTCGTCTCTATATCTAGTCTAACTGGTAAGTGCGCAGCACAAAAATTATGAAAATTTGCAGTTCTAGTCTATGTACATGTTTACATCATATGGTCATATTGAGAACCCGAAATAAAATCACCGATTTTTTGATGATTTTAGCCTGGGCCAGTCCCTTTAACATTTTTCAGGGCATATCCCTCCCTGAAACTCTAAATTTTATGATTTTATTCTATAGTAGGCCTAATGGTCTAGCTATCTAGCACGGTTTTCCAGATATTACGCTTATTAAAAAAAAATGTCAATATGGTCGGCCAATTTGGCCGTCGTGACCTAGATTTTGGCCGATGCGCGCCCATTTCGAGCGCATCCGAGCGATTAGTGAAATAGATACATGGTATAAATTTCAGAGTGATACAAAGAACATTGTTCAGTGAATCTGTTAACCAGAAAATTTGGCGATTGGAAAAAAATCAAGGTCATAGAGGTCACAGAAAAGTCAAATGTGAACTCAATCAAGGTTTAGTCCTAATTAACCTGTATATAATAGGTTTAATGTACATTCCAGTAACGTGAAACAAGTTATAGTGCCAGAAGTGGCGGACAGATGGACGAAACCAACACGCCGCGCAGCATGACGACAAAAGGCATCCGCAAAGAATCGGCTGAGAATAGCACACACTTAGATTTAAATTAACTAAATAAAATAAATACATGTAGGCCTTGCCGCCTATTCATTTCGACCACACTTTTTTGCAATAAACGTTATAGTTCTAAAATTTTGCGCCAGAGATTTTTATAGGCATATTTCCGACTTATCAGCGACTGACCAGTGCCAGAGTAAAATGTAAATTGAAACAAATATCACTGATTGGAGTGTACCTGAGACTAAAATTAAAAGAACAAATACACTGTATATTGAATTTTTTTTTCAACATCTATGCCACATGATTTAAGAGTTCTAAAGTAATCATATGAAAATAAAAACTAATGTAAAAATTAGAAATAGGTCATTTCAAGGTCATTTTTGGCTTTCAATGGTCGTTTATCAGACTGCGACTTAGGCCTACGACTCATTTCGCCAGATCGGATCACATTTCATATTTCCACGTCATGTGAATGTTTTCCATTGACTTTTTAATTTTCACCTGGCAGCAAGTAGCAAATAACCTCCATGTCTCTTTTTTACTTCCGTTCAACAATTGATAACAAGGGAACGTTCATAATTTATAAATAGTGGGAGCTGAGAGGATTTTTACGAAAAGATGCCGTGGAAATCGTTGGCTTCCCGACCCCAGGCATGTACAAAACTGCCCCCCCTCCCCCGCCTAACATAAATAATTATTTAAAAATTTTATCAATGGCAATTAAAACTATCGTATGAACTGTAGTTTTATTCTTTTAACTTAATGAACATTATTTATCTCAATTGAAAGATATACAAAATTGATACCCCCCTACCTTTTATATTTATCCGATAAATAATCCTCTCAGACCCCTCTAGCCATAAATTATGAGCGCTCCCCAAGATTTTGTATGGCTCTCTGCCAAAACGCTTATACGTTAAGTATCGCGAAATGTTATATTTTTAAGTATATACCTTTCTGTCAATTTGAGAAAACACAATGACAATATCGTCTCCACAAGATCCAAATTTCCATTTTGATTTTCTAAGTTGCACTGCCCATCTTTCAGCTTCAGCTAGTGTATCTAATCCTTTTCTGTGAAAATAACACAAGGTGATCAACAGTTTTTTGGTAATGTCTGACAATACACTTCACAGTTACACTGATAACAACAGTGTTTCAGATTTGGTTTAAAATGATGGATAAAAAAATGACGAGCAAGTTCACAGTTCATACTGACACAATCCACACGCAATTAGGCCCAAAATGACTTACGTCATAGGCCTATATGTATACTTGTAGGCCTATGTAAAAAGCCTGCTCACTTTGTTTAATTACAAGCATATGACTCTTACCATAGAGTTAATTCTTTCTTAACTCTATGCTCTTACTGGCTCAACTGACTGTGGAAATGGCTAATTTGTATCATAGGCGTACGTGTTTTGAAGAAAATTCATACAATCGTAAAAACGTAAACTGCTTGCACCTGTTATGTAAAAAATTGATACTGAATTTAGTAAGATATTATGAAAATTCCACACTTTACCCAGCAAACACAAGATGTTGAACCAATGTTGCATCATTGTTGACACACCATCCGCACGCTGGACCAGCATTATTCCAACATTCGGCCAACATTTTATTTCTGCTGGATAGTGGACTTGTCTGCCATTAATAGAGATTATGAGCGACATCTATGTGTGGTACTGGAGAATAATAAAGACGTACATACCCACGAAACTGTGTGACCATGGCGATTGAGATGCTGTACCCGTCACATCCTACTTTGGCGCCACAACTATCATTCAGAGGGGATTTACAGGGGCAATCCGTCTTCATGCACGTTTCCATTATTTCCTCATGAAGCCGGTCAGCTATAAGAAAAAAATCTCATAAATCCCTTGTGGCATAAATGAATCAAATTAAATATATATTTTAAGGTATATGTTACATATTCGGATAGCAAATATTAAAAAAAACTAGCCACATTCCACACAATGAACAGTTGATTGTCAGTGGCAGTGATAACCCTTATCCCGTTATAGTTAATTTATTTAAATTTCCATCCACTTGAAGTTGTGTCTCGCTACCGCGATCCACAACTTCAAGTGGTTGAAAATTACCCATATTTGTTTAATTTAGGACCAAACATTTCCAAATTAGAAATGTTTAAACACTCATTTCATTTCCAATAACAGTGATTTAATCAGCCAATAAAACAGAATGAAAACGACTATTGTCGTGATCAGCAGGCAAAGGGTTAATTAAATAACAAGTAGTATAAGTCATCACAGAACAATTTATTTGACTCAATGTAAAAGTAATTTACAAAGTGGCAAGCATCCATACATAAAATCGCAGCAAGAATAATTGACAACATAATGAATAATAACCATTTGCAATAATAATAATAATAATAATAATAATAATAATAATAATAATAATAATAATAATAATAATAATAATAATAATAATAATAATAATAATAATAATAATAATAATAATAATAATAATAATAATAATAATAATAATAATAATAATAATAATAATAATAATAACAATAACAACAACAACAACAACAACAACAACAACAACAACAACAACAACAACAACAACAACAACAACAACAACAACAACAACAACAACAACAACAACAACAACAACAACAACAACAACAACAACAACAACAACAACAACAACAACAACAATAACAATGACAATGACAATAACAATAACAATAACAATAACAATAATAATAATAATAATAATAATAATAATAATAATAATAATAATAATAATAATAATAATAATAATAATAATAATAATAATAATAATAATAATAATAATAATAATAATAATAATAATAATAATAATAATAATAATAATAATAATAATAATAATAATAATAATAATAATAATAATAATAATAATAATAATAATAATAATAATAATAATAATAATAATAATAATAATAATAATAATAATAATGATAATGATAATGATAATGATAATGATAATATGATAATAATATGGGCAAACTTGTAAATATATGTATATAATATGAGATAAAGTGCTTGGTCGGGAGGCAATGTTGCCGTTGTTGTAGGAGCCACCTTAACATTTAGTAGAAAAAACTTGGTTTGATGGAAAATATTCCAATACGCAGAATAACTCGGGGGTGCAATAATAAATATAACAACTATTTCGTGTCGGAGGCATCTATTGGAAATTTTTGTCAGATAAGTAAAGAGATTATTTTTACCTCTTGTATCATAATAATGTATCGAACTAATATCTGACAATACCAGACTTGATGATTGAATTAATTGGCAGGTTATAATTTATTAATTTGTAGCAGAATTTAAATTTTGTAATTTGAAGATATCTCGTAGCTGTAATAGTTTCAATGTTTTAAACATTGGTTCCGTATGTGCATTGTAGTTGCTTAACGTAATTGACCTCACAGATTTTTTCTGAATTTTCAATATCCTACCTGATTTGAATCCCCACGTAAGAATTCCATAATTCAGGTGGGGTATTACCAGGGTGTTGTAGATATTCAGTATAAGGACGTTCTGAGATGTCATTTGATACATTATACATCAAAATAAAAACGGTTACTGAATAAGCTCTTACCATCTTGTTCTGACAATAGCTTGGCTGGATCACACAGGAAAGATGGTTCATGCATGTATCTGCCACAGGATTCTGGATCGGTCTGGGGATTGGGATAATCTTCCAGAGTCATAGATATAATTTTTGCTCTCTCTGATTTTTCGGTATTTAATTGCCGAGTCCTCCCAACCTCCACAAACCACAACACAGGATAAACAGAAGAAAAAATATACGCTCCACATTTTGGCTGCCTCGAACGTTAATACACTCGACATGTATTAAAAATGTCTGCAGTTGTAGGACTCTATGGTCAAGTAGGGTTTGCATAAACTTCTGCTATAGATCGTATTTATATAAAAGTTTGCGGAACCAATGAACGACCAGCATGATATCTTTGTACCGGCTTCTGTAACATGGAAAATACCTGTCATAACCGCAATACACCACACGACTCTGACTTGGCCATCCACACACTACATTGGCCCAGCATTTACTCAGCGCTTGATAATTTCCGTGGTGTGTTTGTAAACACTGTGAGCGGACACCATGAACCACAACGACCCGTGACGTCACGGTCGACATGCGGAATATTCTCTGTCACTCGCGGAATTCTCAACCGTCATTACCACCTGTAGGTCTGCACTGAAATATTCCACACCGAGCTGTCGGACACGAGATATATTCTGGTTTAATGTTTTAACCCTTAAAGCGCTGAAATATTTTTTATATAAACCACAGAGATCAAAGGGTTTGTTCAATTGGAAATCATCATAAACACTGATAATTGTCCTATTTACCTCTTAATTCTGCTTCATTTGAATACCTATGATATGGGTCCACGGCCATTGTAAATATTTCCGTTCTTATAGTGCGGTGAAAGACTTTAGGCGTCAGAATCTGACGTCTAGTGACGTCAGATTCTGACGTCTAAAGTCAAAATCAATTCAAAATAGTTTATTCAAATAAAATACAAAGAAAAGAACTTATACAGTTATACAGTGAAGTTGTGTCTCGCTACCGCAACCCACGACTTCGGGTGTGTGAAAACTACTCATATTTGTCTAATTTGAGAACCAACAATTTTCTAGTTCTTGACGTTTATTAAAACACACATGTCGTTCTCAATATCTACGATTTAAACGGCTAATAAAACGGATTTAAGAAACGACTATAGTCGCGCTTTATATATGGTTGTAAGCTTGGGGTGTAAGGGGTAAACCAGTACAGCATTGGCTCAACGTTTTGTTATCGTGCAGGGTCAATTACGATAATTGGATAAATATGTATTGTTATTTATAGTATTATTATTATGACTTGATATATTATGTCATTGAGTGTAGACCATAGAGCTCCATAATTTGATTGTTAATCTAAGTGAGAGTAACGTTACCCTATAGTAAATGACCATTGTAGAAATTAGGCTAATATTATCGTTAGGTTTATGACCAATTCTGTGAAACGCAGTGACTGTCACCGGAAACTCTTTTGAATGGCTACTCAGTGAAAACAATGTTACATAAGTCCCCCCCCCCCATACTTCATTGTATTCGATTGCTAGATGAAAACATTGCAGGTCAAGGCTATTGAGTTTCACAGAATATAAAACAACGCAATTAAATTCCACAGCTTTTAAAAATATATGACATGTGACACATTCTCTGTAATTCAGGGAATTCCAAGCCACGTCATTGTCACCATACGAGGCATATGTTGGGTCAACGTCGCAGACGGTGAACCAACAATCAATAAAACAGCATTGGCTCAACGTTTTAGCTAGGTCTTTGGATGTTCGGTACATTCTGCGGCAGTATACTACACACAGCACTGACCATTTACTGTTATCGTCCCAGTAAGCAGGTAAACACAAAACATTTGTATAACATTTATACAACGTCGGCCCAACGTCTTCGACGTTGGTCCAACATTGTATAATCGTTACACAAATGTTTTGTGTTTACTTGGGTGCACAGCAAATCACATATGATAATTGGCCAAAAATTTCAACGTATGTAGACCTGTCATTATTATTATTATGTATAGGGAGGTCCCTTTAATATATATATGTTTATGCTAATACACAAAGCATTCACATTTTATTGCTTTTCAAAATATCTATATATTTTCAGCAATTGAAGCTGGAAGGCAATTTCTCCATCAATTCCAGCGTCATTGCATGTTGAATCTCATGACAAAACACCTGATATGTCGAGGGGTCTAGCTTTTTATTTTTTCGGTAGGTCTATATACCAACTATGTATAATTCCCATCTCTCTGTATTCTGGTAGCCCATTCTTCCCCCCGTCCAAGATTCAATATCCGTGAAGATTTATTATCCTCCGTGACCGAGAGGTAGTGTGCTCGACCTCAGCCAGTGATGGCTCGAATTTGCAATCCTGTATGTGGAGGTCAGTGTGAGTGTCATCTGATTCATCTCACCATCCACAGGACGTTATCCTGGCCCAGTTTGGCCTATATCCCAGCAAACACAAAAACATGTGTATAACATTTGTACAACGTCGGCCCAACGTCTTCGCCGTTGGTCCAACATTATACAAATGTTATACAAATGCTTTGTGTTCACTGATTTGTGTGCACAAATGTCGCCTAAATCCTCATTCGTTCCAACATTGACAGCACACAAATATTGTTTTCATAAATACTAACTACGAGACATTTACCCAATGTTGTTTCAACATTGCACCATTGTCATGGGAACGGAATAATTTAAAAATCCTGCCTCATTTTATAGGAAAATCTTCCTATTCTCATCCACGATTAGTCTCTGTTCAACACTGGAAACCGGAACCCGAACTAATAACATGTAGCCCTAGATGTGACTCAACAAAATGTTATTTTATAATTATGACTGTATATACATGACCTGATGACGTAGCCCTGCATGCAGGCTACACTTTTCAGGTTACTGGACAAATTGGCTTGTACTAATATATAACAGTAGACCCAGTTGTGGAGGGCAATGCTTTAATTTGAGAACAGACTAGAAAACTAGTGCAAATCGGAGGGATTTGGTAGCTGCGACGATTTTCCTGAGAAACAAATCAGTTCCAAAAATTGCCCGATATCCTCAAAAAGTTAATCAGTTCTGCAGATCATGCCCATAAATGCAATTGTAAGGTTAGAAGTCCTTTAGTCAAAAGCTGTTTACACTAGCGTCCGGAAACCGTCAATTTTGGCTGATTTTCTTATGTTTATTGGCCACCAGAGGGCCGATAATGGGCCGATTTTATGAAAAACTTATCAGGTCTGGCCCCAACCCCCATGAGTGTTAGTGCCAGGTTAGAAGATGATTGGTCAAAAACTTTTCACATTAGCACCCTAACTGTTAGCGTCCCAGTAAACACAAAACAATAAATTGTATAACATTTATACAAGGTCGGCCCAACGTCTTCAACGTTGGTCCAACATTGTATAACTGTAAACAAATGTTTTGTGTTTGATAATTGATAATGATAATTGGCCAAAAAAATCCACGTATGTAGGCCTATCATTATTATTATGTATAGGTAAGCCTATAGACACCTTTATCATATTATTTAAATGCTAATAAACTGATAAAGAAAGCATCCACATTTCATAGCTTTTCTGTCATTCAGAATATCTATATTTTTAAGCAATTGAAGCCGGGTGGAAATTTCGCCATCAATTCTACCTTCATTACATGCTGAAACTCACAAAGAAATACATGATATAAATGTCAAGGGGGTCTAGCATTTTTTTTATTAGTTTTCGATAGACCAATATACCAACACTTGACAGGCGGGGCCTGGTGTAGTCATTAGCACTATCGCATGTCACGCCAGAGTGGATAGTTATATAGGCCTATCTCTCGGTATTCTGTCCAGTAGGCCCTAGCCTACTCTTGCCAGAGCGGATGGTTATATGTTATAGCTTCCATATCTCGGTATTCTGGTAGCCTAGATTCTTCCCCGTCCACTTGTGAAGATTCAATAATCTCCGTGACCGGGAGGTAGTGTGCACGACCTCAGCCATTGATGGTTCGAATTTTCAATCCTGTCATCTGATTCATCTCACCATCCACAGGATGTTATTCTGGCCAAGTTTGGCCTAGCCTACATGTGCACAGAAGTGGCCTAAAATCTTCATTCGTTCCAGCACTTGACAACACATAAATATTGTCTTTATCAATCCTAACTACGAGACATTTACCCAATGTAGTTTCAATATTGGACAATTCTCATGGAAACGGAATAATTTCAAAATCTCTCTCATTTTATAGGAAAGTTTTTTCTTCTCACTCACAATTAGTTCTCATCTGATAAACAATGGAAACCGGAACCCGAACTAATAACATGTAGGCCTGGATGTGACTCAACAGCATTTTCTTTTATATTTATGACTGTATGTATACATGACGTAACCCTGCATCCAAGCTACACTTTGAGGAGGGGAACTATTTTTTAAGTTACTCATACTGAACACATTGACTAGTACTAATATAACAGTAGGCCCACTATGGAGGGTAAGGCTTTAAAGGTATGGTAAACTGTCAAAATTGGCGGGACAAGGGTCCCCCAGAATGCAATAGTGCCCGTGGGTAGGCCAAAGCCCTATTCCATAATAATACTAAATATGCGTTTCATACCCAAAGCCTCATTAAGAGCCAGTTCTCAAATCACAGAAGTTCATAATATACTTGACCGACATCTAGGAGTTAATAATTCCATCGAATCTCAAAGCCCTTAGTCCTGGATCTAAGCAGGTTGCTGGCCTGCAAACAAACTCATTGAGGGTATATCCAAACAGGTTGACCCCACGCTTGTACCAGCACCCAGTGAAACCAAAACATTTGTATGACTTTTCACAATGTTGGACAAACGTCGAAGACGTTGGGCCGAAGTTGTATAAATGTTATACAAATGTTTTGTGTTTGCTGGGCAGGAGGACTTTTTCTCAAACATTGTACATTTCGCCAATGTTGGTTCAATGCTGGACCAGCGTCGCAGACGTTGGCCTAACATTAAAACAGCGTTGGATGAGTGTCTTGTTGGAGTAGTATCCAGTCTTGTAATCGGTTACTTAATCAACCACACTGTACTGTATACTGAAGGCTTACACGCATGCGAGTTTAGAACGTGACTCTATCTTTAATTTGAGGACAGATTAGACAAAATTGAGCCCGTTGTTGTTGCGACGTTGAATCAACGTCAATGACGTTGATTCAACGTTGCAACAATGTCGTGTGCCCTGTGGGTTATTTCATCCCCAGACATTTGTACAATGTTGGACCAACGGCTAAGTAGTTGGGCCGAAGTTGTACAAATGTTTTGTGCTTACTGGGGGGTGGGGATGAGGGGGGGGGGGGGTGGCTCATGATAATATATACATGTCAGACCAAACACACGGTATACTGTGAAACTCAATGACCTCGACCTCCTTTATTTTCACCAAGATGGCTAATACAATGAAGTATGGGGGAGGGTTCTTATATAACCTTGTTTTCACCAAGTGACGTCACTGCGTTTCACAGAATGAAGTATTGGGGAGGGAGTGTTATATAACCTTGTTTTCACAGAGTGACGTCACTGCGTTTCACAGAATGAAGTATGGGGGAGGGGGTCTTATATAAAATTGTTTTCACAGAGTGACGTCACTGCGTTTCACAGAATGAAGTATGGGGGAAGGGGTGTTATATAACCTTGTTTTCACCGAGTACGTCACTGCGTCTCACAGATTAACTATTAAAGCAGCTCTATCATTAATATGCTTCACGTACTGAGGTATAATATTTACATTGCGTCGGATCCCAGACGTTCACCATGCTGCGCATGCGTGCCATTGCATTGTGCGCCTAAACTGTTTACTGAGCGAATCATGATGACATACCTACTTTAAGCTACGTTCACATATATATATATACACGAATACAAACATATGCTATTTAATGTGGGTGCTCACATATACACGGACCATATTAGAAATTCCATGGGTGGATACATTTGAACGAAATGGAAAAAAACAACTCCAACCATGTTGCCAACGAGAAGAGGAGGGAACTATTTGTTTAATTTTAAAATTTACTAAATAATTTGTAAAATAATATATAAAAACTAGAAAAGGGTTTTCGAACTCCGAGGCCTGGCTTTAGTCTGCTTGAGTGATATAGACAAAAAATCGGCTTAATATTTTCTAAACATAACAGTGGGTCTTCCTCATAGGCCAGAATCCTAAATGTTCAGGATATAATCACATATTGTTAATTAGTAAAATCTCTGATATAGTTAAGGAAAGAACCAAGGAGACGAAGTTAAAACATCTTCAATGTGTATTCCTTCCACCACCATCGCCGGTCCTGGCCGACATTTATTCAATACTTGCCTAATATGTACCTCGTACAGAGGATGTAGGCCTACCCACCAAATTCCGGTTCAATGTTAGGCCAGTGTCGCAGCCCATTGGTGGATCAATGCCGCTAAATCGTCTACGACGCTGACCCAACACTAATCCATCACTGGTTCTGCTGTATACTTAGTGCAGGTGGCATTCACCCAATGCTGTTTAAATGCTGACCCACAGTCTTCGACGCTGGCCCGACATTGAAACAGCATTGGGTGATTGTACCTTGTTTTCCGACTACTGCATGCTGGTGATTATATGCGGGTGACACTTTCTACCCCGGCGCCAGAAACACCAGATAACACAATAAATTGGCCCAATGCTGATGTAATGCTGGGCCACTATCTGAGACGCTGGGCCAACATCATTCCAACCAAAACCCTTTAATCTCTGATCACTATATTTAATTGTGAAGGTATATTTTTTCTGAACAATTTTTAAAGACGAAAGTACTAGAGACCTCAAACGTTATGTTGGACATGTTCATAAGGACTGGTGTACAGAAATGTTAACCGTTTCCCTCACACAGCACCCCCTTTCCCCTAAACAGGCCACGAACTCAAGCGAAATAAACTTAATAGGCTACTTAATAGGGTCTGATAAGTGTGCGTACAATATGGAAGAAATATCCCAAGAGGTTTCAGAATATGCCATGCTCCGAAAACGAGATGTCTCTACGCTAGTTTGGCTCAGATATGTAGGTTCGAAAGTAGGTCAGATATCATAATATCCAAAAGTGTGTGCATAGGCCTACACGCATGCCATAACCGCCCCAGCCCCCCCCCGCCCAGTCCAAGGAAGCAGCTTGATGTCGTGTGTATTCCACACATCTGGGAGACACCCAGCAAAAATGAGAACGTCTTATTTTTTCTAGCAGACGAGCCTGAGTCACGTCGGCTACTGGTGTAAGCCTATGACCTGATAGGCCAACTGGGGATCACTCATCTAGACGTGATGTTGCTGTTGATTCCACTTATAACCCTTAAAGCGCTGAAATCTCCGTGTATAAACCACGGAAACCAAAGGTGTTTTTTTTCAATTTAAAATCATATTAAATGTCTTAGTTAGCTTTTCCCACTTCATTTGAATACCTATGCCATGGGTCTACGGCCATTATAAATGTCTTAATTCTTTCAGTGCGGGAACCGGCTTTAGACGTTAGAATCTGACGTCTAAAGATGGTCCCTGCGCTGAAAGGGTTAAAAACTTCAATAATACAATTTGAAACGTCAACAACACAACCAATATAAATGCTGCACTGCAACTGTATAGACAAAGAAGAGAACCAGTACAGCTGACAATCTTCTCGCTCCGGCGACTAGTACAACTAGCTAGCTACCATTGACACCATTGCCAGAATCTTGTCGAAGCAAATCTAAACCACTACGCAGTGCTAGCGACCACCACTTAATTGTTGAAAATGATATTTAGATTTCAGACATTTGAGACTATATAGAGGATGTAGTAAACCAGCAAACGACGCTGGCCCAACATTGAACAGCCTTGGGTGAATGTCCCGTGTTCGATGGGAAGGTTTCTATGGAACGCCAAAGTGGACTTTTCCTGCTAGATTTATTTTGTTGGGCACATTTTCATTTGTTGGTGCATACTTTTTTTCTGGTTGTGCTATATTCCATTTGTTGTTGCGTATATTTATTTGTCCCTGTCTAATTTACGTTTTCTTTGTGCAGTTTTCATTTGTTGGTGCAAAGTTTTTTTGATCCCTGCTAGTTTTCACTTTGTCTATGCTTAAAATTATTTGCTTGGTGCCGTATTTCGTTCGTGGTGCTGTTTTCTGTTCGGCATGCTAGCGACATCTGGTGCCGATACTGTAAGTTTGAGCTCTCCTTTTGTTTAGCTTAGGCGCCACCAAGTGAACAAGAGAGACTGTATTGACTTTCGGTCAGAAAATAAAGGATCCCAGCTACTAAAAATAGTTTTAAAGCTTCGCAGGCCTACTTTGAATTAAACAATGCATTTTAAAATTATTTTTCCCACACACCATGTAATTCATCAAATTCAATACCTGTTATAAGGCAGGCGTACCATTACAATAAGAATTGTATCTAATTATTATACATATTATACATAGGCTAGACCTATAAAATAATTTTATATAAATGGATAGGGGCGGATTCAATATTATAGGAGTGTAACGTTAGGAGCGTAGAATAAAGTAGGAGGTTCGGGGGCATTCTATAGCTGCACGTTTATGACAACATGAATATTTTTTTATTGTATAGCCCTTCGCTAATACCCTAGAAAACACGAAGCATTGACCCGATGTTGTTTCAATGCTGCACCACTTTAAGTCTAACGTGTGACGTTAATTGCCCACGTCAGACGTTGTAACGACCAACACTGACTGTCCCGACTAACGTGGCTTAACGTCAGGTGCACAACACAGGGTGTTACAACGTATTACCAACGTGCAGCGTTCCCACACGGTTATAAAAAACACAATGATTTTACAACAGTATAAAGGTTTATAATCTACCAAGCTAGTTAACAAACTATTAAACAGACATACTATCTCAGTCACATAGAATAGCCTAAACGTAGGCCTATGGAACATATTATATCACAATATGAACTGTATGATGTTATATAAAAGAAAGAAATTAGCCTATAAATCATTACATCAGTGTCAATTTCTGAGGTAGGCATCAAAACTGCATGTGTTTGCTAAGCTACCATAAATCTATAAATGTATTTTAATATATAAACTTATTGTGTTCCTTGCACAACTTTATAAGACAGTAGTTGAACATTTGAATTTATTTTGTATCGCTATACTATATCTTTTTGGAGAAAAAAATTTGCTCCAATTAGCGTACTTCTCAACAACTGACTTATCAATGCATCGTGATAGTATTTCCCCTTTTTAGTTTTAGTGAAGATGGGCTTGTCGGCCTAAACTTGCTATTGCAGCTCAGCGTGCACTGCTAACAGTAAATGAAAGTCGACGACATTTAAATTATTATCATTCAACTTACTTAAATGTAGGCTATATTGTTGTGTTTATTAAATGTATTGTCTTCACTTTGAAGTTCGTTTAACTTAATTTCTTCTCAAATTTATTCATCTTGCCGCAATTCACACCTCAATGTAAATAAAAATGTATATTTTTTTTTATTTCCGTAATAGGCCTAACATTAAACAATTCCGAAGTCTCCTTATTGGGCGGAATTAAAGGGACCCCTTGGGATAAGACATTTTCAATGTTGTCAATTTTAAAAATTTAATTTATATGAAGCTATATAGCCTACTGATCTTAACTGAAAATACGAAAAAGTCAAAAACAATTTTTAAAGCACTGAAAAAGAATGAAATAGTTGTATTTCCAGGTCGTATATTGCCATGTAAACAAAGCAAGTCAGCAATATTTAGCACTTTAGATCACATATTCCCACGTATCAGACGGTAAGATCAAACCAGTCGCCGCTAATTGGTGTCTCATAGTCAGGACACGGGAGGACACACCTGCAGCACTGATTGTCTACTCAACGCTGGGTCGATGCCATCAGCATGTGGCCCAATGCTGTGAAAAGATTAAATCGTCCTTCAGGCATACAAATAGTTTGTTTGGGTTACTTCTGGTTTCATAGAAATGCTGATTGAAAATATTTGTAAAAATATGAAAATTCTGAAAAAAATAAAAACATGATCCGTGGGATACACTTCTTCAGTACGGAACTAAAAACGAAAATTGATGTCATCCCAAGGGGCTGCTTTAAACATTTTTGTATTCGATATTTAATGAATTTAATTTTAAAATAGGCCACGTTATGAGTAAAGGCGACGACGGAGCTTAAAGGTAAAATAAAAAAAATGTCATATGTCATTTTTCATATACGTCGATTATAATATATATAATTAATTATTATATATATAATTATATATGCATTGTGTTCAAAATAAAATAAAAAATATGAAAATACGAAAGATTAAATAATTTTCATTAGTTTTTTAACATTGCAAGACGTAATACAGACGACAATTCAATTCAGTGATATACAAGATACACTATTGATAATAATTTGATAAAATAGGCCTACATGTAAATTGGTAAAGTAACGTAAAGACATTCAATATATGGGAACTATTTTTATTAACCCTTTCACCACTAGTGCAGGCGTTGCGTCAGTATTATTAACGTCATTATCCCAGCACCTAGGCCCACTGTCTGTCACTGTCATTTGCGCAGCTGGTACTAAAAAGTATTTACCGCCAGGAGTGAGAGGGTTAAGAAAGCTACGTTTGAAGCAGTCCGTGCAGCATTAGGGCGGTACCATAAGAGCGGTCAATGATAAATCAAGATCATTAGATAAAGATTACGAGTGAAACATCCACTGCTCTATATCCAAAGAAGTAAGTCATGAACATTAAAATCATACCTGCGATATAAGCACTTCCAGAAGTAAAACGATATATCAGTATATTCCTGCCGCATAATTAGAGGATAATGTTCGACATTAGTAGACGATGAAAGTGTCGGGATTAATGAAATTTATGCGCGTCACGATCTCAACGTTTTGTGAACGTCTTAGACGTTAACACGACGCTGGTAATTTACCTTGGACCGACCCACTAACGACTGTTTGGTGCACTACCCCCCAGATTACGACATAATGTGTTGCTAATCACAATAGAGGGACAGTCGAGTTACAAGTGTGTGTAGGGGAGACCGGGGTTAGTTCGCACAGTGGTTAGTCAGAACAGTGCCCATAATTCTGACAGTAAATGTGTTTTCGTTCTGTGCTGCCTTCTGTTGAAGCACTGTTTCAGTACCATTGACTTCATGTTCGAAGGGTTTTTTTCAAAACAAATAATGAAAAAATAAAAACACTTTTTCGTTTTGAGGGGTCAAAAGTATTTTCTTGCTATCGCACAAAATGTTATTTTTCTCAATGTTTGCCATTGAACAGACTGGGTTCAATTCCATTTTTTTAATTCCAATTTCTAATCCAACTCCTTTTTTTAAATGCCGAGGCTAATTCCAATTACTTTATTTTAATTTTTTAAAATTCCAATTCACATTCCAATTCCTAATTTCAAATTCCATCCTAATTCCGGACTTTTTTAATATGCTATAAAATTATCTGATTTTAGCATAAACTATTTTATTGCTAGAAGGATAAACAACACATTTTATATATGACAGCATTTTTATATAAGTAGTAAATCAATCAGAATCAACTAAACTAATTATTGTGACATGTATTTTAACATGACTTCGTGTTAAATTTTTGGTCATTACATTGGATATTTTGTATAATCTTTGTATATTTGTTGTAGCGTAAACAAATAAATCAATAAAGTGTCGCGCGAAATTAAAGCTGAACTAACATCGAATGAAAAATACTAAAATCATCAGTGAATCATTGAAATAGATTGCGCACGTTGTCAGATAATAACAAGTTAGGCCTACATGTTGTTTTATTTTTAAAATTGGTGATGTTGTATTGGTGTGCCAGAGCTAGAAAACTGTCACGGTCAACACAGTGTTATCGTAACCATACCCCCCCCCCCCCGCTCTCTGTTACATCACACCTCTTTACGCTTTAATAACACTTTGTATCCTCTGTCATGTTATTAGAGTTCATTGACATAATTTAGTGCTTTATCAAATTTAACTGATTGATAGTGTTGCGGGATTTTGTACCCAGGGGGTTAATGTAATGTGTTTACGGTACTTGGTTTGAGAGATATAAATATATGTTGGGCCAATGTTGTCCCAACGCCAATAATAATGTATCTGGTTTACTGTATGATATGTGAAGATATGCTTGGCCAATGTTGTCCCAACGCCAATGGTAATGCCGGTGTCAACGAATATTAAGCATCCCCATATATTAGGCATCCCTGACAAGTCAAAAAGTCACGTGACTGTGTGGGCATGCGCAAAGAGTGTCTACGTAGCGGAAATCACACAAATGTGTCTTGAGAAATCCACCACACTTACATATTATTCTCTTTTGAAATGATTTAGTTTTAATACTTAGTTTTATTAGTAGCAAACATAGTTTTACACACTTAAAGGAAATCACGTTAACCAATGTGTTAGAAAGTATAATCCATATCCCAGCTAGTGGTCGCTAGAATACTATTCATTTCGAGACAAGGGGGGATGCTTAATATTGCAATAAGAAGAACAAGACAGATGGTGGAAAACTAGATTCCCACGCCATGTTTTCTAGCCTATTAGAATAAAAACGATAACTTTCACATTGACATATTTATATATTAGATTATATGTTAACGATCTTTATACAGGGAATACTTTACAAGGTTATTACGTATAAGACATAGTTATATTAGGCATCCCCTTCGCCATAGTGTAGAGCTGGCCATTCAGTAAGAGGGCATACAGAGGGGTGCTTAATTTGCTGACAAGTACGCACGCCAACACTCAAGAGCTTGGCAAGTCGTTGCCAAATTAGACATCCCCGTCGATCCGTGCAAGCTGGCTTGTATGAACAAACCAATACCATGGCAAACAATTTATATTTACTATTGGGCCTACACTTTATTATCGATTGTCTATATAAAAATTACTACTAAGGTTGCGATAGACATAAATTTTATATTAGTTATAATTAAAAAAAAAGTAATATAAAAAATATTTTGTCATGTCTTTTTCTGATTGGAAAATTTTATTCCACCGTAATCATTACGCAATGATATGTTATTCCAGGTCTGTGCATATATATAACTTTTGTATAGAAATACAAAAACAAACTGGAGGAAGTGTCATCAAAACATGACATAGGCTACGTTTTAAAGCGCATTTTCAGATAGGTTTGTCACAACTTAACCCTTTAACCGCCAAATTATTCAATCTGAATTTTCACCACTTGAAGTTGTGTCTCGCTGACGCGATCCACAACTTCAAGTGAGTGAAAAAAATTTATTTAGATTTGACAAAACGGAGGTCAACTGTTTTCAAATCTTGCTGGTTTATGTCACATTTTATCTTTAACATAATAAAAATGTGGTACCTAATGTGCTAATACAAAATGAAAACCCGAATATATGCGGCACCGGCGGTTAAAGGGTTAATGGAAGTTCTTCAAATTTGTACAGACATGGATTGTTTCACAGCAAACACGACCCATAGACCCGATGCTGGCCCAATGTTGGCCCAACATCTACGACATCAGTGCAGCATTGGGTCTATGTATCGTGTTTGCTGTGGGTTTAATAGCCAGGCATAATCCTCCTAATAAATAAAGTTCCCATTTAAAATACGATTACACCTTAAAATACATATCGTAAACTGATCATACATATCATATACCGCCGATAACCACATTGAGTCACCCCTTGGTTCCCAAAGACAATTAATAAATTTGACACAAAAAACTTTTCATAGCTGCAATTATAAAATTCTATATTAACATCATGTGGAAAATATTTGCAGTTTTCAGATAATTACATGTATTCCCGTATTTAATTACTGTTATCCGCTGTACCCATGGTACCCGTGGATACATTATAGACAATACGCGTTAATATACAGTCATGGGCTCACAAGTGTTAATTGCGGCGGGGTTTCAAGAAGGGGTGTTTAATATCACACCTCGTTCTTTGTTTGATCAACTTGAGAGGGTGCAGTAGCTGTGGAAGCCAGAGGTGCGAACATTGCGTCTCAGGAGTGTTGTGCTTGCAGTAAATTTAGTGCTAGACAAAAGATTATAAGCGTTCACCACCAAATTTATTGCGGAGTGGATAATATTTTTTTATTATTATTTTTAATAAACTTTAAAGCTTTACAAATGCAGCACATACATAGATTGAAGCCATATAAAATTGCATATTGACTTGCAATTTTTTTAAAGTAAAAATAATTATTAGGGCGGCTGGCATACATTGGGAGTATAATTTAAAATATATTATTTAAATATGAGACAACATCTACTCCAGTGTTTTACAAATGGCGAATTGAAACCATTTCCATCCAAGAAAAGGAGAAAGCGTACAGCAAAGCTTACTCAGAGAGTACAACTTTACTGTACTTGTAAAACTACAAATAAATCGGACACTATGATTAAATGTTGTTCCTGTGAAAGTGTATTTCATAAAAAAATTATAAACCTTGCTGAAGACGCTTCTTATTATAAATGTAATAGATGTTGATAATTTAAAATTAATGTTGATAATATTATGTAAAATATTTTGTTCTTATTATATGTACCTTGTTACCTTGTTATCTTACCTTGTACTTTGCCTTGCATTAAAATTGTACTTTTAATATTGTGATGGTCAGTTTTATATGCTATTATGAATGTGACTACATTATTAAACTGAATTGAATGTACAGTATATTGTAGTAGATTACCAATTATATTGTGATATTTGTATTTTATATGTGAATGTATATAATATATTTAATCTTGTTGTGATGGCAGTATAATATGCTACTATGAATGTGAATATAATCATATTTATAAATGTAATTTACTCTTTAAAATGTACTGCAGTAAAATAAAAATTAATAATTATGTTAATACTGTTGGAGTAATTGTATGATACCTGTGAATACATCTGTAAATAAATATTTGCATGTCAGTATTGGTTCCGATCATTCATTTAAGCGGTGATGTAATATATTAGCACTTGATTTTGTCGCCATACATTTTCATCCGCTTGGTCGCCTAGGGTTAATCGTTTAGATAAGGACATTATAAAGCCTTGTTGCATATACGCTGTGTCCCCTCTTTGTTCTTTGGTAATGCCATCACACATTACAGTAAAAACACACCCTGAGCGGGGGGGTGGGGGTGGTGACTAACAATTGCAAACCCTTGTGATGTCGGGGACTAAACATGTCATTAAATTCTAGTATTTTTTTTTTTTTAATATATAAAGTCACAATTAAAACTCGCTTAACATACATGTATAACTATGCGAACAACGCTGATTATGATGCTTAATAGCACACAAATACGCGTTAATTATCTTCTTTTATTTATCTATTTAGTGTCAAGCGATGGTAACATTATTCACATGTGATATATTTGGATCACATTAGTGCAATATATTGCTGTAACAATGCGATATTTCTATTTGAAATGTCAAATATAGGTAGATAGATATTTATTGATGACGGGAAGTCTATGTAAACGTATGCTTCGTTAAAAGCAAATAAAAATCGACATGATATATTGCTGTAATATCTGTCTAATTACGCCCCCTGAATTTTAATAATTTTGTGTTTTTATATTTGCTAATAGTTTCGGTAACAATTTATTATTCTATGCGATGTTAAATTTAGTAAGGACTTGCTAAGCCAGCGATATTAAGCTCCCCCAACCAGGACTGCCACCACACTGTGACCAAGGGGATGTCTAATTTAACAATGGCTTGCCAATAGTCTTGCCAGGGTGTTGGCATGCTTGTACCTGTCAGCAAAATTAAGCACCCCTCTGTATGCACTCTCACTGAACACGCCACGCTACACTATGGCGAAGGGATGCCCAATCTGACCAAGGAATCCTTGATCTAACTATATCTTATATGTATCATAGTATATATTCATTATATACTTTTATTACATTTTTTGTTGCCAAGGCCTTATAATATAAATAACACATAATATAGTTTGAATTACAGTTAGTGTAATATAATAATGTGGTATTTTTTACTTAAGAGTATCAATACTAACTTTCTGATAAATATTGGTAATATTCACAAGTGAAGATGTATTATTAAACAATGATGAATGACATTTCCATTCCAATTTACTAAATAGGATGTATTAGGAATTAAAATGAATTAGTGTATAATTTAATTTAAGATTGCTGTGATATTAGTATGATTATGCCTGATGAATATCAACAAGTGTGTGTATTACATATTTGATAATAGATTTGTGTCCAATTTTATCATAGATTGCAATATTGCAATCGCAGAAGTCATGTAGGCTTTTTTTTCAACTAGCAATTAAATATATAATATATACATCTGCTGATCATTTACCATGAGACACACAGCTGTCTCACTATGACCACATTAGGTGCCTTCTTGCGCAGAACCGGAAGGGAAGCCTAATATCGAAGGGGATGCCTAATATGGCGTGACACCGGCCTACGTGCAAGAGGCCTACGTGCAGAAGGCCTACCTGCAGAATACAGAAGCAGTGAAGCATGAGTGACTCGCGATGTATGATAATTGTAGAGAATGTATGATTGTGTACAGCTGAGGTTTTCTGCTAAATATGCTTGTATCGGCGTTATTAGGCAACACTTTTCTGTTTAGGCTCTCGCGAACAAGACCTTTTGAAATTGGGGCCATACCGTGTTCCGGCGTGAGTGTGACTACTCATGAGGTAACTTGAGGCACTCACGTCGTTAGTCCATTTGATCATCGCGTTCTGTTCGACCTGGAGGATAGACGAAGGAGACTGAGATATCGTGGTGAGTGTTCTCTAGACTTTATTATGTAAACCTCACCACGATGATCACTGATCTGTTGTCTATTTTCCAGGTCGCTGGGGTTTGGGTATTATTGTTTTTATGATTTTGTTGTGTGTGCTGATGAATGACTGATGTGTGATTGACATAATTATATTATTGTTAACGAGAGTGTGATATTGTTAACATTGATATTGATGTTTCATATAGTTTAGTAATGTTGGTACATCTTTGCGAGATAAGTAACTAATTCTCTTTCATATTGTTCAGCATAGGATTATTTAAATTTATCTTTGAAATGGTTTGAGAGCGCAGATAACATTTTATGAGAATATTATCTGCGTTAACCAGGCATTTTGAGTAATTGTCAAACTCGGAACCTTTATTGATATTTGACGCATATTTTCTATGTATTAAAGTTTTGCTTCTCTTCTCATATTCTGGACCATTGAAGATAGAGTTTATCGTTATACCACATTGTACTGTTTGTAAGATTCATGATATTAAAATGTCAATGAATGTGAATTGTTTTGTTCTCATCATTACCGTCAGTTCAACCTCGTCTGTCTCATATTAGTCTTTTGAATCGGTATGTTACGTCCCAAATTTTGATCTATCTATTTCAGTAATTAATTCCCCCCTAGTGTAATTCCATCATAAACACCCCGTAACAATAGGAATATCATGATTGAAAAAATAATTTTATATTAGATCTGTAATATTTATATTGTGATATAATTGTTTTGATAACTCGACTTGTAAACACATGTATCAGAAAATGAAATACAAAGACAGACTCAAACTCGGACAGAAGAATAATTGACATTAGGACTTAGAAGGTAGAGCTTGGCCACCCCTTATCCACCCATGCTTGCCGAAAAACAAAGATTTTATTTAATTATTTTCCCAAATTGAATCGATAAAACATATCAAAACGCTTGGTGTATTGACGTAACCTTAGCATGACCTTGGGGAGCTACTTAGTTAAATAACAATCCCAGATCATGTTATTATTTGCGACTAGACATATGGATCATGTTTTTAAAGGGTGGTGACAGGATTACAGCGTTTACTAGGTTAATAAGGGGTTAATATCCCCCCCCCCCCATAGTAAAACGGGGGTACATTCTATATACATGGGTTACAAAATGACATCTGAATGCTAATCAGGCATTACAAGTACCCCGTCCCCAAGTATTAAAGGGTGGTGACGGGATTACAGCGTTTAAGAGGTTAATAATGGGTTAATACCCCCTCCCCCCATAGTAAAGCAGGGGTACTTTCTATATACATGGGTGACAAAATGACATCTGAATGTTCCCCAACACAGTTTGGTGGCAATTCACACACATGGCCTTGTCAGTACTGTGATTACCAGTCATAGGCCTAACCTGTAACTATACATAATACCGGCTGGGGTCTGGGAGCCGCAAATAAGGAGTGTTTTCGGATCCCGGCTGGGGTCCGGGAGCCGCATGGAAAGGGTTAAGGAAACAATGAATACACCATGCCTTCGTAGAGCGCCTTTAATTCACGTACTGGTTACAGGAGGACGTGTTCAAACAGTTCTGTCACAATATTCCATAGTGTAGGCCTACATTAAATAACATTTAAATCAATTAGACCAGTCTCATTTGTTTACTACTTGTGAAGAGAGGGGATGTGTCATATGTTGCCTGTAACATAATCATGAATTCAACAACTCGGTGTTGACTGTTGTGCTTAGATTCGTTCCATCTCATTAATATTGTATATATTCTCTATTCGCAAGTAGGCCTACATCGATCAATGTCAGTGGTACCACGTTACTGTTTCTAGGGGTATGTAATATTATCTTTAAATAGAAAATATTCCAAATTTGTGAAAATGTGAAAATATAACCACTGATAACTGTTTTCTAGAAATTATGTTCAGTTTACTAATATTACCAATATTGAATAAGACTCTGATAATACAAATAAAACATATGATCATCCCTATGGTTTTAAAAAAAAAATTATGAGACAAACTTTAATAGAATGAAACACTTAATGAGTAGATTGTAAGTCCCCTGAAAATTGGAGCTGTTTTAATTCTCAGGGGTGCTGAAATCTGATAAGGGATTGATCAGGAATCATGTTATGCCACATCTTGACCACTTGCACTCTCTTGATGCTTTTGGTCATCATTATAGGCCTACCGGGTAGGCCTATGTGAAAAATTCTAATAATCCAGGAAAAATGAAATTATATCGGTTCCCGGATTTTGTGGCATGTTTACTAATATTACGTTACTGATATTGAATTTGGCTCAGATGGTACAAATATAACATTTGATCACTCCTAATGCTTCTAAAAAACCCCATTTATATGACATAGGCCTACTTCACTGGAATAAAACACCAATTTAGGCCCCTAAGTGATTTTTAATTCTTTTAAAAATTTGGGACGTTTTTAAAAAGAGGCGCTTAATTAATTTTGGGCACGGGTCATAATAATTCTTGAGCTTGAGCTCTGTCGACCATGAACTTTATTCAATTATACTATTTTTTTCTCATCTGGTCACATGGTCTACACTTGTCATTTGAAGGGCTTTTTTGTTGCTGCAGGTGTATTTAGGTCTAAAACAAAAAAGGCTGCTGTGAAAATTCCCGGGTCCATGTCAAATTCTACTGGACTATATGTATCGATTAGTCTATCTATCTAATATGGATAATTATATTAATCGATAGGAGGCGAATATTATTTTTATAATCAGCGTCGTATGCGATGGACCAGCATTAAGCCAGCACTACGTAAAAGGATGGGATCCTCAGTGAACATTGACTCATTGTTGGATCAATTAGTCAGTCAACCTTTGGGTGGATGTCTCATGTTTGTTGGGGAGTGTGTATAGGCCCTACTGCAACATAATCCCAGTGTCAACACAGCTAGAGGCCTAGTCCCTGGCACATGCACCCAATGCACCCTAATTTATATGTCTACGCGATGACACTGATGACAGCAGTGCTGTATCGCCATGGTAACCGATGTATTTTCAGAAACAGCAGGCGTTTAACCCGGGTTGTCTCAATGTTTAACTTCTCGTCTACGCAAGGCTGCATGATTCGCTCATTTATCTTTGAATCCCAACAAAAGGGCATAGGACGATTATGCCCTAAATGATGATAACATCATATGCAGGCGGTATTCTAAACAATATAGGTCCCCTTGCAGGGTTCTCATGGGTTTGCATGGTTGCATGGTAATAGCACTGAAGGGTTATTTTTAAAGAACCTATGTTGTTTAGAGTGTAGGGCAGTATGGAGGCTATATATAATAGGCCCTATACACTCCTATAAAAATATTGAATCGGCCCCTGTCAATTTATATTTTCTTATTATAACGTTAGGCCTGCCTTATGTCAGGTGCTAAATTTGATGAATTATGTGTGTACAAAACAATTTTAAAATGCATTGTTTAATTCTAAGTAGACCTACGAAGCTTCCGTATTTAAAACTATTTGTAGTAGCTGGGATCCTTTATTTTCTGACTGTAAGTTAATACATATCCAGTCTCTCTCTTATACACTTGGTGGCGCCTAAGCTAAACGAAAGGACAGCTCCAACTTACAATATCGGCACCAGATGTCGCTAGCATGCCGAACAGAAAACAGCACGACGAACGAAAAACGGCACCAAGCAAATAATTCTAAGCATGGACAAACTGAAAACTAGCAGGGAACAAAAAAAGTATGCAGCAACAAATAAAAACTGCACGAAGAAAACGTAAATTATACAGGAACAAATAAATATGAGCACCAACAAATGGAATATGACACAACCAGAAAAAGTATGCATGAACAAATGGAAATGTGGCCAACTAAATAAATGTAGCAGGAAAAGTCCACTTTGGCGTTCCATAGGTTTCTGGTATAACAAGGTTTGCGACACCAGTCTCGGAAGCCTCAACACACGTCATTGAGTCAATGCGGCTTTAATATTGAGAAAGCATTCCACAGGCGAACCTGAAGTAAAACAACACAGGTCAAAGTCTCCTGGGCCCCGTTTTATCAACCTGATAAGATACGAGCTCGTATTAATAGCTCATTTGCATATGAGGATCGTTAAGATTCAACGAGTGGATCAGAGTGCACGTATCCTCCCTATACATGTTAAAGAGGGAGACATACGAGGAAAATCAACGAGCTTGATAAAACGGGACCCTGGCTAAGATGTTATACGGTTTCCATCATGTTTTAGATCTTTCAATAGAATTATCACTAAATTTAATAAAATAGTTTTTAGTAGATGCTTAGTTAATCAAATAATTCAATATTGGAGATCGTCTATTTTTCATGAATATAAATATTTTTCGTCATTTGAAGCTGGAAATTACGTTAGCCAGCTTCGAAGGAATGAAAAATAGCAGCAAATAATTCAGCAGAGTTAAGTGACCAACATGGTAGCGGAAGTGCACGATGCGGCCTCGTGACAGTTTGGCAATCATGTGTGATTATGTAATATATTCAGACGTCCAATATTCCCCCATTTTTCAAATGTTTGGAATAATTACCGTATGTCAAGGTTTCTGACACAGCTCCCGGAATAAAATTTCATGAATTCACCATGAACAATATGTTTATAATTTTCATTGTAAAAAAATAAAAGTAAAAAAGAAATCTACTGCTCTCGCCCTCTTTAATCAGGTTTTGGATTCAGCCCTAAATAAACGGTCGTTTTTTTATCAAGGCCCGGCCGTTTTAAAAGGCCCACGTCGTGTATTGATTTAAGGACGCCTTTCTTTTAAAGGACAGTGTTATGAGCTGATCATCCGTCAATAAATAGTTGTGAAAATGTTCTGCCGCAGGTGTAGCTATAAAAAACGAACAATTAATTATTTGGGGTGAATTACAGTATATATAATACTTTTAGCGATCACTTTTGATATAATAATATATTGGATTTTTTAGAGCATGATTTCAATGGTGCATAATCTATTTTGCTACAAACGTGTCTGAAAATAATAAACCATTGAATTGATCAATGTCGGCATTCCCTCGCGATCAAGACAATATAATTGTCTTGAGTATAATATAAGGTAATGATTGAGTATGTATAATAAATCAAATATTTTAACATGCATTCAACGCTAATATATAGAGTTCCGATTTGGAAGAAGACGTGTTTCTGGATGTGTATATCTAGAAAAGGTTACCGTTAATTGGTTATATAATTTCAACAATCAGCGTGCAGAATCAGACGCTCTTTCTGACCCACGTGATATTTTTTCAGCTATAATAGTCAATTTCTCATTTGCATTTTCGGCAGTGGGATGGTCTGTTGCTTTATTGTATGTTTATATTACTAAGGATGATTATCCAAACCCAAAAGTGACTTTATAAAAGTATTTAAAAAAAAGAGACGGATATCTGTGAGAATCATTCATACATGAAATCGATTCAGACACGTGCTTTTAAATGACATCCGCTAAGCAGTTCAAGGTCAGATTTAAAAGGCTGAATCCAGCAAACACAAAACATTTGTACAACATTTTACAAATGTTTTGTGTTTACCGGGAATCCTACCCTGTTAACCCTTGTGCTGCTGGAACCGTATATATACGTTTTCATACATGCCTTAAATCATAGAAAATGTCACTAAATTTGGTAAAATAGTACGTGCTAGATGCTTAGTTAATCAAATAATTCAATATTTGAGATGTTTCCTTTTCATAAATATAAACATTTTTCGTCATTGGAGCCGGAAATTGCGTTAGCAATTCTAGCTGAAAATGAATTCAATACAGATCAATACAAGCAAACAATTCAGCAAGACAAGTGTTGATACAGTCTACGGCGCTGGTCCAACATTAAACCAACATTGGTTCAATGTCCCGTGTTTCCTGCCTGAGTTTTGTGTACCTAACAATAACCATATATCGTCCCCTTGAATATGAAAGGGTGTATCTGCCACTTTACAAAGTTACTTTAAGTGGCAGATACACCCTTTTATATCCAAGGGGACGATATATAGTTAGTTAATTCAATACTCTTTGAAATTTCTGTGAATTGCAATAGAGTCCTAACTAGTATAATATGATGGATATAGATATCAGCACATAAAACATTTTCATCAATCAATCAAAAATGGACGTACAAAGAAATATTAAATCAGCAGAAACGAATAAATCCAAGCAACAATGAATAAAAATCTTGCAATGCATGTGATAAAAATAAATTTCGTAACATAAATCCTTTATGAAATTCTAGGCTTTCGGATTTTTTTCTCTGCTAACAAAAACAATTGTTGTTATTTGATCGTAATGATATGGACTACCAAATATATGGACTACCAAAACAGCTAGAACAAATACAATTTTATTTTATGAAATATAACCATTAAAATATTCCTGTGACAAATCTGGTTCCATGATTTGTGTAGATGATAACCAGTTTTATTTTATATAGCATATTTTACTGGGTACAGAATGATTGCACTATATTGAACTCTGACAACGACAGGACAGTTTGCCACTTTGGAGATAAACAGGAACCAGAATCAACCTGTGCAAAAAGCCGGGGTTGAAACAACGTAAGTTAAATGTTGGGCCACTGTTTAGAATGCGTCCCCAATAATAACCTAACATCTGGATTGCATGCCTCATTCTTTTTCGGTGTGTCACTATCCCCTGCATGGCTGTGCGCTGGGTTCTGATTGTCTCGGAGCTGCAGATGGTGGCCAGCATTGGCCTGAAGTTGGGTCGGCTGGGGCATACTCTGTGTGTTGCTGTTTGGTGAAATAGTCTACATTGACAAATATGATTCTTCAACATAATACATGTAACATGTTTGCAAAACTTAACCTTTTACCTGCAGTGGCTATGATTGTTGTTGAACCCTTGTCCTGCTGATCACGATTATTGTCCTTTTCAATCTGTTTTATTAGCCGATTAAATCACTGTTTTTTGGAATGAAATGACTGCTTAAACATCAAGATTTGTACATGTCTGTTCTCAAATTAAACAAATATGAGTAATTTTCAGGCACTTGAGGTTGTGGATGGCGGTAGCGAGACACAACCTCAAGTGCTTGAAAATTTGATTAAATTTACTTAGCAGGATAAAGGTTAATACTTGAATTTCAGTGCTGGGTTTATTTCTCGGGGTTTATCCGTTTGACAGATAAAAACATCAAAAGTCGGGTCCCTATACTGAAACAGTTTAAGAAATATATTTGCCCTTTTAATACAAACCAAATAAAATACTGACTCGTAAAATGCTGAACTATTTCTAACCCTTCGAGCACCATTCACAACTACAAGTATGACCATCATATATATTTGTATCAGCACTTTGAACAGCTATTTTTTATGAAGGTGGCATGTGTCTTCAAATCAAATACTGGACATCAGATTTGACTTATCCAAATAATTTTCACTTACTTGTAATTGTATTGTGTGTACCATCTAACCTAAATAGTTAGGAAGGTTTTCACTCGTGTTTAAATTTTTGTTATTCATATCCATTCATAATGGACTATTATAATGCCAGTCAGTCAGCACTGAATAGCAAAGTTGTGTACCTCATATCCAGTCATCCGGCAGGTAAAGGTCACCATCTCATATAACTGAAATTACCTTTACCAGCAAATAGTCTATACCTCTTCAGTAGAGACATGCACATAATCTAACAATGCAGCAATACACATTGACATGTAAGCTTATTAACATCCAACTATGTTCTCGAATTCACAGATGCCATCTTATGCCACAATGGCAGCTCGTTCTCGAAAGGATGACTTCACCACAAGTATGCGATACTGTCATTTAGTTCATAAATAGAAGCTACCCAATGAGGTCGTAATCTGCTGCACTTCTGGCGCCTCTCAGGAAGTTATCTTGCATTGTGCTGAAAACAAAGCAGTAAATATCACTGAAAAAATTTCCGCTGTAGCATAGAAATATACGTACATAGGAATAGTGATCTCGGTATTAAAGGGTAGTACAATTTATCTGAAACTACAAAGTGGCAGATCTGACTATAATACCATAGTCACAATATGGTTGTACACAGGTCATCAGCGAATTAAATATAACAGAAACCAAGAAGAAAAGAAAGAAATAGCTCTGGGATTTCTACTTTTTATATCTTTAAACTAAAAATGATTTAAACCAAAACTCTTGAACTAAAAATATAAATTGTTCACCAGCATAATCATTCAAAAAGATTCAACAGTCAGTTTATCGTACTAAACCATTCATTGTATTAAAATATTTTTTTTATAAATTTCTAAAAGCTTTATTGAAAACCTATAACCATTCACAAATACTAACGCAGTTTTTGTAATATTGACAATACATTTATTTAAAATGACATTGAAATTAAACAATATTATACAAAATTACCACATCAATGTCCTGGTGGTAATTACTGGAGGGATAGAAAAATGCCAAGCTATCATTTACAGATGCAGTAGTAAATTCTAATACTCACAAAGAAAATCTACAACTGAGTTATCTTCTTCTTGCCGTAGAGACCCTGTGATGTCTTCAGATTCTATCAATGGCATAAATTGGTTCACAAATTCTACAGTGTAGGGCGGGGATATAACATCCAGCACCTGGTACATACAAAATACAAAACATGTTTTGAGAGTGTCAATTTGATATATTCCACTTGTGCATATAATCCTTACAACGCTGAAATATTTTTATATAAACCATAGAGACCAAAGGTTTTTTTTAAATCATCATAAATATCCTAGTTAGCTCTTTCCGCTTCACTTGAATATATATGTTATGTGTCTACGACCATTATACATATTTTATTATTTCAGTGCGGGGATCATTTGTATACGTGAAGTTGATCCCCGCACTGAAAGAAGTGAAATATTTATAACACAGGTATTCAAATGAAGCAGAAAGAGCTAACCAAGACATTTATATGATGATTTCAAATTGAAAAAAAATTGGTCTTCATGGTTTATAAACAAAATATTTCAGCGCTTTAAGGGTTAATATCCTACACCTAGAAGTTTTAGAGTGAATTTACTGGAGATATATGTATATTGTTTATAATACAATTGAAATATGCATCTGGTCTGTTTCCATATCATTATCAGAGTATTCAGGGCAGTATGAGCTGATATAATGATAAAGCTGATATGAATTGTGATAGAAAATTGTCACCAAAGTAGTTTTCAACAAAACCAACACTTCTTATTACCTTATTTTTTAGTTAACTGACCCAGTGACAGTATTTTTGAACAGAAACAATGTTAGTTAAATGTTTGGTCACTCTTTACAATGCTTCCAAAACATTAATCCAGCATTGGGATTACATGCCTGATGCTTTTTTGGCGTGCTCAAGACAGGTGTCACTATCACTTGCATGGGTGTGCGGCTAAGAATCAGACGTCTACAGATAAAAGTCGATCCCCACGCTGTAAGTCTTAATTGAAAAAGTATATATGCAGTCTTAGCAGAACAATAGTTAAGAAATGTCTGAACTGACCTCGCTGACAAAATGTCTTATGAGCGATATATCTGTCTCCTGTTTCTCCCAGCACTGGCGAATATAAGACACAACTGGCAGTACACAACCACGACTCAGCAGGTGGACCATGCGATCTAACACAGTCTTCCTCAGTTCCAACTGTGATAACAAAAAATTAACTTTGATGGAAATCAAAGTCATTTAACATAAAAATAGTAGGTGTCACCATGGCTATTTGAATTAAATTAAGCTTTGTCAGTGTGTGAAATTAGTTTGTTTATATCAAACAGAATAGCTCTCTGTTACAGCCAGTCTATCGGCAAAATTCACAGTGGGTCATCTTCGTGTAAAACACAATAGTTTATTTTATATCATTTCAATACTCGTCCTCTTATGGAAAGCTTCTGAGACAAGTTAACAAGTTAACATAGCCACAGGGTATGTAATGTTTATGTGAAGTATAAACCAGCAGATGTTCACAGATTTATTGCTATTTAGAAAACATATATCTGTGGCAGAGGAGTGATGGTGACAGTAAGAGGTTAAATATACAAGGTGAAATTACAAAATGTGATCTATGTTAGTTCTGTGTCACCTGAACAAGGACATCGAGATCTTCATATGGAAAAAGGAACAATCGGATCAGCAAATTTAAAACTTTCTCATGGAGGAGCACATGATTACTGCTGATCTAAAGAAAAAAAATAACTGTAATTATCGAATGATATACGTAGTTATAATGTACAATATCGTAGATGTTATTTAAATACGTTTATTATATTGGACATGTTAACATTCCTAAAGCTATATAAAACATATAATATATTGATTTTGATTGTTATCTTAAAATTGTAATTAATACAAATGACATTATGGCTGTGTTGTATTTTCACTTGAAATAAAAACAATTCCAATGCTACATTCACTTCAAATCTAATCAAATCTAACGAAACATTGATCACTGACATCTATATTCATGGTCATAATGAAAAGACAATACCATGCAGAAACCAAATAATAACTTGATTTGCTTTAAATGCAGGAAACGATTATTATTTGTTCAATTGTAAGCAGAAAATACAACACAGCCTTTAAGTTGGTGAATGAAAATGACTTTGTTTTCTGTCATAGCCAATTATATTATATGATGTGAAATAGGGTAGCTTAAATAAATTTCCAGGAAGTCTATTTTTGGGTAATTATTAGTGAATTTTATTCAATACGAGGAAGCCTAAAAGGTTCCAGCATCTCGGTAAAGTTAGTCTTACCTCGTCTAGTAATACCAGATGTAGAGGCGTGTGGTCGGTGTTCAGCTTGAAGTAGCTGGCATCTGTAACCGTGTAGTCCACCCATCTTAATACACCAACAGCCACAACGGGAAATCTGAATAAACGTGAAGAGTCAGATTCAGTATAAAAGGCATAAGTATTTATTAATAGTAATTAGGCTCTTGACTACTGCCTCTTCATATAAAACATCTGTGGAAATATCTAGAAAGCAGCCAAGTTCTTCTTTTGGTATTCCTTTCCAAATTTTACATTTTTTCAACCAGGACAAGGTTGGGCATACAAAATAAGTCAATTTTATTACATTTTCCAACCCTCCATGTCAGACAATGCCTGTCCAAAAGACGGGTGGACAAGTTGTAATGTAATAAATGTAATGTCGTAATGTAATAAGCTTATAAACATACCAGGCTATTAGCCCTTATCCTGCTAAGTTAATTTATTTAAATTTTCAGCCACTTTAGGTTGTGGATCGCGGTAGCTGAAGTGGCTGAAAATTATTCATATTTGCTCAATTTGAGCACAAACATTTGTAAATCTTGATACTTAGACACACGTTTCATTCCCAATTACAGTGATTTGTTAGACTAATAAAACAGATTAAAAACGAGAATAGTCGTGATCAGCAGGATAAGGGTTAATGTCTAGAGCTAACAATGGATGTTTGCTTGACATTTTAAATGGCGTGAGAAAGTTCCTTACTTGAGACACTGGAAGAGAGTACCCACATCAGCCACAAGTTCAGATGATCCCTTATTCTCGCTACATAAGTTGTGTGCTTTTTCTAATGCATTGGCACATGCCTTTAACTCATCCCGACTTATAGCTTTTCTTACATTCTGAAAATCAGATGGGTCTATAATTATGCCACAGGAATAGAAATACATTATCGTAAGATACAATTGTGAACAACAACAACAAGCCTTCAGATCAACCCTTTACCCTTAAAGCGCTGAATTTTTTCATTCAAACTGTGGAGACCAAAGGGTTTTCTCAATATGAAATCTTTGCAAATATCTTATTCAGGTCATTCCGATTCATTTGAACACCTATGTTATCGGTCTACGGCCATTTAAATATTTGTCCTCGTACAGCACGGGGAGCGACTTTAGTCGTCAGAGTCTATAAGGGTTAACCGCTGGTCCCAAATATATTCGGTTTTTCATTTTTTTATTACCACACTAGGTACCACCTTTTTAAACATTTTCGGGAGCTCCATTTTGTCAAATGTTAATAATTTTCACTCACTTGAAGTTGTGGATAGCGTCAGCGAGACACAACCTCAAGTGGGTGAAAATTGCAATCGAATAATTTGGCGGTTAAAGGGTTAAGCGGCCTTGTGAAACACATGACATATTTGAATTGGCATGTATGCCATTTAGTAAATTTAGGATTATGTCTATTGTGAAACAGACCGATGGAGTGAAATACAGGCACATATCCCCACCACATAAAATCAAAATAATTGTTACTCAGTAGCGGGGGCCCATCTCGATGAGAATCTTCAGATTCATCTTATTTTAACCCGTGTGCTGCTGTATTGTTTGTTTCTATTTTTCCTCATTTGAAGCTGAAAATGCTAACGCAATTTCCAGCTTCAAATGACGAAAAATATGTCTATTTCTAAAAAATGTTCATCTATAAAATGTAATTAATTGATTAATTGAGCAACTAATTTATGGATTTCAGTGACATTTTTTTTGGTTTGGAGCCGTATATGGACTAAGTTATAAAATTTATATTTTCACCCACTTGTAAGTTGTGTTTCACTATCGCGAATCAAAACTTCAAGCGGGTGAAAATTACTCATATATATTTGATTTGAGACAAAACATTGACAAATCTTTATGCTTGAACACTCATTTCACTCCGAATAACTGTTATTTAATGTGCTAAGATAATGGTTTGAAGACAATTGAAGTCATGTTCAGCGCTTTAAAAGTTACCTTCCTCTTACCTTAACTAACTCTCGAAAATAAGATAAATCTTAACTTTTCTAAAGGAGATTAAAGAGAGTGAATATAAGTCTTGTGATTTTTTTTGAAATTAACCCTCTTCTGAATTCAAATGGTTACCTTTTTCCAAACTTCAACAACACAAGATGCATAGGCGAGAACATAAATATACTTTGACTTATGTTCAGGATTCACCTTTACGCTAGGGCGAAAAAGAACATCTGTCAACATATCTGTAACAAAAGATGTGATCATTTGTGTTATCACTATCATACTGCAACAACAGGAAAAGGTGACGATAAGTTGTTATGACTGGTAAATAAATACTTAATTTAAATACATGTATAGCTGAATGATAGACAGCCAGGATTAGATGATTTTCAGTTTGGTATGTAGGTGAGGTCATTGAGTAGCTACAGTTAGACAAACAATTATAACTTTCCCAAGATAAGTCTAGCTTAAATCAACCCTTAAATTGCAGAGATGTTTTTGTATAAACTATGGAGACCAAAGAGTTTTTCAATTTGAAATCATCATAAATGTCTTAGTTAGCTTTTTCCCCTTCATTTGAATACCTAAGTTATGGGTCTATGGCCATCCATTAGAAATATTTTAAATCTTTCAGTGCGGGGGTCGTCTTTATATGTCTGAGTCTGATGTATATCGGATTCTGACGTATAAAGACTTTTTACGTCAGAATCTGACGGTGAAAGTCCTGCGCTAAAAGACATGTAGTGTCAGTTGTTACAGCCATACGATACATATAATTCATCAAATGTTATAGAAATTATCACACAGTGATATTTAGTGGGGCGATAACAAAGCAATAGCAGCTAGTAGGACGATGTGCTGGTAAAACTGATATATAAAAGAAAACTAAGAAAGAAAAATCACAGAAAATATAAAAGGGCACACAAAAAACAAAGAATGTATTGATGTATTTGATAACTTACAAATATTTTAACCCTTTCAGCATGGGTACTGTCTTTATAAGTCAGAATATGATGTCTATAGGCGTATAAAGTCAGTCCCCGCACTAAAAGAGGGAAATATTTACAATGGCCATACACCCATAACATAGGTATTCGAATGAAGTGGAAAGAGCTAATGAAGACAATTATGATGACTTGAAAAAAATAAATTGGTCTCTATGGTTTATACTAAAACATGTCAGCGTTGTAAGAGTTAATGTTGGTCATCTCACCTAAAAACTGTGGCAATCTGATCATTTCAACAGGTGGTGGATCATTAGGTGATGAATAAACTTTATAAAGCTGAAAACAAAACATATCTAAAAAGACCAAGATCAGTGAAATTCTACTTAAACAACTATTCTTGTTTAGCAACTGCTTTACTGAATTATTAGATAAGAATAGATAATAGCCTCAAACATGAACAAAACTAGATACTGGGTATATCTGAAATTGTTTTATTTAGTGATAATCGCCCACAGCCAATTCAATTATATTTAGGTAGTTTTGTTTACATGACTGTATCTAAAACAATGAGAAAGCCAACATCGTAGTGATTATATTTCAGAAAAGAGCAAAAGATGAGATAGTGCATGATAGCGGTATTAGTTTCTCAGGATGATTATTATCTCACCACTGTAATATCGGCAGGATTGAGAGCATTCCTAGATAACATAGAAGACAGAGCTTGACAGGCACGAGGATAAGCTGCGGCTCCACTTAAGGCTAATGTGATTGCTGTGACATGTAATCCCCTGTAACAACAATGTCAAGTTCAATTGCATTGTAGAACGGTCAATCATTGAATTCAGTCATAGTAAATAACATGTAAAATTTGAAGTACCAGGTGTGAGAAATCTAGATCTAAAATTTATAAACATACATGTAGACTGTACTCATTGCTAAATATACACAATTCAGGTACTATTAACAAGTTATAAATTTGTTGACTTGTTGAAAAAACATGGTAATTTATGTTAGCATGGTTACAAATATTATTTCATTTTAGAAAAACTATTATGAGCAGAAAAGTCTTGAACAATGTCTCTTTTATGATTTTTTTTGCAAATTTGATAAAGTTATTGATTATTTGAAGTCCATTGGAAAACTTTAAAAAAGGTAATTCACTATTTAATCTGAGCATTCATAGCACTGTTAAAAAAACTTCCAAAGTAGAATCAAGTAAAAAAGGTAAAAAAGCAAAGCGAGATAAACCGGTAAAATGTAACTACAGACACCCGCTTTCGAAAATTAATAAACATGTAGTTAAAACGGTTGTCATGACCCCTACAAATTTGTAAGTCTAACTATCTTGAGGCAGGCTTTACTAAACTTGTTGAGAACAGTTGCCATAGAACTGAATGTTGATGCCCCATGGTTGACAACCAGGCATAGAAGGTTTTCTGACACCACTGGACAATAAGTTTTGTTAAATCTATCTAAACTCACCTTTCTCTGGCATTACGATGCACCTCTTGGCATAGTCTACGAATGTTTGAGCCACCTTTGTTTTCTTGAGCTAATATGTGCATGAGTAATTGACTATATAAATGAGTATGTTCCCCGTGACTGACCATTTTCTGCAAAGAAAATAAAATACACAGGAATAAATGGTGCATAGAATTCATTCTTTAAAAAATGTTTAACTCACTCATTTATAACTCATGAGAAGAAAATATTTTCAAAACTAGTATACAACAAACATATTCTGGAATAGTAGAAACTAGAAGAAATCTATATTGTGTAACACTTAAGTGCTGAGATAAACATTTATTTATTTAAACATTGAAAAAGAAGAGGCCCATGGAACTCCTGAATGATGTTCACCAGCAGAATATCATAACAAAAAGGCTGATGTAGATGGTGCCGACCAGTTTCATTTCTTTAAACTTCATCAGGGAACAAATTGTTGATGATCATCACTGCCATATATAAGACAGAAGTTATGTTTGCTTTGCTTTGATGTTTTTTTTGTAATCGATTCGAACCCCCAAGGATAGCCAGAGGTATACTGGCAAATACTGGCAAATTTACTGTAGTGTTTTAAACTATAGATTTAAACAGATTCCAAGCAAATATATATAGCTAAGCATGCCAGAATTTGGCGCAACAATTTTAATATCCATCTGTACATGACAAAACATAATTATAATTGTGACAAATAAGATATTTCCTAAATAAATTATTTGCAGGGATGTGATTGTTTGCTAGTGAAAAATCCCCAGAAAATAAACATATGGGGGAGGCGCTGGAAGTCCCAGTGATATTTTTTTGTGTCTTGCGGCTTCTAAGAGCACCTCAGATAAGCGTGCACCCCCTATAGTCAACAAGATTTCTACAATTCACAAATATAAAATTTTAGTTCTAAAAAATTGGAATTGCAGAAAAAAACTGAAAAATTACATCCCTGTATTTGATTAACTGAGGATCTATCACAAACTATTTCAAAAAATTCGGTCACCTTTTATTTGGTTTGAAACTTAATATATAGCAAACATATATATATACTCT